>OX439046.1:26132560-26655060 GCA_949317995.1 Acholoe squamosa
GTGAGATAAATGTAAAGGGTCACCCCTACTAGTCTGACTGAGGGCTATCTCCTCGGACAGACCAATTCTTGTGAAGCTTTGCTTTTGTAATGCATTCTGCTGTATTCATAGTTCATGCTCTTGCTAGCCATTTCTCATAAGCTACGAGTTGAGTCTCCCCACTACGTATTGCATACTAGTGGGCGAGTCCTAATTGCCTACGATTGACTATCAAGATGCATGGCATTTCCCTCTATATCTTCACAACTTGTAGTGATTGATCCTGTGCACCCGAGAATTCCCTTCCGATCATGGCCAGGTCGGTATGATTTGTGAATGCCCTAAACTTAAAGTTAGAGAAATGACTTCCTGGAGGGTTGACATGAGGATCCAATTTCTGATGGGTCCCTGCTGCTGTATTGGCGCATCCTCAAAACAAATGGACATGAATCTGAAGACATCGTCCAACACTAAAGGGTTAATGGGCAAATGGATACTTAGTGGATTAGGGTACAGGAATTGGGTATGGAATTACACAGGTACACTGAAACGCCATTGGGAGTAGATAGTCACACAAACCCTTCATTGTGACAGTTTGCATCTTTTCGGTTTCAGTTGGTAGATTGCTATTTGCACACAGTCAGGCTGTGCTTTTGACCTCTTAATGGCATTTCTAGTCCACTATAGTCTCAGAGGCGTAGGAAGCAAATCTTGATTAGGGGGGCCTAGGGGTGACTTTGCCAAACTCTTTATGAATCTTCTGCTAGAGCAGACCTACACCTGTATATATGCCTATATAGGAATTTGTATACAAAAATATTCTTTGATGACCTTTGGCTCTATTTGAAGCCTAAGCCCCCATTTTCCCTATTCTACTACCAACCTGGTTGAATCTGAGAGGTAAATTTTTGGGACCTTTAGCATCATGGGTCTTGGCAAATTTGGAGGGGGGGGGGGCGGGGGCCCCCATTCCCAGAGGAGGAGCCTGAATATGTCTGCCCTCCCCCTTTTCCTACGCCCTGTTATAGTGATCCAATATTGCTAGTCATTTATTAATGCACCCCAGGAAGTACCACACTAAAACGGCATTCATAGATAATGCCTACCCTGTAGGTGTGATGCACTCAGGACAAAGGGTGTGACATAATGCAACCCCTACTTGCAGTTACACCATTCCCAATGAGTTAACTAAAATGACAGCCTTCTCTTAGGCTCAAAATTCAAATGCTGATCTGGGCAGCAGGTCTATTTGTATGAGTCTTAGCAATCATGACAAAAGGCTATATTATAGTGTACTGATAAAAGAAGCTAGCACTGCAAGTGAGTGCATTCACAATTGTAGAGCTAAAAACGTATGCACATGTTGGCTTTAGACGGGGGTGGCTGCGTGGGCGTGAGAGAGCTGAGAGTATTGGAGACTGCCATCAGTACGGCCACAGTGGTTAGTGAGGGGCAGGCCTAGTTTATGTAAATGGAAAGGGCAGGGAAGAAGAAGCTATTACTGGCAATGGACCTGGTTCACCTTCCTGTACTAAGGTGCATGCCTGGTAAAAGAGGGAGTGGGAGGGTCTTTACACCTATGGACGTGAAGAGGAACTAAAAAGGACTATGCTTCAGGTAAACTGAATACACTAGGCACAACAGGGCTAACTTAACAGATTCAATTCTGGATTATTTTTTAATAGATCTTGGCAAAATTGTCCACCTAAAAAGAGAACAAATCCAAAAAAAACTATACCAGTATTTTCAAGCAAGGTGCCAGAAACAAATATTTTCCTTTCTAATAGAAAGGATATGGGGTGATGGAGTACAGCAAGTGTGTGTGCCTCTATTAAGACAGATAGCTTGTTAGGAGATGTGTAGTGCTACAGCTAGAAAGGGTGGGAAGGTTAGAGTGTGAGTTGGCAGGTAGTTGTACAGAGAAAAACCACCAGAGGTTATGGCCTCCTTAAGACGTTAAACCTTGTGGTGCACGCAAAGTGAACATTATAGTCTGAATATTGTATCCTATACCATTCTTTTTTCAATATCATTAGGCATGAATGTCGCACCAGTGAGTTGCTTGCAAGAGCTACCTACATGAATACCCTATTAAGTGATGCATTCCCGACGAAATGCATGATGCATCATTGAAGCACTGCTAGTTGTGTTGGTGCAACATGAGACCAAAATAAAATGGCTGTGAGGGTTAAAACAGGCCAACCCAGAGCTGTACTAGTGGTATGAGCAGGTCATGACCAGCTCATGTTCCGCCAAGAGCAGCTCAACTCAATTTACATTGCGTGGTTAAGGACACTGACTGGGAACACCCTGATTTGCCATTACTACTATCAGGTATTTTGCACAATTACTAGAATTGTATTTGGCAAAGATGATAGCATCATGAGCAGCCAAACGCAAAAGGATGCTCAGTGAACCCTGCAATAAGCATCCTTTTCACGAGGCTGCTCACATACTACTGTTCTGGTTTCCATTTGTGAAACATATGAAGATAATAAGTCCCATTTCCTTGACGGATATATTCAAAATATCTGAGACAACATACCTTTTCTACATACTACTTAGGTCGATTTGAATATGACAGTGTAGCTATTACATTTGCCATTTCGTTTCAGGTTTCGCTGTAAGAGTTCTAGATCTTTAGTGTAAAGCTTCTTTTAATTCTATGTGGTAATGGATCATGTCCTATATACTCTACAGTTTGTCACTATATCAGAACCTTACACAAGCACCAGTCCTAACGCCTTGTTCACTGCCCCCCTCCCCACTAACCGTACCTCCCCACCCCCACCCACCAACCGGCTGCCTGCCTCCTAGCATCATTACAGGCCAACCAGATGAATATTTAACACCTCCGGTGGTAGAATGCTCGCTGCAGGGCCTGCTCGTGTAATAACACTGAATCAACCCCTTCTCACAAGCAGAATATAGCCATCTATCTCGGAGAAAAAAAACTGAGGGATGTTAAGGGTCTTTCTGCTATG
Organism: Acholoe squamosa; assembly: GCA_949317995.1. Lineage (NCBI taxonomy): Eukaryota > Metazoa > Annelida > Polychaeta > Phyllodocida > Polynoidae > Acholoe > Acholoe squamosa. Next base: position 26,135,524 of record OX439046.1, read on the forward strand.
AGGGTGGAGCTTCTGGACGGGTCTCCTCTCTGTGCGCAGCCACCCAGGATAAAGGACACTCTGCAAGCAACACATCACCTTTCCACCAGGATGCTCACTTATTGTTCCTTCCACTTATAAATATCTTTAGACTTTAGGTCGGAAATTAAGTATATAAATGGATAATCCGTGGGCATCAGCACTGAACATCCTATCTCGTTTTATTTAGCTTGATAACGATAGAAGTCTCTTTTTGTGCTGCCCTTTACGTTGAATATCTGAATATCCTACTCCATATGATCAAAGTGCAGCAGCACCATCCTCTCCAGCCGCCTTTACGGTGAGAGCTGTCTCCAATCAGAGCTTTCAATCTCCAGCCACAGCCTCTGCCTTATATAGAGGATATGATCCCGCATGCAACTCACACTTTTTCCCAAACCTTATAGTACAATAATACACAATACAATAATGAGGCACCTGGAGCCTCATTTTATCCCAACCTTTAATGCGCACGCCCAACTTTTGCCGCTTTTATAAGGAGCACCAGGAAGTCATTTCTTAAACACTAAGTTTTGGGCACCCTGAAATCGTACTGACCTGGCCAGGATCGGAAGGGAATTCTTCATTGTACAGGGTCAATCACTACGATTACAGCAGATACAGAGGGAAACGGCATGCACCTGTATAGGCAATCATAGGTAATACATCATCACCAAGGGTCAATCACTACGATTGGACTGGATCGTAGGGGTGGTTGGAATCGGAGGGAGAGGGGTAGGATTTTAGTGTTTGAGAAATGGCTAGCTGGGGTCCATACTTGCTTATAGGCCTCGTCTTATATACAAGGTAGCATGATACATTGTACAAGTTTACAGTTCCCCTATCCATTAGAGTGGCGGATTTAGATTAATTTAGAGTTTAACCACATATTTTGGACCCCAAAATGTGCCCAAAAATAGAGCGTGCCCCCCCCCCCTCCTTTGGGGCCGCGCCCCCTCCTTTTCCAAATCCAGAATCCGCCACTGCATTATACTACTTACCGAATGCCCCAATTCCTTATACTACTTGCAGTTGCCCCAATCCCTTATACTACTTACAGTTGTCCCAATCCCAGGGTGTCCGGCAGACCCCTTTGAAAAAGTAGGACATAGGTAGGACTGAATTTTTCAAAAAGTAGGAATAAGTAGGTATTTTGGAGAAAAAGTAGGAAAATGGCAAAATCATACAAAATAGGAAAATGTAGGAAAAGTAGGAACGCCGGACACCCTGCAATCCCTTATACTTCTTACAGTTGCCCCCAACCCCAATCCCTCATACTACTTTTTAGTTGCCCCAATCCCTCATACTACTTTCAGTTGCCCCAATCCCTCATACTACTTTCAGTTGCCCCAATCCCTCATACTACTTTCAGTTGCCCCAATCCCTTGTACTAAATATAATTACCTACAATACCCGTAATAGCGTTTCTACCATCTGTAAGTAGACATGCAGAGAGAGTGCTCAGCGTGGATCATCTTCCCAGGTTAGCTGCCCACAGCTATTAGTTCCATACATCTGATTAGGGTGGATATTTACTGACGTATATATATTGCATATTACTGCAGCTCACATAGCACGAAGCTACATGTAGATTATCAAGCAGAATGGATTATTTGCAGGCAATTACTTGAAATATAATTTCTGTTTACCGGTATCTGTAACCTCAAGAGAACGTATTCAGATATTATGAGTATCTTCCAACCATCACATTAATATTAAACTCAAGCACCTTTAGAACTGACCATTTAATTGTAGCAGACTGCAGGGGCGTAGGAAGCAAATTTTTATTGGGGGGCCCAGGAGTCTCGGTTGGGGGGGCCTGCTATATTTTTATATAGGCTTATATAGGGAACCTCCTCATTATTGGAGGGGGCAGCCCCCCCCCCCTGCCTCCCCCTTTTCCTACGCCCCTGTACTGCTTTGGTGGACTATGACCCTTTGGAGGGTATGATGCATTGACCCCCCCCCCCCCCCCACACATTATACTTACCATACAAAGCTTACACCCTCGTATAGCTTAGGTATGATGTACCTATACAGTAATAGGGAAATAAATACCCAATGCATCATAATATCTGGTATCTTTACACATTGATGCGTCAAGTGATTCTTGTAGGGTTAAAGTGTATGGGCCACTCTAATTATGTTCCTCCTCTAGACTGTGACTGTCTATATGGCCTCTATTCTAATACTAGAGTGGTGGCGGTAGGGCCTGGCAGTACCAGGCCGTGCATTGTAAGCCCATACCAGTCAGTACCACCACCATCCCACCACTACCACCATCACCATCAGCAGCAGCAACAGCAGCAGGAGTAAAGTCCTGCTTAACACTATGGGGTGCTACAGGTCAACTCCAGAATTCCTCAACAGGAGAGGACAGTTGCCTCGTTCCAACGACAAAAGCTGGTCACAGTTTTGATTTCAGTAGATTCCAGGGCTTTCTGAGTATGACGCAGGCCCCGGGGACACAGGAATGAGAGGAACATCTAAAATCTAGATACAATGCGCTTTCTTGGGCTTACAATGGCGGGGAGGAATAAGTGGTGTGACCAAAATCAGGCATGAAGGCAAATTTAATCTAAGACCCATTCAGTTTTGTAATTGGATGGAACTGTAAGATTTGAGGGGGTGCCTTACACTGGTAATCTCCCTAGATGAGAATTGTGAATCAACACAGTAAAAGGTATGCCTGCGCACCCCTCCTGGGAGTACCTTTTACCGCGTTGATCCATAGATATAAAAAATAAACTCTCAATGAATATTACCAAATCGATGTTTTCGGGTTTGGAGACATTTGAATCCCCTTAATTGCGCCGTAGCTGTACTGTCCTATTTTCTACCCCACTCTCCCCCATCCCTTACACACATAAACATACACAAGGGGAATAGGGCGATAGGCCAACCAGGCATTTAAGGGGAATGCGGGGTATAGCAATGAATAGCCACGGATCTCCAGGGTTGCTGCAACCAGCAGTCAGGGCACTCCCAATGGTGGAGCTAACCGCCTTTCTGTCACTGCCTCTAGATGAGGAAACCTTTTTTTTTCTTTTTTTTTTTTTTTTACATATTCAGGATCTGTTCACAAGACGTATCTCAACTGGACAATTTTCAAGTTTCGGATAATTTACCTATGGTGCTTACGAAAATTTGATAATCTGGGAACTAGGTGTTGGATGGTTACCAATTTGATAAGCAGCATCTCAGAGTTGATAACCTTCCAACAACGTTTTTAAATTGTGATAAATGTCGATTTAGACACTACTCTTTGTCTAAGAATGTCTTGAGTATTTGGTTCTCTTCTCTCTCAAATTTTGTATATGCACCCCACAGAATCCCCAGTGTTACCTGCCACTTCCGGCGTGCTGTAACCCATCAATCGTACTCCACGTAATCCACACTTATATTCCATCCATGGTGAGGACTTACCTACAAAAAAAGGAGAGAGAGAGAAAATATAATTGTAATGCAAAATAAATTAGAGTGTTTTATATATTTATTGCAAAACTAGTCGCTGAGAGAAACCCTTTTTTTTTCTTTTTTATCCAAGTGGAATGTTCAGCCAAACAGAATGAATGCTGAAAGCTTATCATGTTCTACCCAAACTTATTCTATATATTCATTGAGGGCATCCTTTCATCGTGATTATAATTATTAGCATACCTGCAAACTCGAGGCGAGAAAATAACTGAGCCTGCAAAACCCACCGTTTTTTTTCTTTGAACTAGTGGCTTTGCCACTAGAGTTTGGGGCAATACAATCAGTGATTATGCACATCTGCATAAGTATACGTACAGCTAAGTAAGTAGCCTACTTATGAAGTGCCAGTGCAGCTCCCTGGTGTCTTAGATTGGAAACGCGTACCTTAGCGACGCGTTACTTAGCAACGGTGCATACCATAGCAAAGTCAAACAATTTTTCACTCTCCCAACAGATTCTCTCGGGGGTTAGCTTTCTGGTTGATATCTCCGGAATTACTTGGCCAATTTTAATGTATGACATATCATATTAAAGACCTCTTTGACTAGATCCAAGAAAATACATAATTGAGTGGATGGGATCGAGATTGAGATCGTAAGAAGCTCCGATCTATTTGGATCGAGATCCAAGATGGCGTCTATTGCAGCTTGGCTGACGAATTTTGAGGTTATAAAACGTTTACTGAAGAATAGACAAGATAGAATCTTAAAAGTAAACCATATGACAATTCAAGTAGGTATTCAATTACTTATTCATGAAAATATTTTTGTTATCATTTATAAGTAGCATGTTGAGTTAGCTGGCACTTTCCTCACTGGTTCACAGCCTGAAAATTTTGCTTCATCTGGTACCCCAAGGGTACTCTACTTTGAAGCAGTCACAAATTGATAATTTCTAACCAGCGATCTAGCAACCTATTTTTGTGTAAAAAGAGGCAGGAGAATGTGAATATAGGGGGGTCTAGGGGGGGTCCCCCCGGGGCCCAAGAAATTTTGTAAATCTAGAGGCCAAATATATGTATCTAGGTGGTTTATGAAGATGTTTGTTACCCTCAATTTTGAATTTTACTAAGACCACCCCCCCCCCCATATAAATGTTAAATGAGATCTCATTGGATCTGGATGAATCACAAGATTGACCCTGGTGGATCTTAAAAGAACTGAGAAAACTGAAAAAACTGAGGATTATGATTAGCATGCAAATCTGGCATGGTGATATCACGGTTATCATATATCGGTTCTTATAGGTTTACAAAATTGTAATTGAGTGTTTCATTTGTCTGGGTCCAGAAACTATACAGAAAGTTCGATAAAACTACAAAAAATAATATCTACTGGCTCGATATTTATCGATTTCTCTAAAGGCTTAACGATGGGATATTAATGATAACAGAGCATCAATTAGGTTGAAAGAGAGATTTATGTGCCTGGGATTAATCACAGAGCTTAAGCTGTGTGGCCTTTCATCGTTTGATGATTTAAGGCCTCAGCGAGGCGGCATGGGGGCATTTGTCTGTATAGGCGTAAAGATGATCAATCTAGGTAGACACCTATATAATCCAATTTTGTTTAGCAACCAATAGGAAAGCCTTAGCAAATAGGACGTACGCCAACCGTACCTCATTTGTGGACGAGAAAAAGGAGATGAACTTGAATAAGCGAAGGTTCTTATTTTTACACTGTTGCGCCAACAGCAATGGCCCAGGAGAAACCCCTGACTACAAAACACGATATTGTTTCTAAAGGTCCCTAATTATTTTCAGTGCATGACTTTGTCCTCATAGTGAGCTTAATATGTATACAAGACCCGGGGTTCAAAATCAATCGTGAAGCCTCATAGATATTATGATGCTCAATTTTACACCTACACCTGTGTCAAGTCAAATAATGCTCCTCTTAGTGAAGGCAAGCTAGTCATTTGTAAGTCATTAGAAACGTCGTTTAGATATATCAGGTGACAATTAGAGATACTAGTAGGGTACGAAGCTCTCCTGACACATATTATTGCCAAAACTGTTATATTACCACTATAGCAACCTTTGCTGTAAATCTGATATGAGTATAATCTGGAGGCCCGGGTGTGGAGGATACTCACATGAGCTAAATCAAATTTAAGCTGGGTCGTGAACTGAAAATGACCCTTATTTAAAAGTCTTTACAGTGTTACATGTAACTATCAAGTCTGACTTGCCAACAGTTAGACAACAAGGGCCAGTCCAATAGTCCTGCCTTGTTATGTCAAGGTCACCCTTGCAACGAGTCAGTCAATCAGGTTATCAATCATCCTTAAACCTTACAGAAGCCGACCAGGCCCCGGGACCAGGCCGCGTTCAATATTCCTGAGACCCGGGTCGTTCTGCCCCTATTATACCACTGGCCTTGTGTCTGGGAAGGGGAAAATCTATAAAATCCGTTATGACGTCACTGGGATTGTCCTTTATCGTTATTGATCGAGTCATGGCTTTTAAGATGTACTCAAAGGTTAACTATCGGGGACCTCTGTGAGCAGACGACATTTTCTAAAGATTTCCCGCCACTATCGTCGAGTTCAGACGATATAGGCCTAGCCTTCCCTACTGCTACGGATAGTAACTACAAACTGATCAATGCCCTGGAGGAAGTGTGTCTCTTTAAGGTTCTACAGCAGGAGGGTAATAAATAATTATAATTTCATAATGACGGTCGTCTTTAAAATACTAACAATGGGGCTGTTGTGTAATGTCCCCACATCAAAGGGTTTCCTAGCATTAAAACATTAAGATAGTCAAGTACTTTCTAGTGAGTGAGTGAGTGAGTGAGTGAGTGAGTGAGTAATAGATGTTTAACGCCATTTCGACAGCTAAGGTCATATTCATGGTGAGAACTACATTACACTATACCACTGAGGAATGTATCAGTGCCCACACATATGTGCACCACACACATACCGAGGGGATAGAATAGAGGAGATATACACCATTTTAAGTGGGCTATGGAAGCCCGGTACATTCTAGTATATCAACACTGGACATTAGTCATGATCAAATGAGGACCATGAGGCTTACTCAGATTTGAAAGCCTAGTCTACTTAATGCTTAGGGGGCATCTATTAATTATGTACGCACATTTCTGCCAGAAATAGACCCCCCCACCCCCTCTGTTGCACCATGTACGCATTTGGACTACCCCCTCCCCTATGCATACATTCTCAAACCACATTGACCCCCCCCCCTTCTTCCTTTCCTGCATGCAAGGAAATATTCCTTTACACTCTGGTATGTAAATGTGCATGCATACTATGTATGTATACCCTTAATTATTGTAGCTTTGGTGAATCTTTCAATCTGGAGTGGGGGGTGTTCACTGCAGTCAGCATAATTATTTTGTAAGCTAACAAAGAGACCTACCATCACCCCCCTCCCCCCAAAAAAGCCCCAATTCTCCTAAATTATTAGGCCATATGCATATATACTCAAATCCCATGACCCCCTCCTCGACTCTGTATGCATCTGTACGCATTTGGCTTGACCCCCCCCCCGACACCCCCTTGATACGTACATAATTAATGGATGACCCCTTTAGGAATAAAGCTATCTCTAGTTATTATCTAACATCATGATTGAGTATTGCTACTTGATGTCCACAATATTTTCCGTTTCTATGCATGTGCTATTTGATTACATGTGAACCACTCCTTTATCATCAAGTACGCTGGATTCTTTGTTAATGGTGCACCACTGTCTGTTACTTCCCTCTATGATACACCATCACCCATCTGTCACGACCCACCTTAATGTAATCTTTTTAAGTCTGCTGAACAATGTTAAAAGTACTGTTAGGCCACTCTAAATTATAAAAAAAAATGGTCTATGGATTTTCTGTTTTAGAAAAAGAGGCGGGAGGGAAAATTTTTTATTTTATTTTTCTAGGAAAATTTATTTGTCTATGGATTTTGCATGACCAAAATAGGGAGAGGGCTATTTATTTTTTTTCTTTTTGGTGGCGGGGCCTCGCTGAAAATGTACATTTTTTTCCTAAATGCAGAATAGGCCTATATTATGAAACCGGTGACATCTTTACCTATCCAATGAGTGGTCTGCCATTTCTGTACTTTTATTGATTGATCCTGTAAGCTCCTTGGTTAGAAAGAAAATCTGGAATTTTCCAGAAAATGATGCAGGCGGAATCCTTAGACCAATAAATTTTCTTAAAACATAAAAATTTGTATTTTGGAAATTAAGGTGCGAGAAATCCAGACCAATATTTTAATTTGGTGTGGCCTTAAGGAGCCTTTTGTTCTTACTCTAACCACTTGCTACTCTCATTAAAGAGCCTTCCTTCTGTGTTTATCGCCCACCTATTAGCAACATTACAACCACCATCACCATTCACCTTTTTTATCGCTCACTTCCCCCTTGTAAAGCTGTAAGCTTTTGTCAATATGGCCCACTAACAGTTTGAACACCTCATTAGGACTTAATGAAACTTGGTTGAAAGACACTTCTGAAGAGGGGCTTATTTACTGGGAGGATATGAAAATGTTTAGGAACGACAGGGAGAATAAAAAAGCTGGTGGAGTCCTCCTTTATGTTAAGAATGAGCTGGCGAACCACATTCAAATTATTGAGTGGTGTACATGAATGAACACATTGAAATGGTCTCTGTTTGTATGGAATGCCCACATGTAAAAAAATGTGTTATAAGTAGTCTCTATAAACCCTTCTGGTAAGGTGCATGATTTTGTTAATACTGTTGATAATTTCTTTAATTCACAGGACATGGTGAACACTGATCTCTTTTTATGGGGAGGTTATAATATAGATATTAGTGATGAATTTGATAATAAAACACAAGAACTTATTGATTTGGCTGAGGTCAATGGGCTGAATATAAAAATTCATGGTATAACCAGGCCGGATGAGGATAATCCCAATACTGGCAAAGTAATCGATAACATTCTCACCAATAGCACAAATGTCATACAGAGTGCAGTGCTTCCCCCAGCTGATTAGTGATCATCGACCTGTTATGTGTGTCAATAAAAAAGAGAAAGCACCACTTATTGTACAGGAATTTAAAGGTAGGAGTTATAGGCGCTACTCTAGATCTTGAAGAACATCTCATGTATATGAATTGGGTGACCTTTAATAAGGAAAAGGATCCCAATAAGCAATGGGAAATTATGTATGATAGGATTATAGAATACCTCGATATTGCCTGTCCTATTAAACTCCTAAAAATCAAAGGCAGGAACTCCCCTTGGATCACACAAGACATAAAAGAAGCCATTGTTGAGCGAAATAACCTAATGTATGACTTTGATAGATCTAAGGACATAGCATATCTGCGTATGGCTAAGGCAATGAGGTGTAGAATCAACCGTATGTGTAAAGATGCTATGCAGTCTCAGATTACTGAAGCTTTTAATAATGCCACTGACGGGCACCAAGGTTTCTGGAATAAAATTAAGCAAATAATTATGCCTACAGCATCTAGTTCAGAAGCCAGCTTCATACACCATGAGACTGGTAAAAATGTACCTAGGGAAGATTGTGCCAATTATTTCAATTCTTTCTTTTCAACTGTAGGAGAGAAAATGAGTAATCAAATGAATTTTAACCTTGCTAATACTCCTGATATTGATTATAATATTGCAAAGCCTGATGTATCGGTAGTTATCAACCTGGATCAGACGCAGAGAGTTATTGATTTGATGTAAACAAATCAAGTGGAATTGATGGTATTAAGGATGCTTTTACTATTTTGGCCTATTAACTGTGTGATATGTTTAATAAATCATATGAAGAGGGAGTGTTCCCCGACAAATGGGCTGTTAGTAAAGATTGAGTAATAGATGTTTAACGCCATTTCGACAGCTAAGGTCATATTCATTGCAAGAACTACATTACACAATTTCACAGAGGAATGTGTCAGTGCCCGCGCATATGTGCACCACACACATCCTGAGGGGATAGGAAAGATGAGAAGTAGACCCTTTTAAGTGGGCTAGGGAAGCCGGGCTGTTAGTAAAGTGGTGCCTATATCAAAAGCTGGCAAACTGAATAAAATAGGAAATTGGAGACCTATAAATTTATTACCCAGTCTTGGCCGCCTTTTGGAAAAAATAATATAAGAAAATATAATGAGACACTTGTCTGATAACGACTTATTAACTAAAACACAGTACAGCTTCTGACCTGGGATGGGTACCACTGATGCTATTTTCGATTTTGTGAGTCATCTTTATAATTTATTAGATCAAGGTAAAGCCATATCAATATGTTTCGTTGATGGATCCAAAGCTTTTGACAGTGTTATGGGGTGCGTCCACTGCGACGGATGGACCATCCGTCTCCCTTCATCCGTATTTTTCTCCATAGAAATCAATGATAAATGATACGGATGAAACCGACGGACGGTCCATCCGTTGGCAGTGGACGTACCCCTTTAGCCATTCTTTATTACTAAAAAAAATGTAGAGCATTGAAAATACATAAAAAAAACGAGTGGCTTGGATCCTATCTGCATAACCCTAGACAAGTTACCGTGCTTAATAGTTACACCTCAGATGAGCATAAGGTGCCTTATGGTGTACCCCAGGGAAGTTGTCTGGGTCCTCGGTTGTTTTTGTTCTTTGTAAATGATTTTCCCCATTGTTTAGAAAAGTCTGACGTATTTCTGTACGCGGATGATATTGCTATTGTCACGGTAGCAGATACTTATGCACAGAGGGAGATAAACCTAAATATTAATGTTAAAAACACTAAGAAATGGTGTGATCTAAATTGCATAACAATTAATACTAAAAAGACCAAGGTGATGAATGTTGTAAGAGCGGGATCCAGACCACCTGTACCTGATCTAAATGTTTTATTGGGGATCATAAACTTGAGAGTGTGCAATACTACAATTACTTGGGCATACCGGTAGATTCAAAAATGAATTTTAAACAATATGCTAGTGAAGCTAATAGAAAGGTTAATCACAAGCTTTTCTTGCTCGGACAAATTAGAAGATATCTTGATAAAAAAAAATATATGATCCACACACATGATCTTAGAGCTAGGTTTTATAAGGGTATTGGGAAATTTATAACAATTGAGATGCATACTAATTGATGCGCTGATGTTCTTCGAGCAAAAATTGACATGACAGTATTTATATATGGTGCACATATCTACTTTGACCTCTAATAGCAGGTATGTCACTTACATATTCAAGGATTAACTGAATAGTACCATGAAGTTTTTTCTAGTACAATTGTCATAATTGTCTATGTAAGGACTGGATGTAAATTGGTCTGTAGTAGGACTTATAATTAGTAGTATTCTTAGTATGTGCTGCTGTGGAGTACGGATGACAGGACATTGATGCCTACACTTTATATCAATGTAGATAATTATGATACCTGCATATGAAAATTGACTTTTTTTTCTGAGATATTATGTATTAATCTAATATGTTTTCTAGGGTTTGGTCAACCCAATTCCCAGTATACAGGGAGACCACCCATTCTTTTGTGTGATGTTGGGAAATATAAAATTCAAAAACTCAAACTCAAATGGGCTGGCTACAGTTAACCCTTTAGTTTGATGAAAATAAGGTGCTTCAGAGCTTGAAAACAGGAGATAACAGCAAAGTGCTGGCGAGTAGGCCTAACTCGTCAAGACTGCCTAGCACAATCATCATCTCAAATGTGCCACTCATGTAGGGTCCGAGAAATGAATGCAGTAATATCTGGTGAGTTAATCGCCTGTGCGGCACTACTACACCAAGAAAACTTTATATAGTGTATTAACACACTCTGCTGGCCGTAAAGGGTTTATGTGCAGAAGATAGTTACATGTTGAGGGATAGGGCCTTGAATGGTCCAGTGAAAAAGCCTAAAAAAGCTAAGTAGCCTACCCCCCCCCCCTACATATACATTGTAACTAAGCGGCTCAGCAATAGGCCTAAAAGACCAGACCTAAATGGCCCATCTCTGCATACTGACTTTCTCTACACAGCTTAACAATCTAAATTGGTTGATTGATTTATTTTCTCACGAAGGTTGCCTTTTGGATAGAAAAATATGAAGTATTTCAGTACTTCTTAACTTTCCACGACGGTTTAATATACTTTCATACAGAAATTCCTTATACAACTATGGATTATTTTAAACAGGAACGAATCTCTCTATTGAATGAATACGAATCATATACACAATTGTTTGGCTATAAAGCACAAAACCAATGTATGGAAATAAGGTCGAGCATCAATCATTATGATTTACACCAATGGCGGTGTCACTAGCATTTAGAGCTGCCCACGTCATATTGGCCACTAGATGGCCTCCATCTGGTTTCAGCGAGACACACGGATAAGAACTGATAAGATGGGACCAGCATGTCCCTGGAAGTGGGTGTTAACCAGGGACAAGGTACCCATCATGGTATGTCTTATCAGTTTGTTTTACCTCAACCAGCGAAATTCAAAATGGCAGCTCCACTAGGCCTCCATACTGAGTCCTATAGAATAGAGGCCACCCTTGGTTGGCCCACTACCAGGTATCGAGTACCTGAGTGCTAGATTACACCCTGGAGGAGAGCTGCAGGACTTGGGCTGTGAGACTAGTACCCGCCTTACCCCATAGTTAAATAAAAATGCCTGGATATCGATGTAGACCTACCTGAGCATTAAGTAACAAATATGTACCAGGTCTGGACGGGAGGGAGACTAGGGGAAAACAGCTGCTATGGATAACATAGTGAAATAACAAAATCTTTGATTTTGCACGTGTATATCTACAATTGAAACACCACACATGTATATTCAGTGTCTCGATGATATATACACATAAATTATACAGGAACAACTTCCATGCAAGTTGCCATCTTGGCCCCCTTTAAAACCTCTCTCGGTGATATGCACTGATTAACCTGGATGACATCGAACTCATTCAAATGTGACTCTTTAATCATGAAAACCTGAATTGGGCAAAATTGCCATTATAGCCCTGCAGTTGACCTGCTACTTCTACATAGCCACTATTCTGTGTTTGGAGCACTTCTGAGTCGCTGCAGGCAGTCACACATCTGTAGTACAAACTCAAATGCCACCCCACCAGAGTGCCGCTATTAAGTACTTTACTTTGGCAGGAATTGCCAATATCTAACTTGCCCTGACACATCTATGTTTCCTACACATTATTGTGTGCTGCTTCTCTTGACAGCTTAATAGGAAGTGAGATGTTCTATATTAGAATACTACATAATTAAGTCATAGCTTCCGAATTACGTTGGAAGTAGATAGATAACATGAATTCCCTGATATTGGTATGCAATTCCAACGTCATAAATTGCAATCATTATCACATCGAAAATAGTGATAATAATTTGCAGACATTCTAATTTGTCTATATTACATATATTAACCTAAATCATCCTACCACTGCCCGGTCCTTCTGGTCCCCACCCATTAGGTTGAATATATATTAACTCCAATTAGCCTACAGTATTCTCTCCACCAATATAATCAGGTAGAAACTCCAGTTGCAAAAGGGATTTATTTACCATAACCTCACAATGTTTCGGTGTCCAATTATCACTGTTCTCACATCAAGCCCTGCAGTACAGTGGCTTTCAAATAAGAACACTGACACTATTTCCTTGTACAAACGACAGTCTTGTAATATACATAATACAATGTCATGTTTAAATATCTAAGTGACAAGGTGCTCAAATACGAAAATACGGTATAGGACCTAGCCAATGATTAACTCACAAATCTTGTAGGTCCATGCGTGAGGCCCCTAGCAGCTCATATCAAACAAAAAGAGCAGGAAATGAGAGGAGAGAGCAGCTCGGGGCTGAGCTACTCGTCCAATTAATGGTCTTTGGTGTAGTCTTTCAGAGAGGGGGAGCAGCTCGCCCCGCGGCCACTAATCTGGATGTGAGCGAATAGACCTGCTCATCAAGTATTTTGTCGAGCAGCTCAGACATGCTTCTTGTAATCCTTACGACAAAACTGACACTCACATTGAGACCTAGTCCTTAAAGTACACCACTGCTCCTGCTGGCCTTTTGACCTGAAATATCACATTCACTACGAAGGCACTGACGTTCTCGGGCAGGAGTTTGTCTCATTTTAAAACGCTGGTATCAACGACTCTTTTTCAGTAAATGTCAGCCATGCTTGCACTATTTTCTGCACTTAGAGTGGGAGACGCTGATAATGAACGACCCCTTATATTTGTCAGCTCTCCTACTGAGTGTGGGCCCAGTCGCATGGCCTTAGGCCTAAAATTGTTGTGTTCAGGTAAAACTACCTACCCTAAAATTTACAGCCGGCCTAAAAAAATCTCCAAAATAAACAAGAAAAATGTGGCAAGGACCACGGATAGGAGTTGCCACTCCATCGCTAGCCACTGCGGGTGACGTCACTAGGGCAGCATGACGTCACCAATGACGTCATAGGTAACAGGGAGAAAACCGAAAACATTATGGAGTTGCTATGGTCGCTACGCTCCCGACCGCTGACGCGGCTCGCAACTCCAAAAAAATTCCCTACCTACCTACCCTAATTTTTTTCGAACCCGTTACCTGAACACAACAAATATTTTTGGCCTTGTAGTTGTAGACTATGCACTTTTCACCTCGTGATGCGTGGGTAGGGTGAATAACTCACGGCATTCGAGTACATTTATCATACAAATTGACATAATGTGAAGTATGATTGTGTTCATATGTATCAGCAGTTATATCAAATTATCAATATTTCATTACTAATCTAGTACCGCTGCTTCTTTGGTGCATCATGTCGGCAAATGAACGAGCTGCCATGAAACCAGCATAATGTCGACCAAAAAGGATTAGACTGAGGACTGCAGCTTATACAGGCAGCCTAAGCACAGAGTTTCTTGTGAACCTGAGACATATTGTAATGACGTAGAGCATTAATAGCAAAAACCAATCTAACACATCAATGTAATACGACCCCTTATATATAGTATAATATGATGAGCTTCTGAAATCTTCAGAGGAGATATAGGCTTGTACACATTGCCATACTGGTCAAAGGAGAGACTGCTACAAACGTATCTAATTGCATACATGTAAACTCCAGACAAGAAAAAAACTGAGTCGATAAAAGTGATGAGATTTTTCCTTAGAAGTGAGATGAAGTGCTGAAAATCGGGGGGTCCGGGGGTGTCCCCAGAAAAAAAAAATTGAATTCCGAGAAGCCAAATGGTGCATACTGGTGCCTTTTATGGATGGCTGATACCCTTGTATCCGAAATTTTCTAAGACCACCAGCCCCATATAAATGGTAAAATGATATCTCATTGGAGCTGGATGAATCACAAGAATGACCCTGACAGATCATAGAAAAACTGAAAAAACTGAGGAGTTTGCAGGTATGTAATTGGACTACACGGGTAGTTTCCTTTTTTTCCGTTCGTCATCCTGCTAAGTACAGATAAGAAATCTAGTCACAAAAAAAAAACATAATTAACATGACTATGGAATAAAAAGCCATGTTCACTGAAGGAAGACATATGTCTCGTGGAAGTCTTTGCAACCTAATAACCGCCACTGGAGCTCAAATAAGTAATTACACGAAGGACAACTCTTGGATATTACAACATGGCAAAGGGGTGGAGGGTCTGGTGGAGATGACACTGAACAGACTCTATACATGTCTATACTTGTTTTTAAATAGGCAGTCTTAATGACTTTGAGCGTATAGTCTGATTCCATACCCCCCCCCCCCCGTTCTCTCCCTCCCCGTCCCCAACACCCATTTCCTTTACATGCCTCAGTGCACAATCTCCCTGCTAGAAGCATCATCTTCCTTTCACGTGGTGCTTCAAGGGAGTAGATGAACTAAAAGCTATCTTCCTTGGAGAAGCGTGTAGACGCTGCTTCCCGGCCTATCTGTGCTCATGAACAAGGTGAGGAGCCGGAACACGACAACTTAACCCTTCTAGTGCCACATAGCGCATTAATGCATCATATCCATTAGGCGCCATGCATTTCAATGCAGCCCTGGTGACCAGGGCTGCATTCATACATCATGCCAACCCTACGGAGTCGATACACCCCCAAAGGGTCCATATGATATACTAATATATATATAGCACCAGCTGGCCAGTGCGTAACTCGCCAGTGCTAATTTCGAAAAGCAATAGATTAGCATGAAGTCTTGATGCATTATGCTGTCATTAAAGGGTTAACAAGGCAGACCACGAAAGCGGCATGTTAAATACATCCTAGTCTGCCCTCGACACCCTACAAGGCTACAGGACCACAGTCAGTCATCCAGTGACAAACCCCACCCCCTCTACACGCCCTGGCATCTGCTGACTCATCAGATATAGACAAACCGCCCCCTGGTCTCTACCTACTTGAATAATCGAGAGGAGGAGGGCAAAAATGAATTGCGCAGATACCAGAGGGAAGATAATAAAACCTGACCAAACTGTGCGTGGGAGGGAAGGAGAGGGTTAGGGAAGGGGTAGTTTGAGATAGAGCAGAGATTGAAAGGACAATAGACTGAAGGGATAGGGAATATTTCATAGGGAAGCAATGCTATTATGTTTAAGAATCACAAAGATAGGCCTTACAGCACAAACTGTGAATCTTTTCACTGTGACGATCTGGGGAATACATATTTAGACAATGATTATTCAGATCAGTGAGATGGCGTCTTTCGTCTAGAATAGGGTGAGATAAATAACACCGAGCCTGTAAACGAATGTTTAGCTTGGACAAAGTCCCCAGTCTTGGATATGGACTACGAGAGATATGAATAATGGATTTCATACCAAAACAATTTGGAATAGATAAACGTAGATCCCAAATCTCAGTCTACTATTGTTCTCGTCATTTTATTTCTGTCCTTTTTAAGGGCCCCCTTACACACCTACACTGTTAAAAATGTTCCGTAGAAAAAGCTCTAATCATTGGCAACAACGGGTGCCAATCTTTCATCGTTTTTTTAACGGTCACCGTTTTTTAAAAGTCACCTTAATTTTGACGGACTTTCACCGTTATTTCTAAACAATGACTCACCGTATTTTTGACAGACTTTCAGCGTTATTTCTAAACAATGACTAAGGGTAATTAATTACACATTGTCTTGGCTTAAATATCATCCAAAATTGGCTTTTCATATGAATATTCAGCATATGATATGCCATTCTAAGGATTTCACTATAAATCCACAATGGACTTTATTATCTTCGTACATGTTTTGGCTCCACATTCAATTCATCAGGATATCTTAGTGCCAGGACAACAGAATCATTATGATCATGAATGAAGAATCATTATGATCATGAATGAGTCTTTGGAAGACACATCATTTCATTGATAGAGTCACAATCTAAGAACATAAATTACCTCTGACTTGTGATTTAGTTTAAGAACTGCAGTGGTATGCCTATGTATCTTTTTCTATTCTCACTAAATGGGTGTCTAAAATACCTCTGCTACTCCCCTTTGCACCATTGAGATAGATTGTAGTTTCACAGATTTCTCTTAATGAAAATAATGAAATATACTTGCAGTTTAATAACATGGTGCATGAATCAAAGTGAAAGCTCTTTGAATTTTGTGACAGTTTGGTCTGTTTAGTATCTATGACATTGAAGAAAGTATCAAAGTGAGCCTGAGGCCACCTAGTGGGAAGATGTGAAACTTTCGAAAAGACAAAGATTCACTGTTAAAGAAATAACGGTACTGTCCTGTAGTGTTTTACACAGATTCACTGCACCATCACTCAATCTAAGGGTGTTTCATTGTAATAGAAATAACAGTGAAAACCCGTAAAATTTAACAATGATGCTCTGTAAAATCTACGGAATTTTTTAACAGTGTATAATTCCTGCTGCATGCCTGTTCTTGACACATGATCACATCTACTTCCTCTCTGTTGGAAATTCCTTCAGCCTACTATCATAATACATTCGACTGTGTATGAACCTTTGGATGGATGGATAATACCCCCTGGAAGTCATTTCTCAAACGCTAAGTTTTGGGTGCTCCCAAATCGTAACTACCTGGGCTGAATCGGAAGGGAGTTCTTGGGTACAGAGGGTCAATCACTATGACTGGTGCAGATATATAGAAAAAAAGGCATTCACCTGTATGGGCAGTGAACAAGTAACCAATGGATAATTCATGACGAGTGTGTGTTAGTGAAGGATAATGACACGAGGCCGTAGGCCGAGTGTTATTAGCCTTTGCTAACACACACTTGTCATGAATTATCCATTGACTACTTATTTTATTCCACGAAACCAATAAATAATCAATAGAAAACCAATAAATTCAATTTGAAAACAAAAATTATTCCCCCTCCCCGGGACTCGAAGCCAGCCATAGTGTGTGTACAGGTACATACACCTCCTCGCCCGGCAGCGGACAGCGACAGCGCACACGGCGAAAAAAGATGCGCCCAGACCGGGACTCGAGCCGTGTACCTCTGTCGGCTGAGCGCAACGTGCTAACCGCTAGACCACCGCATCTCCTCCTTCTGCGCCCGGCAGCGGACAGATATAGCGCACACGGCGAAAAAAGATGCGCCCGGACCATGTTAGACTAGATCTACATCTCGTCGCCCAGCAAAAAAAAAGATGCTTCTCGCAGTTATGTTTCTGTATAATACACCTCGCCACCCGGCAGCAGACAGCTAACGCTTTGAATGCGTCTCGCGGTTATGTTTGTGTACTAAATACACCTCTTCGCCTGGCACAGACAGCGACAGCACACATGGCAAAAAATAAGATGTGCCCGGGCCAGGATTCAACCCGCCTACCTTCGACGGCTGAGCGCAATGCGCTAACCGCTAGACCACCGCGTCTCCTCCTTCAGCGGCCGTCTCGGCTTGGCTATGTTTGAATGCGTCCTGTGGTTATGTATACATGATCGGTACACACACCTTGGCGCCCGGCTAGGCTTGCTGGGGGGGTCACAACCCAGAATGCTGGGGATTATACTTTGAACGTATAAAAGTTATATGTGAGTGACCTCCCCGGGCTTTGTATCATATCCAGACCTGGTTCTAGCAAGCCACTACCAGTCAGTCCCTGTGGCGCAATGCATAGGGAGTTGGACTAAGGACCTGAGAATGCAGGTTCGACCCCTACCATGGCAATGAAACATTCTGTAGGTTTTACCATGTAACATATGACATGTAAGTACATGAGAGGCGTGCAGGTTATCCATGGATAACCGCACGCCTTACAAAATTGATGTTACAGCCTACAGGGTGTGCAATATCGACAGATATGTGGATGGGAATATCCACCAAAAAGCACCCAGTAAGCCAGAAATCGTGGTATAAATCTGTATAATCAATAAATTATCACGTTACTTATAAAGGGTTATTGTATGGTATAATCAATAGAATATAATGTTGCATGTAAAGGGTTGTGGTAAGGCATGATCAATAAACTACCATGTTGCCTATGAAGGGTTATTGTATAGTATGACTAATAAAACACCACGTTGTTTGTCTGTAACGGTTTGCTTAGTTTGATTAATGAAACATCAGGCTGCCTATGTACATAAAGGTTTATTGTTTGACTGATGACACATGATGTTGCATGCAGAGGGTTATTTTGTGGTGTCCCTCTATAATATTGATGAGGTACATTGATGAGGTACTAGCAGTACTACATGTATATGCTATATGTGTAGGGTTGCACCATCTGCCCTGGGAGAGAGAAACAATTACACCAGGCTCTTCAGTGATTTTGTCAATGGCTTGACCTTGGATAGTGATAGTGGGGTGCTAGTGCCTACAGCTAATTCATATTAGGTGTAGGCCTGTGCAGAGAGTGATTGTGGCGATAATAGGCATTAGGAAAGTGAGGGGGGGGTTACATACAGGTGTGGTGGTTTGACCAAGCTGTCAAAGGGAGTGACAGGACCTCTGTGCCTATCGCTAAGCATTTTACACAGCATAGTGGAATACTATGGCAGTTTTGGATATAGTCTATACCAGGAGCTTGAGTCATATGTCAAGACACCAAGTCTCCAAGGTGAAACACACCATATTGGAACATGGGATGAGTCTAGTACAAAGCCTCTGCTTACTATAGAACAAAGCAGAATTGACCACAGCTAATCCCCACCAGTTCACTCTTCTACATTATGTTGTGTATTGATTTAACATGGGTGAGTTACAGACTAAGCCTATACATGGATTATTTTCTGTGGCTACTTTCAATGGTAGATAGATGTTATTAAGGTAGTGGCTGGCCACTACATTAAGGTGGCTGGCGGCCTTTGAAATCATGTCTACTGAGTAGCTTTATGCGCACCTCTATGTGCAGTTCCTCCTGAATACAGTAGGGGGCTGCTCTATCTTTACTAAATTGCCGTGAACCCTTTCGGGGAGAAACGGTATGAGCGGAAGTGTGTCCCTGGTACCGGTGAATATGCGAAAGTTTACTGCTCATATTTTACAAGCGAAATTGGCGCCACGTTAGCGCTTCTCCTGGAAAGACGTAACCCTAAATTGCTGCTGGTTCACTAAATCAGCTCAGTCTGAACATATTTCAAGGAACATAATCATCATGGCGAAGTGGTAAGACATCTGATGCTAATGGACCCTCTCTAAGTATCCTTTCACCTGCCCCCTCACCCTAATATCAAAAGCTAATATTTTATTTTTCTGATGCCCCAAAACATTAGAAATATGCCTGGGACCATGTGTCAGTATTGCGTTTACTGCAAAGATATGCTTATATTCTAATTGTAACTGTTCAGGAGGTTATAAGAAAAATCAATTACTTTTGGCTATCAATTGGGGGATTTATGTAACAAATTACTATATAATCCTATATAACATTAAATATGCTGTATCTCAAACATATGCATGGGACCCCCATATCTTTTTTGTATGTATGAAAACTACATATCATATTGGGACTTTGGTGAGAATATAGCGAAAATCTAATTACTTTCAGTCTATCCCCGCCAGCCACCTTAATACCTATAGTATATCTTAGTAGACTTGCCTTAAACTACGGCAAACTTCATAACATTGCTGGAATAGTTAAGCCTATGGGCCACAAAAACAAAATAATTCCAAGACCCAGAAGCATGTCATAGAAATTCGTTGTTCCTCCGTACAATCAACTATTCAGTGACTCAGGTCACTGAATAACTAGGAATTCTGAAAAATTGAGTTAGGAAAACTGTTATATCTGTTAGTTTAAATCTCATAGTTCCAGCTTAGTTTCCTTCAAATACTGTAATAGCGTGCCGTGGACAGCTGTGTTAAATGCTGAAACAAGGCACTTCAGGGATGAAAGTCAACGATGACAAAAAACCTTGAATAAGGAAACAACTTTAAATGCACTGTATATGCCCTCCAGTGTGTTACAGGGTTTGTGTGGTTGGGGGAGGGAGGAGGCAGTAGGTGTTGTATAAGGGTGTAGTTTCTCCTCAAATAACAGGAAAAGCTGTTTTTCAAGATGTTGTTCGGATACTATACCCAAAATGTGCACATTATGGCCCTTTTGCAGAGTATGTCCTAGGATCCCTTCAGAATGTTACTGTATAGCTGTTTTCCAAGGTCTTGTTCGGATAGCATACCCAAAATATGCACCACCTGATCTACTGGTAGTGGTGCCTTTGCGCAACACGACCTAGGGACCAATTACAATGTTATGTATAGAGATAGGTCAAAGGGTGCAGGGAATAAATGACCAATATAGTTACATGATGAAATCATAACGCGCAGAAAAGGGGTATACTATCCGACACTCTTCTAGCATAGGAACTATAGCTTGCTGCTAAGACTACACTGAAGAGTGGAACAAACACCAATAAAGAGGGGAAAGTTTTCAAGGAAAAACTTGAGAATCCTTAAAAACCTTGAACTAAAAACTGGCATGCTGCCACTGTATGCAGTGTTGTGGGACCTGACTGTGTGCATGTATGCAACCTCTGGAGGTAAATTGTGACTCCTTTATCCTGTTTTCAGAGGATTTTCAAGAAAACTTATTTTTCTTAAGTGAGTGAAAAAACCTTGAAATCAAGGAAAACCTTGAACTCTTTCATCCCTGGCACTTAATCACAGGTTTCAGCATACACCCATATAGCCAAGGTATCCCAGCATACACACAGCCGGAAGTGGCTGCTAACAAGGCAGGGTGTCACCAGGGCAACTGTTCCCTTGAGATCAGCTATTTATAATTCAACTTGTAAGATGATGTAAACGCACATAGGTTAAATGGATTAATGGACTCAGTCCTTTGATGGCATGATCCACACTTTTTTGCATCAGAGGCGAGGAACTTGCAAGTGCTAAGTTCATGCTGACCACATATATCTATTTACAAAACGCTAAATTTAGGCATATAAATAAAAGGTTTGTTTCCAGTCACCTGACCGACCCTAGCAATACAGGACCGATCCTGAATTATTTCTTTAAACCTTTCCCTATATTTTTTATTGATTTGCATCCGTTATTTTTTTTTTTTTTTTTTTTTTTAGTTGCTTGTCACGTAGCAGCCGGGAGCGCAGCGACCGTAGCAACTTCATTATGTTTTCAGTTTGTCAGTGACATCACGGTCATCTTGTGATGCAATTTGTGACGTCAAACGTCGGCCGTGACGTCACATGTCAGCCGCAGAGTGGCAACTCCTAGCCATGGTCCTTGCAACATTTTTCTTGTTAATAAATCTATTCCACAATATCTCTTTTGGTCTGATGGACGGAGGGACCATCATAGGACATCTGAAACGAACCCCTGAGGCATCCTGTCATCATTTAAAGAGTTCAGAGATGCTGGTCCTCAATTTTGTTTTCAATCATGGGTATAGGAGAAGAAGAGAAATGGATGACTGGCAGTTGATCTGGCAATACTTTAACCACTGGTGTCCTGTGAGGTGGGGCTGTCGATAGACGACCTGTGTGCCACCAGTGTGTATAGTTAGCTATACTTCCTACCCTGACTCTGACTGTCTGACTTGTCACACATATGTAGTATCTCCATAGTGCTGAATTATTACATCTTGCCAAGCTTGCTGAAGTATATATACCTTCAAAAGGTCTATCCTATGAATGAATACAAAACAAGGGTTTATCTAACCAGTGCATCAAAGCATTCTGCTGTCTTTAGAGAGCTAAAGTATATTATTCAGTGGCTGCATAGATGACTAGTCAGTCAAATTGGCATCTGCTATGTTGGCAGGGCTGTGTCTGGGGGTGGTAGACAGAGGCTATGTATATTATCTGGGTAGGGTGACACTACTGTAGGAGGCTCAGAATATCACTGTCTGGATGTATTATATATGCCTTTTTTCTATACGATGTCTGGAAGAAGGAGTATAGATTTCTCTGGGGGCGATTTCCGAAGCACCTACAACAGCTTCAAATCATGTCAAAAAGAACAAACTTAATGGGCATCAGCTTTAGAACGGTTATGTTGCTCCAGTAGGCTGTAAGCAAAGAGCAGAAATAGATTCCTGGTGCTGCTTTGGGTATGCACGTCAGAGCAGCACACACTAGTGGTACAGCCTCCATTTTACTTTTACTTTCACGCCATCTAGGGTATATCAAGTTCTAATTCTCTACATATGTCTTATCTCCTGAGATAACCTCATGGCTCTCTATTCAACCAATTGTGTTTTACTCAGTAGAAACACTGCCAAGTCTTGTATGGCTCGGTTTTAAAGCTCCCCTCTCAACAATACCTCCTGGTATTCCCCATAATATCTGGTGCAATTCTTATACATGTATACCATATCTGTATGGTGAATATTGCTTCATTCACACCTCCCCAATCTCCCTACGAGTGATACTGATCACTGAACAAGCTTTACAATTTCTGGATAACAGCCAGGACTTGATAGTCATTAACTGGTACTTAAAAATCACTGTAAAAATCAACTGTTGAAACTACCAGGGATCCTCGTAAAAATGGACCGTGAACCACCGTAATTATACAACATGGAGCCAATGTAGTTTTTTACAAGAAGTTACAGGTGGCAGTGCGGTGGTACAAGGACTCTCTGTAAAAATAAGGATGTCTCTGTGAAAATAACGATGGATCTCTGGCAACTTTGGGACGAGGAATCCTTCGTTATGTCGACATTTTTGTCTACAGTGTGTAAGGGTAGTATAGTGCTTTAAGGGTCCTTAGTTGGCATAATGCTTCAAGTTTATAAGGCCAAATACATTGTAGTCCTGCATTCATACAGTATGTGAATTTACAGGGTTGAAGGAAGGGTGAGCATGATGTACCAATGCAGCTCTAATAAGTTAGTTACTTATCTATACAGTTTTAAAGCATGCTGGTAACAAAAAAATTAAGAACATAAAACCTTGATGTATCATGCTATCATTAAAGGGTTACCCACTCATGTGTACACTATAATCAGTTAATCGTATCACATAAAAGAGGTGTGGAAAAGACCCAATGCTACAATACAAAGTTGATATCATCAAGCTACTTACCTTATATATAGTACTCATACTCATTCTAATCACCAATATGGCCCGCCTACACCAAGGGGTCGCTCAATATCCCACATTGGTACAACTCATACGACCCATCGAACCCCATGCTCTCCTCATGATAACCAGAGGAGAGACTAACATGAATCCTTTAAGGACTGTATATATATATATATATATATATATATATATATATATATATATATATATATATATATATATATATATATATATATATATATATATATATATATAGATGCTGCACCGATGTAGTGCTGGTAGGTAGACTCGCCAATACCGCATTGTTGTATAAAATGTCCACCCTCGGTGTAGAGTTAATGCACTAGATGGAACTCAAAGGGTTAACCAGCACAATTTCCAACCAGCCTTTATACACAGGGAATGCCACCTGCCAAAACTAAACGAATTACAAGAAAGGCCTGAGACCCTGTACATCACGATGCTCATCAGCAGCCACATAGAAAGGACGATCCACGCAGGGTAGCCCATACTGCCCTGTCAGCATGGCTACTTACCTATCATTAGGAGTCTGGGAAATCAGGCTTCCAATGCTTAGATGGTAGCTGCATTATGTAGCCATAGAGATAAATGGTCTGCTGTTGTGTGTAGCCTATACCGCAGCAGATTATCCAACGGACGCGGCCATTGCTGAAGCTGGTTACCAGCGGTTATCACTGATAATATTCAGATTGGTACCACCTACCCCCCCCCCCGAGAGGCGCATAGTGAATGGTTGGGATTATTTTATTGGCTGATCAGGGGCGTAGGAAGCAAATTTTTATTGGGGGGCCCAGGGGTCTCGGTTGGGGTAGCCTCCTATATTTTTATATAGGCTTATATAGGGAACCTCTTCATTATTGGGGGGGCAGGCCCCCCTGGCCCCCCTTTTCCTACGCCCCTGCTGATAAGCGATCCCGCTTAGTCGGTATAGGGCTGCATGGTAGGGATATACAGAGGCGCTGGGGCGGCATCCTAATCCTAGGCCTTACATCAGATTAAAGCAGAGCCTGGCGTCCCTCAGTCACTGCCACATGAGTAGCTCTATGAGCAGCTCGCCTTAGGACACAGGCCTACATGATGTGTAAGGCTGTGTAATAGCCTCAGGCTGCTTCTGTATTATGCCTCTCTGACACTGAAACTCCCCTGCCTGTGCTGTAGCCTCTAAACCCAGTCAATTACATTAAGTCTACCCTTTGGATCTCTGGAATATAGCCCTGGAATAAAGGGGTGGTGGGGGATGGGTGGCTGTCGATGACTACTTGTACATGACCGAGGTTTGTAGGATTAATCCTTTAGGGGCAACATAGAACATGGACTATGAACATAGACGTTGATGCATTATGTGACCCATAAGATTTAACATGTGAAGTGAGCCGCTCATTTTCAACATGGCTCAGAGACCACACCATAATTTCCATTTATGGTATATAAATACAAACTATAGGATAACAAATAAAGTTTGGTAGAATCATCACAGCACCGTGTGATATAATGATGAACTCTCTTTGATTCCCTATCATAGAATCACATGGAGAGGGTGCCTCTTCAAATGTCCCATTTGCATATACTACTTACAACACATACATAGTTGACAAATACCCTAGAACATGGGATCCACTTCAGCTTTTCCTGACATCGAGAGGTGCAGTCACATTGAAAGGAGTTTCATATGGAATGTATACATAATTCTATTAGTTTGGCTCCTCAGCTCCAATCTCTGTGTGAAATGCCGAGCAGAAATGATGACCCATGTAAGCCGCATATAACATCTTTTCTGTTCAGCTTTCACGTCTTACGCCAATATTATTCCACACATAATTATCTACAATCTGTTCCAGATTCGTTATAGCCCTGGAGAAGCTAACTGACAGGAGGGCGGTACCCTAATGGCATGCAGCCCCTCCAAAAGTCATCCATAACCATAACTACCCACCTCCAGTACCAAACCTGACACCCAGGGGCGGGGGAGGCAGGTCAAACGGTCCACAGAGAGCCTAAAGAGGCTATTTCTGTGTCCCCTGTATTAAGGGCAACGTGCCTATGATGGCGCAGGTGACCCATTCCCAGACTGGGGCGCTGGGTGAGAAAATATCACATGAAACCTAACGCTCCATTATTATGCGCTATTAAATGTAAAAGAATCACTTTCCTAAGCTCTCCTTATCTTTAATGCTTGTCAAATAGTGGTTCCAATATACACATATATAGCCATACCCAGCTGTGTTAGTGGGTCATTTTATTGGTCGTAACACGTACACTTTTAGCAGCATACCTTTCAACAAACCCTTAATTAATAGGCCTCAGGCCAGATTAGAATCATTTATTTATAATGGCTCCGGCCCTCATCCCGCCTACGTTATCTCTGTGAGGGCTACACCATCACATTGTTAGCACACTTGGACTTGCTATCTACCACACTGATTACTCATAACCACCTCCACGAGGCAGCTTTAGGGATTCCCATGAGATTCAAGCACAGAACAGCCACAGGGAAGCTGATTTGCTAGTACATTATCTCAGGAAACAGAGACCTGTTGGATGAGGGAGGGGTATTCTACTGATTACCAGCTGATCATTACTTGAATTTTGCCGTTCGCTTTAGTGGAAATGTTGCTCTTCTTATCCAGGAAAGATGACACAAATGAAAATATTTGGATTATATTTTCTAAAATGATTGCATTTTTTGTTTGTTTTTGTTTTATCTTTATTTTAGCACTATTTAGGTTTGGTGGAATTCTTCTTAGAATTTCGAGCGTTCTCGTAACCTACATCCGGTATTTGGACCACTACGATGAGCGTCTCCGTGACCTACATGTATGATGAATACGGGTACATTTCCCGGCGTCTCAATGACCTATCCCTGGGGGATGATTACTGTGTAGATGACAGCGTTCCTGTGACCTACATGTGTGCGGGACTGGGTGATATGCTAATCTGAGAGGTAATGAGTGAGCATCTCGTGTAATGATAAGCTTTCCCAGTACGTGTTGTTTTAAATGTCAAGTGTCGATTACATATGACAGGTAGGCCAAAGCCAGTAGCGGAGGGGCTTCCCTAGCTCACTTAGAAGTGTCATATCTCCCCTTTCCTATCCCCTCAGATGTGTGTGGTGCACATATGCATGTGCACCAACACATTCCTCTGTGAAATTGTGTAATATAGTTAAATGGCATTAAACACCTATTACTCACTCCCTCCTGTGGCAGAGAGGGGTGTCAACGAGAAGAGGAAGGGAGGGGCACACTGGGCGAAAAGGAGTGGAGGTTCTGCAAGTGGGAGTTTGAGGGAGGGGGTAATGGGGGGGGGGGATAAAAGGGAGGCAGGCAGTCATTTAAGGCATGGTGATCCAGAGCGCAGATACAGCATTAACACTTTAAGCTGCTTAAATTCATGCACAACAACATAGTACGGGGTTGGGGGCTATCCATAAATGCAAAATTTGACCATTTTTACCCCCCCCCCCGTCATGTTTTTTTGCCAATTTTGCGATGATGAAGGAATATGAGAAATTAATTCCATCATGCCGGACCTGACCCCCCCCCCTCCCCCCTCCAGCATGACGTCATTTGTGGATGGCCTCTATGGGGTTGATACATCCCCGGTGGTCAGCATGAATGCACGAGCGATCTTTGAGTGCTAGGTCATAGATCGGGGCATTTCTGGTGCTTATATTAGCTTGCGCTATTGACTGTATTGGTAGGAATACCAATGTTAAGTGCTAGGTAGGTGAAGTGTTGGAGCAATATTTAGCATATATTAGTAGCAGTAACGATCGCACATGGGCGGGCCTTGTCCAGTAATAATGCTAATCATTTCCGTAATGTCTACACCGCTCCAGCCATTGAACGCAGCTAACAATACGAACACACAACAGTATTAACCCTTTAAGGACTGCAAAGTGCTGAAAAGCACCATGTGCTACCATGTCAATCCTTTTGGATGGTGTTAACCATGTAGGGGGTAGAGGGGTCAGCATAATGCAAGAATATAGTCCCGACAAGTTACTCCCCGGGGCTACATTCATGCATTGTGATGACCACCGACCAAACTGATTTATTGCACTCTGCACACATTAAATGTTTAGGATCCATAATATTGTTCACAAAAGGCGTTACTATATGGGGGACTAAATCAAGCGGGACTATAAGTGACACTAGGGTATATGAATAATATTAACCCTTTTTTCTGGTTGTGTAGACTTTTTCTTTTTTTCAAATTACAGAGGCCTGTTTGAAAGAAAGCTCAGGGCATCTTCTATGGAGCGATATTTTAGTGTGGCATCTCATATGATTCAAACGGGCACCACAATCTTAGATCCCTTAGTCTCTAAGGCAGATAATTGCTAGCGTCATTTGCATCAGAACTTAATCACAGGTTTTGTGTACCCCTGCTTTGAGAGCAGAGACATGTCAGACGTGATAGATGCCCATAATTAATTTGTGTTAATACTTGTTTTAGGCAAGTGCACACTAGAATTCGTAGACATTCCTTAAATGTATGGAAAAGTGGATATAGGCCCCTTCTTTCCCATTTTAGAAACCCTCCTCTATTCCAAATGTGTATCCTTTGTATGGGTTAATGTATATTCAACGTTTATACCACGAAAGCAGAAGAACATACGGTGCTTTGTAAATATGTCGAACATTGCCGAGCCTAGCCGACTGGGAGGCGATTGTAAGTGGTTGGCTTATCGGCTCGAGCCGACAGCCTTACAGCATGTACAAAACTGAACAAGACAAATCACCGCGCCCAAAGCCCGCCGGCGCCATTCTCCGCCAAAAGTCGTCTGCTCAGGGGCGCGTCTGTCCTTCAATGATGGCCTGTGGCTACTGCATGCTGCTCTGATATAACATTTAAAATTGCCGCCGGGGATGGCGCAGGTGGTCAGCGTATGGTGGAATTTAAGGAGGGGTTCGCATATTTTGATATACACGTAACACCATTAAGAAACCTTAGCCATGACTTACAAATGTGTAAGATTATGATGAAGAAAGATGCACCACTCCATATTCCTTACAAGTTTACTAAATTCATCCTAGACCGCTCCTGCAAGAATATACACGAGCACAGGGATGCTCCTACTTGGTTTGAAGAAAAAAATGAAGTATCCAGATTTCATCCCAATGAATATGGGAATTCTTGAGATACATGAAAACAAGAATGTCATAATAAATGTCACAATAAAGGCCTGTGCCAATAACGTCACATTATACCATTCATACTTTTGGTGGTCTATTATACCATATAACTCATTAGACATACACCTACGTGTACTCAAGATTCCTATCCAGTACTTTGAAGCTCCAAGCTTTAATGTCCACTTGTCGCCATAATTCACCTGTCAGTATCTGCTACACCATAACAACCCTTCAATCATAGCTTGCATCAACCATATATAGTTGGCATATTTCGCAAGTGCAACACTGGCATCTTACTTGCCATATCTGTATTCAAGTGCAGTACAATGACACACTGTCTGACCATTAAAGGCTTGATTTGATGAATCAGAAGAGGTCTGATGCACGACGAAGTGTTTTACTCTTTCCGAAAATATCATGGGTTCTTTCAAAAATACAATCTACAACGATACGTCCGGGTGGGACAAGTAAGAAGGGCCAAAATCACTTTTTTTTAACTACCGTCTACAGAGGACGATATACCATTTCGCCTTTAAAGGTTTATTATCAAATCTAGCTCTTCTTCCAATCTGTTCTTTATATCAGTCATCATAATTACACAATACAATGACACCACAGACAGATTAACACTTGCAACACAGCCATAAACTCTTAAAGGGTGCCTATCACTTAACTGCAAAATTCCTATTGTGTATTCAAATTCATGATACATGAATTCAACCATGTCGCTGTCAAAAGGCAGAGATTAAGAACTAGTTCTGACAAGTACACTCGACAGCACTGTATTCGTGCATGAAGGCAAAGTATAAAACTAGTGGCATCACTCCGCCCTTAACTGGCTAAGTCCCCTATAGCAGTAGGCCTATTTCCACCCCACCCCATCCCTCATAAGACCTCGGGCTCTATGTGACAGGAGGCATATGAAGGAGTGATACCGAGCCGTGCAGCGCACACCGTACCCATGATTAACCCTATAAAGACAGCATGATGCATCTAGTATCAATATCAGTCTATTTCATGATGCACAACTGTAGCGCCGCCAGATCCTGTACACTGATAATGCAGCATAACTATTCTCTAAGAATGCCAGTACATGGATGTCCATTCAGTATTGTCGACATGATGCATGAGTGGAGCCCTGCGAGTTACTCGCCAGGGCTGTATCATGACACCCAAGGGAAGTTGCATTAAATCTCTATGCGTCCTTTAAAGGTTTAGGACGTGGAGGAGGGCGTGTGTGATAAATCTCATTGTGTTTCTGAATGGTCCGGCCCTGGAGGAGGAGTGGCAGTTATTGATCAGGACGTGGTGTGGTACGGGAGGTACTGGAGCAGGAGGCTGACCAGTGGTGTGTGGGCGTTGGGGTTATGGGTGCGAGGAGTTTGGGCAAAAAAAAAAATGAATAAAGAGAACGCTAACATGAATCCAGGTGAGTTATTTGCACCATTTGTGAACGGGTATCTGGGTCTATTCATTTTTTAAGGGTGGGTGGCTACTTTTGAATTTTTTATTGACATTTTTTGTTGTTGTGTTGTTGGTGTTGTTTTGTGTGTGTGTGTGTGTGTGTTTTTTTTTTATTATAAAAGTATAGAAATTTATTTACCCTCAGTGTCTGCTGTGAGGGGTTGGGGGTCTCCAACGACCACCAGGCATGCCACAAACCTATGTATGCTGCCGTGCCGGGGTCCCTAAACAGGGCATACTTCAGTAGCCATGTTCTCCTGACATTAACCCTGCAAACACCGCTACCTTCACAGTACAATACCCACTACTGGCCACTACTACCAGCCGCCATATACACACCAGCACTGCCTATCAATATCTAATTTATACATGGGGTGCTTTATTCCCAATGTTTTGTTGTTGCCCGCCTCAGTAGGGCATGTATATTATACACCCTCGACTACACACTATCATTTAGAAGCAAGTCATTATTATTAAAATAGGTAAAGTTTTCCCTTTTGCAGTAAATGAGTGTAGGCGGTTATGCTGCAAACTATAAGCATGGGTCTATAAGAGCCTGCAAGATGTCTTTAGTCTAACAAAATCATTGAAATCAATCGCTACAGGCACTCGGCCATACAAAAACAGTTCTGTTAAATTCTCTTCTTGGATTATGCATACGATTTTAGCCTCAAAGTGCTTGGGTATGGAACGTTTTGAAGAACATTCCCATCTGTTCACAACTAGATCGTGTGTCAATATATCACCTAGATATTTCCTGCACTCTTCAATTGGCTTTCATCCAAGATTATGAAAAGCCAACAGAAATCCAACGTGCCCCCTACAAGCGGGACTCACTGTAAGTAGTATAGGGGAAAAGGGAATCCCATCAGGCGACTATAGGCTACCACTTACGTACATTCTTTTCTATGTACTCAACTGACACTTGTTGAGTCTAATTTGTGGTAGCTCCGAGAATATTTCAAATTTGGAATCGTGGATTACTACATACGTGTAGGTGGAATCTCTCTGGAGCTGTAAAGATGGATAAAGTATCAATAGCTTGTTATCTGCGTATGTAGTCTATTTCATGGGGTATGATCTGACTTGCATTTATCTAAATCTCTAAAAAAAAATAGCTTACTATAGCGCGAGAAACAGAACTTCTGCTATTGTTTTTTTCCCCCTTTTGTTTACTTGTTTATGACGCTATCTATTCGACACAATTATGACTTGTATGATTAGAAAGGATTTATTAATGTATTACCTATCAGAGGCGTGCAGTTTTTGATTTACATGTATACCCGGTATCAGTAATCGCTCATTGGATCCCCATCTCTCCCAGTAGTCTGCCGAGTGTCTGCCGGCACATCCATTATCATATACATGTTTTGTACTGGTACTCGTCACCTTGTATCTATCAACATAGCAACTTAACTACCTGTAACACCAAAAGTGGACATTTTGACTGGGGCGCCGCCCAGTGACAGTGGAGCCAGCAGACAAATGTCGTCTGCTTCCGCCGTTAATTTAGAAACCACGCATGCGCACAACACAAACGTGCAGACGCTGGATTACTTCACTTTTACTTTTAGAAAATTCAAGGCTGACTTGAAGTGGTAGTGGTGCCACTTGGGTGCTTCCAATAAAGTATAAATACATTTGGGAGAACTAATGCTGGTAATGCACGAGAGTGGGCCCTGTGTGGATCTAACATCGATGCAAAATGGCAGCTACATTGTTTTACCTGCTTCTTGAGAAAAGGAGATGGAACGGTTTTGTTTGGAGAACCGAGAAACTACCAAGTATTATTACTGATCTTAAGCCTTAGGGTTTGATGAAACCTAATCACACATTTTCATTTATATGTTGTCTCCCTTCTGCTGCCAATGGAAGGTGGTGAAAAGATCCATAGGAATTCCATAGGAGCTTGGTGTCTGAAGAAAATTTTCATCACACAACAAGTGAAATAAATCGTTGACAATGACATATAAGCATATAAGGATAGAAGCAACCATATTTAAGGTAGTCTAGTGTAGTCCCGCCAAGCCCTGCCAGAGGGTGTTACATGCCGCCCGTTACATGCACGTCACTAGTCATACGGCACGTGGCATACATATTTCAGTATGTTTGATTAATGAAA
The DNA here is from genome assembly GCA_949317995.1 of Acholoe squamosa. Taxonomy (NCBI): domain Eukaryota; kingdom Metazoa; phylum Annelida; class Polychaeta; order Phyllodocida; family Polynoidae; genus Acholoe; species Acholoe squamosa. The sequence continues at coordinate 26,168,197 of OX439046.1, forward strand.
TGTCAATAACTAACAATTCCTTATGCAATGTTGCATAGCAGTCTTCTGTTCTCCTAGGGCGGGGTCAGCCAAGGCATAATGGACGACTGCAGGCCTATGTGCATGTATAAAGCTATATCGTGCAAGGGGTCGGGATGAGGAGGGAAGGGGGCGAGCAGGTAGGTGGTGGTAGGTTATACAGTGGTAATATATGGAAATAAACCCAGCTATGCTGTACCAGTCAACAATGCAGTGATGGGATCAATAGGTTTACCGATATGGACAGAAACAACATTGCTCTTTGAGCCACCAGTGCTTATGATTACAACATGGGACACCCCAGTCCATAAATAGGCTTAGGCTTAGCCAACAGATAGGCTCAGGTTATGTCCATTATATCACCTGCCTTGTGGTTGTCTCTGGCAGTCTGGAGATAATTGCCTTTGGATGCCATGAACTGTTATGTATGTTGTATATCCCTTTAACATACTGTATTAGGGTTTTAATGCAGTTCTATAAGTGCATATAATTCCCAGATCAACCTTAAGTGCTGCATTGGTAGCGTACCGCAAATCATGACGAAGACTGTAGTACCTCGCGTATAAGGCGAACCTATATATAAAACACACCCTGATTTTAAGAGGAAATTATCATTATAATGCGCCATTATGTGCTGAGCAATAGTATAGATTACCTCAAAGACTTCCTCCCTGGATTACTCACAATCCACAACAAAAGATTCTGACTGAGTAACAATTCTGGACAGAGGCGGCCATATACATCCATTAGTGTTTTTATAAGTTTTTGGGGCTTCCTGAAACAGTAAATCGTGTCACTTAAGGTCTTATTTCGAATCCAACACAACCAAAGATGTCCCTCCTTCGGAGACAGTCATGCAATTCAACTTTCCTTCTAAATAGTTACCTATAGTCTAATAAAGACTGCAGTATCCGAAATTATAAATAAAATTAGACTCAGGATTCGCATGCTCATTCATACAAGTGCTTTACAAAGAGCTGAAAAATATTGGTTGCACCTTTATAAAATTATCAATAATGGAATACGTGTGCTAACATTAGACTACCGTAATCAATACACAAGGTAGCAGAACCAATGTGTGCGTGGTAATATGAACTTAGACAGAAATGATTTTCTCTATTTTGCATAGAACTAGATTCCCCTCTCCATTCTCTTGTGCACTTCACAGTCAATATTGCACCTGTTTTAAGTGCATGGGTTCATTGACTAGGTATATATATATATATATATATATATATATATATATATATATATATATCTAAGAGGAATGCTAACCCATAACTTCCCTCGACATTCTATTGGCATATGGAGGTGGCCGTGGGGTCTTCAGGGGGCCATGGAGGTGGCCGTGGGGTCTTCAGGGGGCCATAATTTTCTTAATTCTGAAAATACTTTAGGTAGAAAGAAAGTTGTGATTTCTTTTTAAGGACAAGGGCTCCATGTGGCCCAAAAATAAATTGTCAAAAGATTTCCCTGTAACTTGAAATATTTGTTCTTTACATATTGTGTCATTGAAATATGAAATAAAAAGTTGGGGTAGCAACGCTACTTTATTCAGTATGGGCCATCATTTGTGGGACCCCTTAACATTGGGTTCAATGGGCCAATATCTAGCCAATTGGGATTTTGTAGGGATTTTTGTGAATATCTCGAAAACTGTTCAACAATTTCTCTAAAAAAGTACAATTATGTCAATCGATGTATGCTTATCAAGATAAAATTGTAAAATCATATGGTTCCAACGCTACTTTCTGCACAAGGTAAATACATATAAAAAAAGGGGGGGCCCGTACTGGATAAGCCTATGGACTACATACAGAGGGGGGTAGAGGGGGGCTTTATAGTAATTTACAAAACTTTCTTCAAACCTAGAAAAAATGTTCATGTACATCACTAGACTTAACTTTTGAACTACCGTAAACTCCCGCGTACAAGACGCGTCCTCTAGGCCAAACAAAATGCTGGGGGGTCTTTTAGGATGTACTGAAATTGGGGGTGCGTCTTATACGAGGGGTAATTTTACTATAGAAATGTACTAATCTTACAAATTTCAGCCTTAAAATGTGCGTCTTATACGCGAAAATGCATGTGCTAAGTTTGGGGTGCGTCTTATATGCGCAGTGCGTCTTCTACGCGGGAGTTTACGGTAATAATGATAGAAACTGGCTTAAAAAAAATGCCAGATACCCCTTAATGAGTTAAATGCAGTAGTTCCCAAAACAGCCGCTAGGCGCCTGCCGCTCTCGTCCTTAAATTTTCAGAGCAATTTACAAATTCAGGGTGCAGCTTATATACAGGTGTGGCGTATATACGGACCCGTGCGGCTCATACGCAGGTTATTATGGTATGAGGCTGTTCCACTGTTATCTGCGTCCTCTTACAAGTTTCCCTTTAGAACACCACCAGAGAAATGTAGACTGGCAATGACTCAGACAGAAGACAAATTTCTTCAAAGTGCTCTGTGGTGGTAGCTGCCAATAGGTATTGGTAAGCCTACACTAATGACCACCCCATGGCATGCCAGTGACGCCAGTATTTAATCAGTACCTCCATGGGAGATGATAATACTCTTGTTGTTGTTTACAAGGCTTCACTAAGTAAGTGACACTCAGGGTTGTGACGTCATGTCCTGTTTTGAACAATGAGTGGTTTCTATGAGAGAAGATTCCTCTTTGGCATGTCCCTCTTGTTGCATGTATATGGGAGTGTAATTATAGACATCTACTACAAATATCTATTTTTTGGGCTACAAGAACACAGTTAAAAACATTTTTCAAGAATTCATATAAATAAATTCCTTTCCATATACATGTACAAGATAATAAGCTATTAATGTATTGATATTCAAGGACAAGGTGAGGTTTGCTGGAAATAATCGCCCGACCGCGCAGCGGGAGGGCGATTATTTCCAGCTAACCTCACCGAGTCCTTGAATATCAATGCATTAATGCGTTTATCGCACTTATTCATCCATTATGTATTAATTTCTTACCTTATAACCCAAGAATTAATCCATGAGAAGACATTTTGTAAGTGCATGCGATCCGCTCGCTTTGCCAAGCCGTCGTGGCCATGTTGTCACTCTGCCCGACATACCTCCACCTTTACACACATTTTTCAGGTATAATCCAAGCATGTCAAGTCCTGTACTTCTAGCACCGCCAAATATACGATCTCTAGTTGGTGTTCGCATATATTTTGTCTCCATTTTCTTCGAAATAAATAAGAATCCATTGATTTTCCATAACGATCCAACGCACACGGCCCGGTACACGGCCATTTCGTCTTGTTGACGAAGCGGATAGGTGCCCGGATGTAAAAACTAGGTCAGCCACGCGTCGAGCAAGGAATGGCCGGACGGGGCGGGTCCCGACTCTAAGTGATGTGGAAAATCAATGGATTCATATTTATTTCGAACAAAATGGAGAAAGTAGGCATGGCATGTTCATCTAGGATATCTAAGGATGTTTTCCTGTTAATAACTCCACCCGGCACCATTGGATTCTATGCTAACGAGGTCTGCAAACATCTGGTATGTCGGACAAATTTTTCATATCTTCCATGTGTATTTGGTTCTACCACCGGTCGGCTTGGTATAGTGGACAGCGAGCTCGCCTCCTGCCCCAGCGGCCGGGGAACAATTCCCCGTTGAACCTTAACGGTTTTAACTAGAAAACTATGGCGAGGGTGGCTTCATATCCTTCTCCAATTTATTAACCTGCTCAGGTTCTAACTAAGATGGTCTTAGAAAATAAAATGGACTCTGAGAATGCGGTTATACCCCGATAACGGAACGGGGTTATGACCAAAAAAGCACTGTAGAGCCCAGAATCGTGAGATAACAATAAATACACGTTGGGTACAAATAATAAATCGTGTGCGTTGGCATGGCCAACTGTGGAGTAGTTATCACGCGATTATTGAACCTATCATCCCTTTGTTACATCAATACTACACAAAGAGGCCTGCCACACAGGTTACCAGCTAGGTATTTCTCAAACGCTACGAATTAAGACTGCCCACTACGAATTGCCCAGCCCTTACGATCCAGTCAGATCGTAGTGAGAGGCAGTCAGTGACCTTGTATTACCTACAATTGCCTATACAGAAGCATGCCTTTCCCCTCTATATATTCACCGCTCGTAGTGATTGACCCTGTGTAACCAAGAATGCCCTTCCGATCAAGGTGAGCTTGGTACGATTTGGGTGAGCCCTAAACGTAGCGTTTGAGAAATGACTTCCTGTGCCTATACATAACCCATACTGAATACAATAGGAGCACAAAGCACAGGTGCCCTATGTGGAACCAGGTGGCTATTTCTGAGAAGAATACTATCGCAAACCTGGCTACTACAGATCAGGCCCATTGGGTTTGTAACGAATTGAGGAATAGTCTAGGGGCCATCCACAAATGACGTCATTAATATTCCATATTCGTTCAGTATTGCAAAATTGGCAAAAAGCATGATGGGGGGGGGGGGTCGGTCAAAAATGCTCAAATTTTGCATGACGTCATTTATGGATGGCCCCTAGGAGGGTCATGAGAAACAGTCTCCAGGGGATAGCCGGGCCACAGCAGTCCTGGCTTGGGTCCAGTTCGTAGATGAGTTGCTTGCCTGCGGGTCACTGTGAATCTCAATAAACTTATGTGAATACCAATATAATCAATAAGGATGCACTCCTCCCCCAGGGTCGTCGGTGGTAATGCACGTATGTTCAGCTTCTCCAGGATGTGGGCCGTTAGTGCTAAGTGGTAAGCCCCCGGTAACCCTTAAAAATGGATAAAATAGTGCTTAAATACAGGGTCTCATTCGGCTCTTAAATATATCAAAGACATGTGCAACCGTGCTTAAATAGAGCAACATGCACTTGATAATCCATGTACTCTTAATTGGTCCAATAGCATATATCTTCTGGCTCATCATGCATTAATGCAAGACAAAATTATTTAGAATCAACTCACAATCCATAGAAATGGACACAAGAACCCTTATAGAGAGTGGCAAGTCTCCAAGGGTCATGGTTCTTGGTCGTCATGAAGTACCAATAAAGTGCTGGCGAGTCTGCTCAAGAGTGCTTGAAGCTTTAAGGGTCAGCATGATGCATCAGTAGAGTATTGATGAGTACTCTACCAGTGTTGCCGAAATGACGCCGGCACGCCGACTTTTGTAGCCGTAGAACGTTAGGGCCTTGGGACGCAGGCCAGAATGGCCCAGCATGATCTCAGCTTTCTAATGGTGAAAGAATTTTTCAAATCCGACCATTAGAAGCAAAGATAGGGCCATTTTTGTAAAGGTGTTTTATATTAGAGTATTTTCCCATTTCTATTCAGTTCTGATGAAGTTTATATAGGTACCTTAAAGGATCAGTATTCATATATTGGCCTGCGTGAGCAGGAAATGGCCTGCATAAAATGCCAAGACGCGGGCCAATGTGGCCTGCGTCGATAAAAGCTTTCGGCAACACTAGACTCTACGTTTATGTATCACTCTGGCAAATGGGCATGAAACATTAATGCACCATGCAGCCTCAAAGTATTAACTACCAAAACAGAGGGACACCATGCAGGAACGCTAGTCCATGCTCTAAGTGGTCCAATGTTGGCCAACAGCCAACCATAAAAAGCTCTTCAAACAACTTCAGGTTAATCCGAACCTATGGTATGCCATTGCAGTCTTCAATCGTCGGGAGGTACGGGATAACACTTTAAAGACCGCATACTGCTTTTATACACAATGTGCTTTCACTGTCTTCATGCACGAAATCAGCCGTATGTAGTGCTGGTGAGTACCCACACTTTGCAAACATACATTTCATGGATCATAGAAAAGGAGGGCATTTCTGATGAGCCTTCAATAGCAAACCCGCCCACAGTACTAGAGCTAAGACCCTTTTGGGTTTGTATGGCTATGGGGCTTGTGATGCAATTTGAAAAGCACTTGAATAGGTTCCTTAGAAATAGTCCCCTGATTTTCCTTATTAAATAAGCCCTTATCTGTTTATTTCTGGTCATATATTCATATGTCATTCATGTATACCATACTATATCTTCTCTGTTAATAACCCTACAGGGGACCTCACAAGTAGCCATGTGGGTACTTTATACATGTATATGTTACCGCTTTTGCTCAGCAAACTATACTTCTATGTTCTACAATATGGATACCTCTAATATCACAATATTAGATAAAGGAGTATTGTCTTCGCTCATATATGAAATCAGACATGTGAAGAACATCTATAGCAAGGTGTTCGAGATAAACGGTAAAACCTTATCCATATTGTAATACACAGTCGAGTTATGTTTCATATATCAAATGAGAAACAAATTTTGGTTTTAACAAATGAAATCATTACTGTACCAATTGATACTTAGTTAATAAACGAGATCGCTAAGGTCTCATTGAACCGAAATAATGTACCGGTAGATTGCAGTTTGTCATGCTGGATAATAATCAGTCATAGCCTGCTTTTCCCTCGTCTATTTCTATTATTTAGACATTCTGAATAAAACATAAGACTCTAAAATACTGGTCCTCGTGTTTTATATGATATAGACATTTAGTACGGCGGCAAGAATTGTAAATTCATATTGTTTTAAAAGCTTTTAGGTAAAAGCTATTGTTATAGTCTACTCGTCAATACTGCATTGGTGCAATAATGACAACCTTTAAAAATGTATTATTTTGTTAACCCTTTAGCGTTGGACTTAACCATTGATGCACTGTGTGTCCCTTAATGGGGTGAGTAAATTTTGTTTCATTTCGTTCTACAATTATGACAAACTGCCTGTCTATATAGAGGGTTAATACACTCGATTTCACATTAACTTGACTTATTCTTTTCCAACGGTGTGAGGAATACATGAGTCCCCACAAAGGCATGTTTACTGATAATATTTGTAAAATACCACAGTGGTTTAACTATGTAAGTCCCTTGAGAATGCTTAGCCCTTCAAGGGCAGAAAACACGGTAGCCCTTTAGTTGCGATGATACAGGAATGAAGAGCGATCGAGTAACTCACGTGTGCTTCATTCAATACTCCACAATTCCTTTGTCCCACATTTTATGATTTACTGCAATTCTAGCAACAACAACAAAAACTATCCAGCCTCTTGCTGGAAACATATTCTCTTGCAGTCCTGGCATAGGCCGTGCATTCTCCTTTACATTGCAAATTTAGTATTTTAGGTAGATGTATTTAAGATAAATCTATATTTTTATTTACATATACTTGCTATATGAGAGGGTACCTAGAGATACTGCATGTATAGTACATATATAGGAGCCGTTACCAGCTACTTTGTATGACTTGTACAAATCAACTGACTTTAAGTTTACACTGTTGTGTATGCCTTGTATACATTGGCAGGGACCTGCTGTTTACCTTAGACACCTGTACAACAATATAGCCCCACCGACCACCGTATGACAACAACTCAATATGCTCCTTTTTCCGCCTTAGTCCACAATAGTCATAACACACATAACACATAAATGTTTGGGAAGGCGGCAGATTAGGAATATGTCGGCCTATCATGGTCCTAATCTGAGAGATTAGTGACCCACGATCAGTGAGATTGTTGGAGGTGGGGTGTGTGTGGAGGGGGACGGGCCGGAGTAGACTAGCACACAGGTGCTGGATAAGCCTACAGCTGGAGATTTCACAGAGGCTTTGGTATTTACTATGGTTGTTACATGTATGGGTATTGCTTGGACCCATTAAGTTAAACGTTGAGCAGGTGTATACAGTGTATAACTATATTCAGATTATGAATTTGAGTATGAGAGTTTATAGAATTAAAGATACTGATATGTACCGTGTGTGTGGGGGGGGGGGGGGGAGGGTCCATCTCATTACTGCTGATTTGTCTTTAACTAAAAGTGATTTTTTTTCCTGATAATGTTGTGGAATATGACTAGCCATTGTTAATGCTTAAATCTATACCAAAGGTTTTATTAGAAAACCAAATTAAAAAACGCTACTCTAAGATATTGATTATTTATTGATTGTAAGTCAAAACCTTACTTTCAGAGAAAAGATATTGCCCTTGTTGGAAACAACTCTTGAATGCCCTCGGGGAATCTATTTTGGCAATTTTTCTCTAACTTCCCCTGACGCACGGCCATTTTATTTTCCCTAGCCTGTGAGAACCCTGTATATACATGTACTAGCGGTAAGTATATGCACACTCAAATGACTAGACACGTATATTTAGTTATATAAAGTCAATAGATTAGATTCCTGCACCGTAATCTCTGATACGTCAACCCTGTTATCAGCCATTAGCCCCCCCCCCCTTTCCCCACCCCCTATTGGCAATTATATTGTAAAGGGAGAATGAGTAAGGTCCGGGAGTATGGGAAATCTGGGGGGGGGGGAGAGGGTTAACAAAAATCAGTATGGGGCGAATGGCATTTTGTTTCCTTATCCGCACAATGGGATGACCGATAAATGTGAATAAAGATATCAATATTGATTTCATCCCTCGAAGTTTAAAGCTAATTTAACACACATTTAGAAGTAGGCATTGATTTCAATCTAAACAGATCTACGGTGTTCTCCATACCTATAATTTATAGTCCATAATCTCTATGACCTACACAATATGCACTTCTGTATAACGGTAGGCAGTTCACGAATCACTATACTTTATATGCATGACGCTGATGTTAGTGTCAAAAATATTGATTCTAAATTAAAAAAAAAAGTAGTCATCCTATACTTAACAATAACATAAATGTTGATTATACACAGCAAAATGGCTGCCAAATTAGTATTCCACCGTGGGGATTCTGTATCTTATGCTTGTTTCATTAACCCTCAGAGATGAAAGTGACTGAACACAAAAATCCCTGAAATGCCAAATTAGAACCTGTTAAATATTATATTTCTATGGAAATTAGATAAGGGAAAGCATGAACACTTCCATCCCTGAATCCTTTGCTTAAAAGACAAAATAAATTCAACATCCATAAATCATGCAGAACCTGAAGTTGGAAGTCTATCAGCCCCTTAGAATCAAAATGATGAAGAATGTAATCCTGAGTATATTCACTATAGTATAGTATATGAATACCCTATATTGCTGGTCGTCGATGATATAAATGCACCCCTGGCGAGCGCCCATAAATGCAGCCCTGCTGAGTGACTCACCAATGCTGCATCCATGCATCACACCAACCCAACATGGATACCTTCCCTCGGACTATTACACACCTACCCTTCCTCAAGACTATCAAATCCAACCCCCTGAACTAATCTTACACCCGCCCAGAAACCAATTCTACCTCCTACCCCACTCACAGCCCCCCCCCCCCGCCCCACACATCCCTACGTGAGGTCGTGAAATGGGCTGTATTCCCTCAAGTGAGCAACTCTTGGCCGGGTAAATAGGAAATGGCGGGGAAGTAAATCAGCTGTGTGTAAGGGATCAGGGTTCTCCACACATAGGAAGCACACAGGCGGGCCGCCCGTGTGCTTTTGCCTGCCGCCTGTGTGCTCTAGCTGGAAATGGGCCGCCCGTGTGCTTTCAGCTGTATGTGAGCTTTCTGTGTTTTTTTTGAATTTTGCAAATCGTCCAATTAGAACAGAAGTTACTGTAAGTTTTAAACAAACTATATTAAAACCCATAAAATTGCATAAATTTGCATCAGAATTTTGAAAATTTTCTCATTGGACATGGCCTCAAACCTCCACAGACCCTGACAGCATTTCACTTTCAATATCACACCATGCATGCGACTAGCCAGACAAAAATTGACCTGTGTGCTTTCTCATCCTGTGGAGAACCCTGAGGGATAACTTTATTTTTCAAAGACCCTTCAGAGATAACATACCCCGGTAGTGCTTTAATAAACTATGATCAGCATGATGCATAAATGAAGCAGCCAAAAAGGGTGAGTAAAATTGTCTTATTCATGTTACACAACCGAAAAGAAATTAGGGTGGCTAGGTTAGGACATTTTCACCCAACTCAGCAAAGCTGCATAGCACTAGCCACCAAAATGAACCATGTGTTTTTCCATACACAAAGGTCCAGGGATTCTCCCCGAGGTTGTTGGCAAAACAGATCTTCTTTCGACACCTTTGCAAACCTGTTCATGGATAACTATACATCATTGCTAACACCTATATTTAGGAATGTAATATATGATGATTATGCTTGCACTAGTGCCTTTTAGGTACGGATAGAGGCATGAGGCAGAGCCAAGTGCCTCTATCGAGTACCTAAAAGGCACGCATGCAAGCATAACCATAACATTGCGTTTATACCACGGTCTGCACCTTTGGGATGCATTAGAATGCATCTTGCATTCACTGACATACAAATATACCTAACCCGACACTATTGTCCAGCCCCGTGGCCTAATGGATAAGATGTAGAACTATGGATCAGAAGGTCCCTGGATCGATCCCAGCCTATGCTGAGCTTTTTCGGTATGAACCACTGTCAAAGCTCTGTCATAGCTGCTGTCACATATAAGAACAGTATAGAAATAGAACAGTGCCTCTATCCTGTGATAAAAGCATCCAGTTTGAGCACCTGAAATATGAGAACCGTGGTATCGCCGGGTGTATACTCACTTCTAAGAAAAGTAACTGATTTTGAGCATAGACCATGTCATACCTAATAAGGTTAGGTGACAGGTATGCTAGTTATTACTACTAATTATATCATGACGACGACAATGCTGTCCTGGTTCTCAGAAATGCAGTTCACACATAGGTTAGTGGGTAAGTTACATAGGGCATGAGTGGTCTCAACCTAGTAGGCTACATCTGTTGAAAATACCATCACCAGGTTGGAGGTTGACAACTTAGGGTTGATATTTTGTAAATAGGTTTTATACATTTTGTTCGTCTTAATGACATCTTTATTATAGAGGTGAGCTAATGATAAAGAGTGCCTTGTACTAGAACAAAGAAGGAAATAATTCACTTCATTGCAAAAGTTACCACACTGGCGACCAGCGAGGTGACCACATTAGAGAGGTGACCATAAGCAGAGAGTTGACTGTAATAATTATTGCCTATTTAATGGAGGGCGGAGGTTATACATATTCAATGGGATTTGTGTGATGAGAAATCTCTTACATGATGATCTATTTTGATACTGATACGGGGCCTAAGATGTATACTAGCAAGATATGCAACACCACAGATCTGACGCACATTTCAAACTGTACTGATCTTATACAAGTACACATCGCTAAGTCTGGATATGACAGCCTGTGGTAAATATATTTAATATGGTAACCAACTCGGTGTATATTTACCATGTAAAGCGCCCACCCCCCCCCCTCCATCCCTGACTCCTTTACACTACCCCAATAGAAATTTACTTCATACGCTTCTGCTGATATAGATGTGATCCACATGAAGCACATTAATACTAGGCCTAAAAAAAAAGAAGTTGTGTTCAGGTATCCCGACCTACCCTATTTTTTTGGCCCGACCCTAATTTTTTTTTAGAAATTTTTGGTAAATATGACCCAAAATTAAAGAAAATGTAAAAACAAAATGTCAATATATAGGCATGTTTAGTATCAAATTAAAGCTCACGGCCTCACGAATGCTACTAACATAAAATAACTATCATTTTTGTAGTGTTTTCTTTTAATTTGATCAATAAAAAATAAAACATGATTTGGTTAATATGTTTTTGACAGCTTTCGGGATCCAGGAAATTTATAAAAAAAAATGTAAGGCACACTCATTCATTCCTGTGCCTCTGTAGTTACCTGGCTCAGCCCCCAGAAGACAAAGCGATCCAGTCCACTGAGCTACCCCACCCCTCCACCTCCATCCTGGCATTGATATCGATTCAGACAAGGCCCTATTGTGTTTGATCCTCCTACTTGTCTGGCCGATATTGGCTCTACCATTCACCAAGCCTTCACAGACTAGATGCACCAGCTACAATTAGGCTAGCAGGCCTGTAAGAAAGTGTGGACCTTGGATTTCCTACACATACAGGCCTCTGCCATTGACTTGCTAATATGCATACGGTAGGTAGTAAGTCAAGGCCGCGAACTGGGATCTAGAGATCGGACAGGTGAATAAAGCTAAAAATAGCTTTCGGGATCCAGGAAATTTATAAAAAAAATGTAAGGCACACTCATTCATTCCTGTGCCTCTGTAGTTACCTGGCTCAGCCCCCAGAAGACAAAGCGATCCAGTCCACTGAGCTACCCCACCCCTCCACCTCCATCCTGGCATTGATATCGATTCAGACAAGGCCCTATTGTGTTTGATCCTCCTACTTGTCTGGCCGATATTGGCTCTACCATTCACCAAGCCTTCACAGACTAGATGCACCAGCTACAATTAGGCTAGCAGGCCTGTAAGAAAGTGTGGACCTTGGATTTCCTACACATACAGGCCTCTGCCATTGACTTGCTAATATGCATACGGTAGGTAGTAAGTCAAGGCCGCGAACTGGGATCTAGAGATCGGACAGGTGAATAAAGCTAAAAATAGGAATAGGGTCAGTCACTCTTGGTACCCAAATTCTTGACAGTAGACTCAAAGCAGACAGGGGACTCTGCAGACAGCACCAAACCCAATCAGGGATGGGCATATCTGAAAATCCCGGAGCCAATGCTAGAGTGGCTGTAGCCAAGGACTGGAGTGGATCCACATTTTTTAGAAACATGGACAAGGGGAATACTGTATGTAGTATGTACTGTGGTTGTGGATGAATGGGCTGTACATTACAAGTGAAGTGCACTGAATTTGCAAGCGAAGCATGTAGCTTTAAAATCAGGGGTGTGAAATGGAAAAAAAAAAACAATTTAGTCTGAAGAAAATGTTTACTTTGTAGAACAGAAATGGTGAATTCTGGTCCATTTTAGCATGCTATATAAATATTGCTCTGTTAGGCATCACCAGACAGGCCAGTATAGATGAAAGAGGGCCAGAAAAATCTTCCGCACATCTGGCATGGAGCGCAAAAAGATTTTGACCGCAGTCGAGGGGCACAAAAAAGGTTGCTTACCGCCCCCTCTCCACAGTTGATTATAATGACCACTCCCTAGGCTAGGGTTAAAGCCTTGATGGCCCAAGATCCGTCCTCGGGGTTCTGTCCCGGCTTCCGCCGCTCTAAAACTGGCTGCAGCCCGGGGCTGCAGTCCATTGATTTTAGGGAGTGGTCATTTTTTAACAATGGGGGGGGGGGGGCTTGGTGAAATTCCACGCATGCGTGGCGAAAATTTTTCCGTCCTCCCCCTCTGAGGGGTCTAAAAAATATTCCGTCCCCCCTTTTATTGTATAGTCATGCGCAGGCTTTTTCGCTCAAAAGGGGTGAAATTTTTGTTGTCCCCTCCTAACAGCGGTCTGAAATTTTTTTGTCCCCCCCCCAAACCCACCAACGCCCCCTGTTGTTAAAAAAAATACCACGTCCTTATTATGAGATAATTGAAAGAAAATGGGAAAATGAAAATTGAAAACATTTCTAGTGAGTCTATTTCTAGTGAATCAATGAGCCCAGCAGCCAGCAGAGTAGGAGAGCCATGGGGGGGGGGGGTATAGTGGGGTTGGGAGGAGAGCTCAGGGACTGCAGCCAGTCTACCGCCGCTCCTGAATGATATGGTACAGATAAAAATGTAGGAGAGAAGAACCAATGCTCCCAGGCCAGTCCCCCCCCTGCCCCCCCGCCCCCCCCCCCCCCCCCCCATTGTCGCCTTGTCTCTAATCTGAGTGAGGGAGTGAGAGTGTGTAAGCTTGTGAAGTTGTGTAGGCTGCGTTGTGACCAGCTCCCGTGGCTGTTTCCCCGGTCCCGACCGTCCCGCTCCCGGCGTTTGGTCTGCGTCAGCCCCGCGTCCCTAGTGTGACAGCCGACTCCCCTTCCCTTCTCTCCTACTGTCAACCCTACGCCGACACCACCATCTCCACCAAAAACAAATCCACTGCCCTCTTCCCTCCCTTGCCACCCATCAACTCCTAACTGACCTCACTCACTCCCCACGTGCTTCCCGGCCACCCCACTCACCTTAGACCGTTGAAGAGCTGCTTGGACTTCTCTAGGTAGTGACAGAATTCGTTGACTATTTTCCGCTCGTGATCGTCCATTTCGACGGACATGTTGTGACTCTGCTCCCGAGAGCTGTGGTGGGCGGCCCTGTACTCGGCCATGCGCTGTTTCGGCGCCCATGTCGTCGGGGAATACATGGTGAACGTCGAACCATTGGGGACTGACCAAAAGGGCGGGCGTTCTAATCCACAGATCGTCGAGTTGCGCTCTTTGATTTTCTCCTGGTTGTAGATTTACTCCACTGAAGACGGGTTTCCCTACGATTTATGATGGTTGCTCTACTAGTAGTACTACTCTCCCTCTTCGCCCTAGGCCTAGCAGCAGCAGTAGCAGCACGAGCAGCTGGAGCCGAGCTGGAGCAGCTCTGCCTCTGGCTATCACTGCTTCTGCAGACTTAGGATGAAATTAAATGCTGCTCTCTCCTGCTCTCGGGTTCCTGCTCTCTCAGATGCTGCTGCCCGGCTCAATTATTCGCCGACGTCAATGCGCAGAACCGGAAAACGTTCTAATTTAATATGCTGATGGACTTTCTGCTGCTGCCTCTGCTGAGCCTGCCACGGCCACTGCCTCTGCTGCTGTTGCTGCCATTGGGCCTATTGCCCAAACACTGATCTGCTTCTTACTCTTTGAGAAAACTGCTACTGGAACACATCCTGTTTGTGTACCTCTATTTGACATTACCTGCAGAAGTCATTGCAAATAATAAGGGCCAAGTCATATTAGTAATAGGCCTATTGTCAAGTGGGGGGGGGGGCTTGTTACATAGGCTTGGGGGGGGGGGGCATTTGGGTGTCCTACTTGGGTAAAATGTTACGCTGTGATGCAGGGATTTTAATGGGTCTAGACCACTAAAATCGACAGTGTGACATGGTCTTTTGTTAAAATCGACAAAGGACATGGTGTTTCTAGGGACAAGGACATGGGACAAAAAAGATAGTGACAGGGGACATGGACCTTTCTTAAAATCGACATGTGACATGGAGCTTAGTGACAAGGACAGAGGAAAATACAAATTTAGTGACATTTGACATGGGCTTTTCTTAAAATCGACAAGGGACATGGGGACCCCCCATCTAGACCCCCATTTTAAAAAGTGACAGATGGCGACACTATCAAAAGTTCCCAGTAGCCTACATTGGCATACATACATATGTAGGGAATAGTATTTACTATGTATTGTAGCGGAATTCCCCGCAAAGGGTGGTGCGGGGTCTAGTACTTCTCGTTGTGTTCTTACTAAAGGGGGGAACTAGAAAGCTCCAAGTTCGGGACCACTAGAATGGCGTTTACACCAGGTCAAGGACATAAGACAACCTGGGGATTACAGTTATACATTCTTTTATTCTAAAGTAAAATATTCAACAAGGTGGTCTCTATCAGTTACACTATATTTCTATATCAAACGGGCCAGGACATTGCTAAGCCCACACATAGGTGATAACTATGGATAGGGGCCAGGTCTCTGCTAAGCCCAACATAAATAAAGTTAAAGTTGATGGGGCCAGGACACCGCTAAGCCCACACGTATGTGATAACTATGGATGGGGGCCAGGTCTCCGCTAAGCCCAACATAAATAAAGTTAAAGTTGATGGGGCCAGGACATCGCTAAGCCCACATGTATGTGATAACTATGGATGGGGGCCAGGTCTCCGCTAAGCCCAACATAAATAAAGTTAAAGTTGATGGGGCCAGGACATCGCTAAGCCCACACGTATATATGATAACTATGGATGGGGGCCAGGTCTCCGCTAAGCCCAACGTAAGTAAAGTTTAACGGCTCCTCCAGCAGAGCTAGGGATGGTCCATAGAAGTTGAACGACTCTTGCCAGGGGACGTCGGTGTTGGGTGGAGCGGGGGTGACTCGGCCCTGCATTAAAGGTGTTCGGTTGAGTGATTCGGATTCATGTTAAAGTTGTTCGGTTCTGGTGGGGTGGACCCGAGAAGGTGCGACACGGCGTTTGGTTGAGTGACTCGGACTCATGTTAAAGTTGTTCTGTTCCAGTGGGGTGGACCCGGGAAGGTACGACACGGTGTTCGGTTGAGTGACTCGGACTCATGTTAAAGTTGTTTGGTTCCAGTGGGGTGGACCCGAGAAGGTGCGACACAGCGTTTGGTTGAGTGACTCGGACTCATGTTAAAGTTGTTCGGTTCCAGTGGGGTGGACCCGGGAAGGTGCGAAGACTGCTCCTGGTTGGCAGTAAGGTGGTGGAGACTGCTCCTTGTTGGCAGTGAGGTGGTGGAGACTGCTCCTTGTTAGCAGTGGGTTGGTGAGCTGGTGGTGAGTTGCTCCTAGTTGACAGTGTGTGTGGTGAGAGCCAGTTTGGTTCTGCCTGACTGGGCAGGCTGGACTGCTTATATAGAGCTTGGCTGGGGCTGGTCAGGGGGAGGGCCTAACAGGTCCCCATAGGGCCCAACAGGGCCCTGACAGGGCTGCCCTGATTGGCTGGAACTTCAGTCTGAATTTATGGAATAATGAGACAATTTCTTAAAAATACAACAATGCCATAATGGTCTATGACCCCAAGTTAGTGGGAGTCACTACTTGAATTATGTAAATATGTCCAGAACCCAGGTAGCACACAAAAATTTGCCAAAGTTGGCCCGACGCATCGGGCCAACGTTGGGCCAACATTGGCTGCCCATCGGGCCTATGTAGGCCCGACCAGTGGCATTTGCCAACCAAATGCCAACATTGGCCCAATGTTGGCAGGACATTGGCAAATGGTCGGCCCCTGGCCAATGCTAATGTTTGCCGACCAAAAGCCAACGTTGGGCCTACATTGGCATTTGGTTGGCACCGTCGGGCCTACGTAGGCAGGATGGGCAGCCTATGTAAAGCTGATGGTTGGGCCAACGTTGGCCCAACGTTATGCCAATGTCTCTGTGCTACCTGGGAATTTACCATACTGGGGGTGCCAAATTTGGGGACTGGCTTGGGGCCAAAATGGCCACTGCCTCTATTTTCCCAGTCCAGATCAGGCTGTCAGTTGACTTAAAAATACAGTGGTTTGCACTAATATTTTGTCAATAAAACCAAAGAGGCTACTTTAATTAAAGTCATATCTAAACATAGTGCTACTTTAAACTGTATGACTTTGTGCAGATAAGGCATATTTTACAAAGCTTGGGTAGAAACAGGGCCCCGCGTGCGGGACCGGTTACTTCAGTCCCTGTCCACAAGTGACAGGGTGAAGAAGGAAGCTGGAGTGCTGTCACTGTTTCATCAAAATATACCCCTAAACTAAAGAATACAGACTAAACAAAGGTTGGTAGGGGTGCCTAAACTTCCAGTCCACCTCCCTGACTATGACATAAAAATTGTCTTAGTGTAGATTTGTGAGATTGATGTGGGAAAGAAGGTAGCTGCATGGGCGAAAATAGGGGTAACTGCGGACAGGGCTCCCGTGAAGAGTGGCAGATCCCCGGGGGGAGGGCTGGGGCAGCCCGGCAAGGTATGGGAGCGGTCGACGCCGTGCGTTCTCGTCACAGTATCAAGGTCTGTATGTATTCGAGACTATTACTATGTACCGTATCGTGGTAGGATAGGCGCTCTTCGGGAGCGTCTCCTACGTCTCTCGTAAGAGGGTACCACTGGTGGCCTTGGGCAGTGTGACATAGGGGGCGGACCAGAGGGTGCTCAGTGCGGAACCAATCAACCATAACAAGAGGTATATATTCCGCCGTCCTCCTACGATCGGGGGATTCGCAGATCTACTGAGCTGGTAGGCTAACCCTGTCTTGAAACGGCCTAATGGTTATGTAAGCGAGAGTATAACCAGTAGAGTATTACGGGGTACTGGCCATTGGCATATCAAAGGTTGAATCACATTTGCAAGTCGTCTTGTAACAGTGCCGTAATAAAGTGATTCTGAAACCTACTCGAACCAACTAGTTATTGCTTTGATAATAAAGTTATCTTGATATCAGTAGGATCTCAAAACAGTAATACCTACACTGGTGCCGTGACCAGGATGCAGTAGTAATTAAGAGGCCAAAGTGAAATTCAGTCAGAATGACAAAATCGGCTTAGAGAGGAGAGAATATGTGGGAGAAGCTACAGGCTTTGCCACACCGACTCATTCGGTAGAATCCGGTAGTTATGTCAGATCAGGAGGTCTAGAAAGCGAACAGGAACAGATTCTCTCTTCTGATTAAATGGGAGATGATGGATTTATTCCGCAAGGGGCTGGATGAAGAAATCTTTCCTCCCAGCTCTCGAGGCCAAGGTCTGCTGCATTTTGCAGGAAAGAAAATTTCTTTCTCGAACCTTATGGGAAGGGCTCGAGGCAGAGCTCGAGGGGGTGCTCGAAGTCCCAATTATGGGGAAACCCTCGATGACATCGATGAAAGTCTCTTCAAACCTGGAGATTCGACGAAAACGGCTCTGATGCCTCCTAAGAGGTCAGTAGCGTTCATGGATGAGGCAATCTGGGAAGCTGAAAAGCCCGAAAGGAACTCAAAGAGTTGGAAGCAGAGATTGAAAAATGGAATGTTTGCATTGATGATCTGGATAAAAGATATGACAAGAAACAGCAGGATTTGAATGCTACTACACATTGGCTGAACAGTGTAAAGAACCAGGTACAAACCAACCAGTTAAACTTGGCGAGACTTTTGACCAATTTAAACAGATTAACGAGAATCTGAACCAGTTGGTACAAGTTCGAGATCGACAGGTTGAAGAGAATGAAGAGATCCGTCAATGGTATTCTTAATGAGAATAAGGATCTCGAAAAGAAAAAAAGCAGAATCAGTTCCAGAGCTAGCTGACCTCCAAACGAGGAAAAATATGCTTGATGACTATATCAAGAGAACCAAAGCTCAGTTACCACCTTTCAATGCACCTAATGTGAGTGCCGTACCTAATGTTGGAGATTAGTTCCAAGCCATGAGGAATGATAGTTCTGATGATGATGTTCGTGTACCTGCTAGTACACCTGCTCCATCTCAAACTAAATCGACACTGAAGTCTTCTAGCTCGGCACAAGCTGGAACTTCAGGAGGGGTTACAGGCTCGAGACCAAATAGTTCAAACCTGATAAGGCCACCTGCAAGAACAACGAGCACTACTACAGGTAGTACTTTCCATAGTACACAAAGTCAAGTACCAGTACCTCATCGGGGTCTAGACCACTTTTCCCTGTATTTGCAGGAACAGCTCAAAATCCACCCTAACCAATGACAGCAGGTATTAATCCAAGTAATACTCCTGCTCCTCGACACCGTCTTTGACACAACCTGTAACGAATCCATCAGTAACCGTTCAATATCACAATGGAGCAGTAAGTAGAGCATGTTACTTAACGAGACCTACTACACCCACACCGGTTCAAAGGTCTAGTTTAAGTCCTAGAGTGAGTGATTTGTGCAATGCTAACCCCGCAATTGGTGGCTTGGGATTAGATACAATCTCTCGATGTTCTGATGGTTTTGATGTTGCCGAGAAAAGTGTAAAACTTGCTCGTTCTATCAAAAGATCAACCAATGCTGCTCGAAGAGTTGCATCACAGCTTAAACCATACGGGGAGATATCCCTTGGCTAGAATAGTTAGCAGGTTTCATGGATGACGTGAAAATAAGTGGTTGGAGTGATGAAGAAGCCATTCCTTAACTCTGTAAATGCCTCCGAGAAGGGGTTGGAAAAGTAACTCTCGATAAATGCACTGAAGAATGTTCCGGTGGGACCTTCAATAGAGTGTACTAGCTATGTTTTCGAGACGGTGGGATGTACAGACCCTCGCGTGGAATTCCGAAAACATACTCAAAAGCCAGGAGAGTCTCCTAAAATATATGGATTGGCTTTACAAAGCTTATTGAGGAAGGTACACCCTACTATGCCAATGGATGACGAATTCTTTATGGAGGAATTGTTTGTTCAATTCACTTTGGGACTAAAGGATCTGTCTGTACAGCAAGTTGTGTATGATAGTTGGAAGAATGACAGTTCGTTGAACGATCTCATCGAGGCTATTGACAATCACAATAAAAAGAAAACCTTGATGGCTGGTAAAGTGCCACAAGCTAGAGGTAACCCGATGTTTGTCCCAACAAGTTATGAAGAAAAGACTCATGGCGACCTTGAGGAACCATATGTTGACGATTCAGAAATGAATGTCAGTGCAGCTCGTTTCCAGTCGAGGGGATACCAAAACTGGCAACGAAGTAATGATAAAACGGCCCAGAAAACCCCTGTCGAGGGAAAGAAGTCTATGGAACCTCTTAATCTAGAGCCCAATAGTAGTATGGTCGAAAGGCTAGTGAAGGAAATTACTGAATCACTAGCCAAGAAACAATCTGGAAATAGACCAAAGGTTGACAAGAGTAACAAAACTTACTATTGTTGTCAAGAGAAGGGACATTTCGCTATGGAATGCCCGGCTGAGAAACCTGTGTTAAAGGGTAAAGAGGAAAACTAAAGGGGGTTGCTTCGAAAGGCGACCAGGTAACCCCGAGTATGGAACTCCGCCATACAAGTGATGTGGTGAATCGGGAGGAAACTGAGGTGATAAAGATGGCCAGCACTGTAACAGATGGGCAGGAACAACCTGTTGAGCAGGGGTCTGACAACCTTGAGAAAAAAAAATTGTTGACTATAGGTGATAGTCAATTCAAAAGCTGGAGAGAAGACGGAGTCAAGCTTAAAGAAGTCTTGAGAGATGCAGGTGCTCAACTCTCCCCGAGTCATCCATGTTTGGAATACCTAAAGAAACAAGGATTAGATCACGGTGTCACTAAAGATTTTAAATGGTTCACAGTTGATCCTTCTCCGTTGGGAGGAAGACGCTGGTACTTGACTGTATCTGTACTAGGACGTATTGCTGAGTTTCTAGTTGATATGGGAGCTAGTCACTCCTCTATCAGCTCTAGACTTTACAATGTATTACCTGAAGCCCTGGAATGATTAGTAAAATCGTCCGAGAGCTGTTCGGAGGAACAACAGAGTGAGATACGTTTGCTACTCCGAAAGTATAGTAAAGCATTTAAAGCGCCTGAGGAACCCTTAGGACATATTGATAAAGTTTTACATCATATTGAAATGGGAGAAGCCCCACCATTTAAGATGCCCTATCGGAGGTTACCTCTGTCAAAGGAAAAATTGAAAGAAGAACATATAGAATCAATGTTGAAAGATGGTGTAATCATTCCAAGTACTAGCCCATGGTCGATTCCGGTACAAATGGCTACGAAGAAAGATAGTACTGTGAGATTCTGTGTTGATTATAGAAAACTCAATAGTATCACTAAGAAAAATGCCTATCCTCTACCTCGAATACTTTCAGGCTATGATGGAATCTGTCCTGAGTGACCTCTCAGGGAAGAGCTGTTTGGTATACCTTGACAATGTTATAGTGTTCGGTAAGACATTCAAAGAATGCGCTAACAGCCTCGAAATGGTTTTGGAAGGAATCCAACGTAATGGATTAAAACTGAAATCTAAAAAATGTATATTGTTTCAGAAATCAATGGTTTATCTTGGAAGGATTATTAGTACTGAAGGTATTAAAGCAGATCCCGATAAACTGAAAGCAGTTTCTGATTAGGAAAGACCAAGAGGCCCGAAAGATGTATGCTTGTTTCTGGGATTCTGTTCTTACTATCGAGACTTTATTCCAGGATACTCTAGGGTAGCGTATCCCTTACAAACTATCGCACATTGGCAGGGGTCGAGACATATTCCCCTGGGGGAATGATCAAGAGACTGCTTTCAAGGAACTGAAGCGATTATTTAAGGAAACTCCAGTGTTAAAGCATCCGAATGAGACTGGTCATTTCATTCTGGACACTGATGCAAGTAACAAATCTATTGTATCTATTATCTCAGATACAGAATGGTGTTGAGGTTCCAATAGCTTTTGCGAGTAATAGTCTTGATAAGGCTCAAAGGAATTATTGTACCACTAAATGGGAGTTGTTGGCTGTAGTGGTTTATACGAAGAAGTTTAAACATTTTCTCTATGGAGGGAATTTTACTCTTCAAACCGATCATGCATCCTTGAAATGGTTGTTAAATTTTAAGGATGCAGAAGGAATGATTGGGAGGTGGCTGGCACACCTAAGTGAGTTTTGGCTGGAAAACAGTCATATCCAGCATAGACCAGGCAATCAACATACTAATGCTGATAGCCTGAGCAGGAAACCCGTTCGAAAATGTGGCAGACTGGAATGTAATGACTGCGGTGCTCACGAGGCTATAATAGCCAGCGTGGGACCCCCTGTAGATCCTATATTGATGCAGAATATTTTGCAGTGGACTCCTGATTCGATAAGACAGTTTCAGGAGGCAGACCCTACATTGTCTCTTCTGAAAGAACTGGTTGACAAGGGGAAATGTCCAGGGAGACCGGAAATCTCGTTGGAGAATAGAGAACTGAGACTCTTTCTCTCGCAATGGTCCGAATTGTTGATTCGGGATGACCTATTGTGTAGATGGGAAATAAGGCCAGGTAAGAGAAGGATATTACAAAGAGGGATGCCTTCTGCTATGAGACGGGATGTCATGTTCTTCTGTCAACAGAGATACTACTGGCCAGGAATGTCTAAAGACCTCGAAAGATGGATAAGACATGCCGACAGTGCTGTATGAATAAACCAGGTGTTGGTATGGGTAAAAGCCCTCTACTGCAAGGACTGTTTGGTGTAAGATTTGCCAGAATTGCACTTTATATTATTACTAGTTTTAACACAACCATTAATAACAGCACTTGCATGATAGTAGTGTCGGACTATTACACAAAGTACACAAAAGTGTTCCCTTTACCAAATCATCAGGCTAAGACCTGTGCTATAGCGTTCGTTAAGGGCTGGATCCTCCAATTCGGGGCGCCTTTGATGTTGCATTCGGATCAGGGATGGGAGTTCAAGTCCTCCCTCTGGTCAGAAATGTGTCGTTACCTCGCCAGCTGATTTGGTGTATGGTGTTGTGGGGATTAGTCCTGAAACCCGTGCTCGATTGTATTTGTTGAATCCTTACGAGACAGATTTGAGCATGCTTAGGAGTCTGTTAGAATTCAACTACAAAAAAAGCGCCAATTAGCAGAAAATAGGTAATGACACGGGTTTGAAACCTCGCCATTTCAAACTCGGTGATAGAGTGGTTTGAATACATGAACCCCTCGTCAATGTCAAGTTAGCCTATAACTGGGACGGCCCATATACTGTCTTCGATATCGTGAGTGAGTCGACAATTATTATACAAACTCCGTATGGGAGGGAGTATAAATCTAATGTGGACCGATTACGACCCTGGTTAGGGAGAGAGCTTACCACTGAAACCTACGGAATCGGCCTGGAACTGGTAGAGGAAGTGGGTGAGGTTGTGCGGATTACCCCGTCTAATGCAAAAAGAGGCCCTGGGAGGCCCAGAAAGCAAACGACAGAGGAGGGAACCCCAAAACGTAAGCTATCCCAACCAAAAGGCAAAAAGAAACAAGTCTCGGCAGGTGAAGGTAAAAGGAAGAGGAAAACGAATGCTAAGACTAAGCAGTCGATGGAAAAGGCTCCTCCCACTACCAGGTCTAAAGAAAAAGCTTCTTGTGAAGGAGTAAGATGCAGTCCTAGAATTATGTCTAGAGATGCAGTGACCTAATCTGAATATCACAACGAGTGTAATGTCCTGTCTGTCTGTGGTTATTTGTAATGGCTAAACAAGAGAACATAACCCTAATGCAAAGGCTGGAATGGTGACCTTTTTGACGATCTCGTGGGCGGAGGACGGGTAATCTGGCAGAATAGCTATAAGGCATTCTGTATTACATTGTAATTCCTCTATGAGCTCCTCATGAATCAAAAAGATGTCAAAATGGAAGAATGAATAGACCTGTTAAATTGTGGAATAACTCGCTTTCCCGAAAGGGTAAGGATTGTGGGAACTAGGTCAACTGACCTCATTTTGATAATAGGGTCAAGACATAAGGTTAAAGCGACGCGCAGTTCGGGTAACACAGTGTCTCCTATCCGTGTGGATAAGCTAAGCATTTTGGATGCTCAAAATGAACCTCGAATCAACGTGGAGGATGACTCCGACGATGAATTCGAGGCATTCGGGCAATCGTACATGGGGACTCCCGAGTCTCGAGAATCGGTTTTCAAGTGACCCAGTATCATAATTAGGTCGACAACAGTGAAGGCAGTTGACCTATCAGCTTCCAGAGGTGTCGGGCCTCCACCAGAGGACCCGATCAACGTTTGTAAGAAGTTTAATCCCTATGATGAAATGGGTTCAGAACTTTGCAATGCAATTCTGAGTATGTTAATGCCTTAAGAGTTCAACAAATCAGAAATGTTCTGGTTGAAAACGTATATGGTGGATGTGCTACCGGTGCAGCTCAGCATGAATGGTTCGCCAAGATTGTTGAAGTAGCAGCACGAAAGGTGGTGTAAACCCTGAAAAACCCTTCCACAGTAACGGTCAAGCCTCTCTCTCAGAGTGCACACGAATCTGAGAACGAAATGGAGGTGGACCAAACGGAGACTGTCAGTGACACCAAAATGGCTTCTTGATTGTCTAAAAATAAAATTGAGACGGTCCCAACTGCGACTTTTACAACAAAGGCGGAGTCTAAAGAGACCTCTCCCAAGGAGGACAAATCTACCTCGAAACCTAAGAGTGGCAAGAAAACAATATCACAAAAGGAAAAGAAATTGGCCGCGAAGGAAGCCAAAGAAAAGAAGCTTAGAGACGAGAGTGATGAATCGGATATGGATGTCGAAAAGATTGCTACAACAGAGAATGGCAAAGATAACGCCTTATCGAAGGTCAGTAGGTTCAAGTCTATGAGCTTCAAGGATTGTCGAATGGACACAAAGAAACATTGTGCTCCACCTGCTGTTTACCCTGATGCCATGGAGGACGATGAACAATGGCTCCGTTGGAGTAACGAGTCTTTCAATGTTATTGGAACTGGTTCAATCGTGTCATGAGGATGGATAAAACGTATTACTTGAAGGATCAAAAGCTTAAGCTAAAATGGGTCCTCTCCAAGTTTGACGCAACAAATCACTGTTTGTTTACTCCTTGTAATGACGAGCAAGTAAGCGACAGAGGTTTGAGGACCTGGCCCTCGAAAGACCAGTTTCTGAGACATCTCTACAAGGTGCACTATCACCACCATGTATGAATGTGTCCCTGATGAGAGGTTTCAGCAAAGTGGCAAGTGTCCTGACGGGCTTAAGACTGTGTGTCGCTCGAATATGGTTCACCATATGAACATTTGTCACAGGACTAAGTTCAAGGACGCTATTCGAAGGGTAAAGGACCTCCATATGGAGTTAATGGCAGGTTTCACCACAAAAGACGCTATTGTAGTGGAGGAGGGTGAACATATCAAGGGCAAACTACAAGCGAGGTATGTTGTTTCCTTTGTGACAGACAGATTGCACTTGCAAAATGCCTATTATGAGGAAATGAAGGAATGGGACAAAGCTGCCCATCCCTCGAAAAGGAAAGAGGATGAAAAGAATACCTATGGTATTTCTAAGAAAAGGACTCGAGTCGAGAAAGGTGGGTCTGTCTATGTCCCAGGAAGTGTTTCTGTTTTACCAAAAGTAGAACTGAAAGCAAAACCGGTGACCTTCGATTCTAATTTCTGTGTTGATTCAAAGTTTACATGTCAATGTTGACAAGAGAGTGGAGGTATAAGAGTGAGGGATGTTAGATGTGGGAATGACTTTGGGTTGACTTGGAATGACTTGAAATGTCCTGGGGATGACATGAAATGGTCTGGGGATGACTTGTGAATGGGTTGGAATGACTTGGGGATAGCTTAGGGGTGACTTGGAATGAGATGTTTTGGGGTGACTTGGGATGACTTGGAGTGACTGGGGGTAACTTGGGAATGGCTCATTATAACTTGGGGGTGACTCATGATGATTTGGGGTGACTTGGAAATGCTTGGGGGGTGACTTGAAAGGGATTACTTAGAATGACTTGGGGATGACTTGGAATGACCTGTGGATGATATGGAATGGATTGGGGATGACTTGAAATGGCTTGGAATGACTTGTGGGTGACTTGGAATGACCTGGGACTGACATGAAATGGTATGTGGATGACTTGGAATGGCTTGGAATGACTTGGGAGTGACTTGTGTATGGCTTCCCCTTGGAATGGGGATATGGCTTGAAGTGACTTGAGATGATTTGGGGGTGACTTGGAATGAGTTGCAGATGTATTGGGGGTGACTTAGAATGACTTGGTTTGGAATGAGTTGGAGGTGACTTGGAATAGCTTGGAAGGGATGACTTGGAATGAGGTTAGGAGGTTAAGGTTCAGGAGGATAGAAAAACATATTTTCCCTGATTTCCAGTGTTTTTGGACCGAAATGCATAGTTTGAGTTGGTAGGGAGTGCTTGTGGGGTAAATCTATATATAGTACAGTTTCAGACTGAATTTTTGGATCCTCTCGGTGGATGGTGAACTCTTATGACCCATCCTACAGCCAGGGCCCTTTCTGCCCTGACCATAACATACCAGATATGGTTTGTGGTGGTTTCTCGGCTCTGGGGGGGGGGGGGGGTAAGGAGGTTAAAAAAAAAATCATTTTTGGTGATTTCATTTGAAACTGCAGATGGGTATGAGCTAACCAGGCTGATCAGGCCTGGGAATTGAAATATTTGACAGGCAATATTATTCAGCCTGTGTTTTAATTCTCTTCTATGCATTAAGAGCAAGTAGAGAAAGAGATGGTGTGTTTAGCAGACACACAACCTTTGGAATTCATGAGAGAGTACTAGGACTGGCAAAGTTTCTATTTTTCACAATTTCAACCATCGATGAGTAAGCACATCATGTAAATAAGAGATCTATCCTAGTTTGTGAAAAACCCATTGTTGACCAGGCTAGTAAAAGCCCCTCCCTCTTAGAGTGTCTTTTAATGAATGGTCCATTCACACCTCATCTGACTTTTGCAGTGGTGAAAAACACAGCCTGGCCAATATGGGGGTCGAACCCACGACATTCGCGTTATTAGCACGTCGCTCTAACCAACTGAGCTAACCGGCCTTTTGGATAGGAATGAACTTCGGCTAAATACATTGGCATATGTAACAGCACAATTGAAACTGCAGATGGGTATCATGCTTTTCTCAATATAACATGAAATATTTCAGCGAAAACGTTTTTCTCAGGAATTTCAAAGGAAAGAGGCCATATTAGGGAGGTTTAGCAACCACAACGTAAGTCACTCAAATCTGATTTTACATAGACGTATCAATGCTGTAGGCATGCTGTACGTCTGCATTATATTGCCTACGTTGTGGGCGCTAAACCTGCCTATTAAGACTAGCAAAGATTACAGCAGAAATTGGAAAAATCCTTCGCCCAATGTGGGGCTCGAACCCACGACCCTGGGATTAAGAGTCCCATGCTCTACCGACTGAGCTAACCGGGCTGATCAGGCCTGGGAATTGAAAAATTTGACAGGCAATATTAATCAGCCTGTGTTTAAATTCGCTTCTATGCATTAAGAGCAATTAGAGAAAGAGATGGTGTGTTTAGCAGACACACAACCTTTGGAATTCATGAGAGAGTACTAGCATTGGCAAAGTTTCTATTTTTCACAATTTCAACCATCGATGAGTAAGCGCATCATGTAAATAAGAGATCTATCCTAGTTTGTGAAAAACCCATTGTTGACCAGGCTAGTAAAAGCCCCTCCCTCTTAGAGTGTCTTTTGACGAATGGTCCATTCACACCTCATCTGACTTTTGCAGTGGTGAAAAACACAGCCTGGCCAATGTGGGGGTCGAACCCACGACATTCGCGTTATTAGCACGACGCTCTAACCAACTGAGCTAACCGGCCTGTTGGGTACGTGGAATGAATTTCGGCTAAATACATTGGCATATGTAACACAGCACAATTGAAACTGCAGATGGGTATCATGCTTTTCTCAATATAACATGAAATATTTCAGCGAAAACGTTTATCTCAGGAATTTCAAAGGAAAGAGGCCATATTAAGACTAGCAAAGATTACAGCAGAAATTGGGAAAATCCTTCGCCCAATGTGGGGCTCGAACCCACGACCCTGGGATTAAGAGTCCCATGCTCTACCGACTGAGCTAACCGGGCTGATCAGGCCTGGGAATTGAAAAATTTGACAGGCAATATTAATCAGCCTGTGTTTAAATTCTCTTCTATGCATTAAGAGCAAGTAGAGAAAGAGATGGTGTGTTTATCAGACACACAACCTTTGGAATTCATGAGAGAGTACTAGCATTGGCAAAGTTTCTATTTTTCACAATTTCAACCATCGATGAGTAAGCGCATCATGTAAATAAGAGATCTATCCTAGTTTGTGAAAAACCCATTGTTGACCAGGCTAGTAAAAGCCCCTCCCTCTTAGAGTGTCTTTTGCTGAATGGTCCATTCACACCTCATCTGACTTTTGCAGTGGTGAAAAACACAGCCTGGCCAATGTGGGGGTCGAACCCACGACATTCGCGTTATTAGCACGTCGCTCTAACCAACTGAGCTAACCGGCCTTTTGGATAGGAATGAACTTCGGCTAAATACATTGGCATATGTAACAGCACAATTGAAACTGCAGATGGGTATCATGCTTTTCTCAATATAACATGAAATATTTCAGCGAAAACGTTTTTCTCAGGAATTTCAAAGGAAAGAGGCCATATTAGGGAGGTTTAGCAACCACAACGTAAGTCACTCAAATCTGATTTTACATAGACGTATCAATGCTGTAGGCATGCTGTACGTCTGCATTATATTGCCTACGTTGTGGGCGCTAAACCTGCCTATTAAGACTAGCAAAGATTACAGCAGAAATTGGAAAAATCCTTCGCCCAATGTGGGGCTCGAACCCACGACCCTGGGATTAAGAGTCCCATGCTCTACCGACTGAGCTAACCGGGCTGATCAGGCCTGGGAATTGAAAAATTTGACAGGCAATATTAATCAGCCTGTGTTTAAATTCGCTTCTATGCATTAAGAGCAATTAGAGAAAGAGATGGTGTGTTTAGCAGACACACAACCTTTGGAATTCATGAGAGAGTACTAGCATTGGCAAAGTTTCTATTTTTCACAATTTCAACCATCGATGAGTAAGCGCATCATGTAAATAAGAGATCTATCCTAGTTTGTGAAAAACCCATTGTTGACCAGGCTAGTAAAAGCCCCTCCCTCTTAGAGTGTCTTTTGACAAATGGTCCATTCACACCTCATCTGACTTTTGCAGTGGTGAAAAACACAGCCTGGCCAATGTGGGGGTCGAACCCACGACATTCGCGTTATTAGCACGACGCTCTAACCAACTGAGCTAACCGGCCTGTTGGGTACGTGGAATGAATTTCGGCTAAATACATTGGCATATGTAACACAGCACAATTGAAACTGCAGATGGGTATCATGCTTTTCTCAATATAACATGAAATATTTCAGCGAAAACGTTTATCTCAGGAATTTCAAAGGAAAGAGGCCATATTAAGACTAGCAAAGATTACAGCAGAAATTGGGAAAATCCTTCGCCCAATGTGGGGCTCGAACCCACGACCCTGGGATTAAGAGTCCCATGCTCTACCGACTGAGCTAACCGGGCTGATCAGGCCTGGGAATTGAAAAATTTGACAGGCAATATTAATCAGCCTGTGTTTAAATTCTCTTCTATAGATTAAGAGCAAGTAGAGAAAGAGATGGTGTGTTTATCAGACACACAACCTTTGGAATTCATGAGAGAGTACTAGGACTGGCAAAGTTTCTATTTTTCACAATTTCAACCATCGATGAGTAAGCACATCATGTAAATAAGAGATCTATCCTAGTTTGTGAAAAACCCATTGTTGACCAGGCTAGTAAAAGCCCCTCCCTCTTAGAGTGTCTTTTAATGAATGGTCCATTCACACCTCATCTGACTTTTGCAGTGGTGAAAAACACAGCCTGGCCAATATGGGGGTCGAACCCACGACATTCGCGTTATTAGCACGTCGCTCTAACCAACTGAGCTAACCGGCCTTTTGGATAGGAATGAACTTCGGCTAAATACATTGGCATATGTAACAGCACAATTGAAACTGCAGATGGGTATCATGCTTTTCTCAATATAACATGAAATATTTCAGCGAAAACGTTTTTCTCAGGAATTTCAAAGGAAAGAGGCCATATTAGGGAGGTTTAGCAACCACAACGTAAGTCACTCAAATCTGATTTTACATAGACGTATCAATGCTGTAGGCATGCTGTACGTCTGCATTATATTGCCTACGTTGTGGGCGCTAAACCTGCCTATTAAGACTAGCAAAGATTACAGCAGAAATTGGAAAAATCCTTCGCCCAATGTGGGGCTCGAACCCACGACCCTGGGATTAAGAGTCCCATGCTCTACCGACTGAGCTAACCGGGCTGATCAGGCCTGGGAATTGAAAAATTTGACAGGCAATATTAATCAGCCTGTGTTTAAATTCGCTTCTATGCATTAAGAGCAATTAGAGAAAGAGATGGTGTGTTTAGCAGACACACAACCTTTGGAATTCATGAGAGAGTACTAGCATTGGCAAAGTTTCTATTTTTCACAATTTCAACCATCGATGAGTAAGCGCATCATGTAAATAAGAGATCTATCCTAGTTTGTGAAAAACCCATTGTTGACCAGGCTAGTAAAAGCCCCTCCCTCTTAGAGTGTCTTTTGACGAATGGTCCATTCACACCTCATCTGACTTTTGCAGTGGTGAAAAACACAGCCTGGCCAATGTGGGGGTCGAACCCACGACATTCGCGTTATTAGCACGACGCTCTAACCAACTGAGCTAACCGGCCTGTTGGGTACGTGGAATGAATTTCGGCTAAATACATTGGCATATGTAACACAGCACAATTGAAACTGCAGATGGGTATCATGCTTTTCTCAATATAACATGAAATATTTCAGCGAAAACGTTTATCTCAGGAATTTCAAAGGAAAGAGGCCATATTAAGACTAGCAAAGATTACAGCAGAAATTGGGAAAATCCTTCGCCCAATGTGGGGCTCGAACCCACGACCCTGGGATTAAGAGTCCCATGCTCTACCGACTGAGCTAACCGGGCTGATCAGGCCTGGGAATTGAAAAATTTGACAGGCAATATTAATCAGCCTGTGTTTAAATTCTCTTCTATGCATTAAGAGCAAGTAGAGAAAGAGATGGTGTGTTTATCAGACACACAACCTTTGGAATTCATGAGAGAGTACTAGCATTGGCAAAGTTTCTATTTTTCACAATTTCAACCATCGATGAGTAAGCGCATCATGTAAATAAGAGATCTATCCTAGTTTGTGAAAAACCCATTGTTGACCAGGCTAGTAAAAGCCCCTCCCTCTTAGAGTGTCTTTTGCTGAATGGTCCATTCACACCTCATCTGACTTTTGCAGTGGTGAAAAACACAGCCTGGCCAATGTGGGGGTCGAACCCACGACATTCGCGTTATTAGCACGTCGCTCTAACCAACTGAGCTAACCGGCCTTTTGGATAGGAATGAACTTCGGCTAAATACATTGGCATATGTAACAGCACAATTGAAACTGCAGATGGGTATCATGCTTTTCTCAATATAACATGAAATATTTCAGCGAAAACGTTTTTCTCAGGAATTTCAAAGGAAAGAGGCCATATTAGGGAGGTTTAGCAACCACAACGTAAGTCACTCAAATCTGATTTTACATAGACGTATCAATGCTGTAGGCATGCTGTACGTCTGCATTATATTGCCTACGTTGTGGGCGCTAAACCTGCCTATTAAGACTAGCAAAGATTACAGCAGAAATTGGAAAAATCCTTCGCCCAATGTGGGGCTCGAACCCACGACCCTGGGATTAAGAGTCCCATGCTCTACCGACTGAGCTAACCGGGCTGATCAGGCCTGGGAATTGAAAAATTTGACAGGCAATATTAATCAGCCTGTGTTTAAATTCGCTTCTATGCATTAAGAGCAATTAGAGAAAGAGATGGTGTGTTTAGCAGACACACAACCTTTGGAATTCATGAGAGAGTACTAGCATTGGCAAAGTTTCTATTTTTCACAATTTCAACCATCGATGAGTAAGCGCATCATGTAAATAAGAGATCTATCCTAGTTTGTGAAAAACCCATTGTTGACCAGGCTAGTAAAAGCCCCTCCCTCTTAGAGTGTCTTTTGACAAATGGTCCATTCACACCTCATCTGACTTTTGCAGTGGTGAAAAACACAGCCTGGCCAATGTGGGGGTCGAACCCACGACATTCGCGTTATTAGCACGACGCTCTAACCAACTGAGCTAACCGGCCTGTTGGGTACGTGGAATGAATTTCGGCTAAATACATTGGCATATGTAACACAGCACAATTGAAACTGCAGATGGGTATCATGCTTTTCTCAATATAACATGAAATATTTCAGCGAAAACGTTTATCTCAGGAATTTCAAAGGAAAGAGGCCATATTAAGACTAGCAAAGATTACAGCAGAAATTGGGAAAATCCTTCGCCCAATGTGGGGCTCGAACCCACGACCCTGGGATTAAGAGTCCCATGCTCTACCGACTGAGCTAACCGGGCTGATCAGGCCTGGGAATTGAAAAATTTGACAGGCAATATTAATCAGCCTGTGTTTAAATTCTCTTCTATGCATTAAGAGCAAGTAGAGAAAGAGATGGTGTGTTTATCAGACACACAACCTTTGGAATTCATGAGAGAGTACTAGCATTGGCAAAGTTTCTATTTTTCACAATTTCAACCATCAATGAGTAAGCGCATCATGTAAATAAGAGATCTATCCTAGTTTGTGAAAAACCCATTGTTGACCAGGCTAGTAAAAGCCCCTCCCTCTTAGAGTGTCTTTTGCTGAATGGTCCATTCACACCTCATCTGACTTTTGCAGTGGTGAAAAACACAGCCTGGCCAATGTGGGGGTCGAACCCACGACATTCGCGTTATTAGCACGACGCTCTAACCAACTGAGCTAACCGGCCTGTTGGGTACGTGGAATGAATTTCGGCTAAATACATTGGCATATGTAACACAGCACAATTGAAACTGCAGATGGGTATCATGCTTTTCTCAATATAACATGAAATATTTCA
Source organism: Acholoe squamosa (assembly GCA_949317995.1). NCBI lineage: Eukaryota > Metazoa > Annelida > Polychaeta > Phyllodocida > Polynoidae > Acholoe > Acholoe squamosa. Next base: position 26,201,295 of record OX439046.1, read on the forward strand.
GCGAAAACGTTTATCTCAGGAATTTCAAAGGAAAGAGGCCATATTAAGACTAGCAAAGATTACAGCAGAAATTGGGAAAATCCTTCGCCCAATGTGGGGCTCGAACCCACGACCCTGGGATAAAGAGTCCCATGCTCTACCGACTGAGCTAACCGGGCTGATCAGGCCTGGGAATTGAAAAATTTGACAGGCAATATTAATCAGCCTGTGTTTAAATTCTCTTCTATGCATTAAGAGCAAGTAGAGAAAGAGATGGTGTGTTTATCAGACACACAACCTTTGGAATTCATGAGAGAGTACTAGCATTGGCAAAGTTTCTATTTTTCACAATTTCAACCATCGATGAGTAAGCGCATCATGTAAATAAGAGATCTATCCTAGTTTGTGAAAAACCCATTGTTGACCAGGCTAGTAAAAGCCCCTCCCTCTTAGAGTGTCTTTTGCTGAATGGTCCATTCACACCTCATCTGACTTTTGCAGTGGTGAAAAACACAGCCTGGCCAATGTGGGGGTCGAACCCACGACATTCGCGTTATTAGCACGACGCTCTAACCAACTGAGCTAACCGGCCTGTTGGGTACGTGGAATGAATTTCGGCTAAATACATTGGCATATGTAACACAGCACAATTGAAACTGCAGATGGGTATCATGCTTTTCTCAATATAACATGAAATATTTCAGCGAAAACGTTTTTCTCAGGAGTTTCAAAGGAAAGAGGCCATATTAAGACTAGCAAAGATTACAGCAGAAATTGGGAAAATCCTTCGCCCAATGTGGGGCTCGAACCCACGACCCTTGGATTAAGAGTCCCATGCTCTACCGACTGAGCTAACCGGGCTGATCAGGCCTGGGAATTGAAAAATTTGACAGGCAATATTAATCAGCCTTTCTTTAAATTCTCTTCTATGCATTAAGAGCAAGTAGAGAAAGAGATGGTGTGTTTAGCAGACACACAACCTTTGGAATTCATGAGAGAGTACTAGCTTTGGCAAAGTTTCTATTTTTCACAATTTCAACCATCGATGAGTAAGCGCATCATGTAAATAAGAGATCTATCCTAGTTTGTGAAAAACCCATTGTTGACCAGGCTAGTAAAAGCCCCTCCCTCTTAGAGTGTCTTTTGATGAATGGTCCATTCACACCTCATCTGACTTTTGCAGTGGTGAAAAACACAGCCTGGCCAATGTGGGGGTCGAACCCACTACATTCGCGTTATTAGCATGACGCTCTAACCAACTGAGCTAACCGGCCTGTTGGATACTTGGAATAAATTTCGGCTAAATACATTGGCATATGTAACACAGCACAATTGAAACTGCAGATGGGTATAATGCTTTTCTCAAGACAGAGGTTTAGCGCGACTACGTGGGCAATAAAACGCAGACGTACAGCATACCTACAGCACTGGTACGTCTGCGTTAAATGAGCTACGGGGGATGTACGTCGTTGTTGCTAAACCTCCTCAATATAACATGAAATATTTCAGCGAAAACGTTTTTCTCAGGAATTTCAAAGGAAAGAGGCCATATTAAGACTAGCAAAGATTACAGCAGAAATTGGGAAAATCCTTCGCCCAATGTGGGGCTCGAACCCATGACCCTGGGATTAAGAGTCCCATGCTCTAACGACTGAGCTAACCGGCCTGATCAGGCCTGGGAATTGAAAAATTTGACAGGCAATATTAATCAGCCTTTCTTTAAATTCTCTTCTATGCATTAACCCTTAGGTGCCCAAGCGCGCATTTAAGCGCGGTTTTTGCTTAAATGCATGTTTATTGGAAGAAATTTTCATCCAGACACTTCTACTGGTCCAATCTGCAAAGTTAGACCCTCTATAGAATGCTTATGACCTCCAGATTATGATACAACTATTCATTTGGCTGTATCTGCTTTATATCAGGCATGGTGTGTCAAAACTTGAAAATGAGTTGTCATTTTATGTGATTCATTAACAGATAACCCTCCAGCTAAAATCTGATATGGTAGCAAAATGATGATGGATCATACACACATAGGTTCCAAAATTCCAATTATATTTTACAGCAAGTGCTCATATCCTAAAGATAAGCCAGGCATTGTTTCTAGTACAACAAATCATGTTTCCTGTGTGCCAGTTTATGTAGATGCATGCAGGCAAATCAGCTTTGAAAGGTCTCAGGATTGGAGGGATTATGGATATATATAGAGACCAAATACCACCAAAAGACAACAAATGGAATGTTTTGGTAACTATGGTTACTAGACCTGACCAGTAGTATCACATTCTTAACTGAAAGTCTTCACTGAGTTATGGGAATTAAGAAAATGTAATATGCCAAGCCCTTATCAAGGAAGAAGATCAAAATTACACATGGTCTTATTAAACAAAAAATGAAATCGTGAAATAATGTGAAATAATGTAAAATCTTAAAATAATTCTGGGCACAAAAAGGTTAAGAGCAAGTAGAGAAAGAGATGGTGTGTTTAGCAGACACACAACCTTTGGAATTCATGAGAGAGTACTAGCTTTGGCAAAGTTTCTATTTTTCACAATTTCAACCATCGATGAGTAAGCGCATCATGTAAATAAGAGATCTATCCTAGTTTGTGAAAAACCCATTGTTGACCAGGCTAGTAAAAGCCCCTCCCTCTTAGAGTGTCTTTTGATGAATGGTCCATTCACACCTCATCTGACTTTTGCAGTGGTGAAAAACACAGCCTGGCCAATGTGGGGGTCGAACCCATGACATTCGCGTTATTAGGGAGGTTTAGCATGCACTGTGTGGGCAATATAACGCAGACGTGCAGCATACCTACAACATTGTTACGTCTGCGTGAAACCAGAAAAGGGCGACGTACGTCGTGCTTGCTAAACCTCCCTAGTAGCACGACGCTCTAACCAACTGAGCTAACCGGCCTGTTGGGTACGTGGAATGAATTTCGGCTAAATACATTGGCATATGCAACAAAGCACAATTGAAACTGCAGATGGGTATCATGCTTTTCTCAATATAACATGAAATATTTCAGCGAAAACGTTTTTCTCAGGAATTTCAAAGGAAAGAGGCCATATTAAGACTAGCAAAGATTACAGCAGGAATTGGGAAAATCCTTCGCCCAATGTGGGGCTTGAACCCACGACCCTGGGATTAAGAGTCCCATGCTCTACCGACTGAGCTAACCGGGCTGATCAGGCCTGCGAATTGAAAAATTTGACAGGCAATATTAATCAGCCTGTGTTTAAATTCTCTTCTATGCATTAAGAGCAAGTAGAGAAACAGATGGTGTTTGTATCAGACACACAACCTTTGGAATTCATGAGAGAGTACTAGCATTGGCAAAGTTTCTATTTTACACAATTTCAACCATCGATGAGTAAGCGCATCATGTAAATAAGAGATCTATCCTAGTTTGTGAAAAACCCATTGTTGACCAGGCTAGTAAAAGCCCCTCCCTCTTAGAGTGTCTTTTGATGAATGGTCCATTCACACCTCATCTGACTTTTGCAGTGGTGAAAAACACAGCCTGGCCAATGTGGGGGTCGAACCCACGACATTCGCGTTATTAGCACGACGCTCTAACCAACTGAGCTAACCGGCCTGTTGGGTACGTGGAATGAATTTCGGCTAAATACATTGGCATATGTAACACAGCACAATTGAAACTGCAGATGGGTATCATGCTTTTCTCAATATAACATGAAATATTTCAGCGAAAACGTTTATCTCAGGAATTTCAAAGGAAAGAGGCCATATTAAGACTAGCAAAGATTACAGCAGAAATTGGGAAAATCCTTCGCCCAATGTGGGGCTCGAACCCACGACCCTGGGATTAAGAGTCCCATGCTCTACCGACTGAGCTAACCGGGCTGATCAGGCCTGGGAATTGAAAAATTTGACAGGCAATATTAATCAGCCTTTCTTTAAATTCTCTTCTATGCATTAAGAGCAAGTAGAGAAAGAGATGGTGTGGTTAGCAGACACACAACCTTTGGAATTCATGAGAGAGTACTAGCATTGGCAAAGTTTCTATTTTTCACAATTTCAACCATCGATGAGTAAGCGCATCATGTAAATAAGAGATCTATCCTAGTTTGTGAAAAACCCATTGTTGACCAGGCTAGTAAAAGCCCCTCCCTCTTAGAGTGTCTTTTGCTGAATGGTCCATTCACACCTCATCTGACTTTTGCAGTGGTGAAAAACACAGCCTGGCCAATGTGGGGGTCGAACCCACGACATTCGCGTTATTAGCACGACGCTCTAACCAACTGAGCTAACCGGCCTGTTGGGTACGTGGAATGAATTTCGGCTAAATACATTGGCATATGTAACACAGCACAATTGAAACTGCAGATGGGTATCATGCTTTTCTCAATATAACATGAAATATTTCAGCGAAAACGTTTTTCTCAGGAATTTCAAAGGAAAGACGCCATATTAAGACTAGCAAAAATTACAGCAGAAATTGGGAAAATCCTTCGCCCAATGTGGGGCTCGAACCCACGACCCTGGGATTAAGAGTCCCATGCTCTAACGACTGAGTTAACCGGGCTGATCAGGCCTGGGAATTGAAAAATTTGACAGGCAATATTAATCAGCCTGTGTTTAAATTCTCTTCTATGCATTAAGAGCAAGTAGAGAAAGAGATGGTGTGTTTAGCAGACACACAACCTTTGGAATTCATGAGAGAGTACTAGCATTGGCAAAGTTTCTATTTTTCACAATTTCAACCATCGATGAGTAAGCGCATCATGTAAATAAGAGATCTATCCTAGTTTGTGAAAAACCCATTGTTGACCAGGCTAGTAAAAGCCCCTCCCTCTTAGAGTGTCTTTTGATGAATGGTCCATTCACACCTCATCTGACTTTTGCAGTGGTGAAAAACACAGCCTGGCCAATGTGGGGGTCGAACCCACGACATTCGCGTTATTAGCACGACGCTCTAACCAACTGAGCTAACCGGCCTGTTGGGTATGTGGAATGAATTTCAGCTAAATACATTGGCATATGTAACACAGCACAATTGAAACTGCAGATGGGTATCATGCTTTTCTCAATATAACATGAAATATTTCAGCGAAAACGTTTATCTCAGGAATTTCAAAGGAAAGAGGCCATATTAAGACTAGCAAAGATTACAGCAGAAATTGGGAAAATCCTTCGCCCAATGTGGGGCTCGAACCCACGACCCTGGGATTAAGAGTCCCATGCTCTACCGACTGAGCTAACCGGGCTGATCAGGCCTGGGAAATGAAAAATTTGACAGGCAATATTAATCAGCCTTTCTTTAAATTCTCTTCTATGCATTAAGAGCAAGTAGAGAAAGAGATGGTGTGTTTATCAGACACACAACCTTTGGAATTCATGAGAGAGTACTAGCATTGGCAAAGTTTCTATTTTTCACAATTTCAACCTTCGATGAGTAAGCGCATCATGTAAATAAGAGATCTATCCTAGTTTGTGAAAAACCCATTGTTGACCAGGCTAGTAAAAGCCCCTCCCTCTTAGAGTGTCTTTTGCTGAATGGTCCATTCACACCTCATCTGACTTTTGCAGTGGTGAAAAACACAGCCTGGCCAATATGGGGGTCGAACCCACGACATTCGCGTTATTAGCACGTCGCTCTAACCAACTGAGCTAACCGGCCTTTTGGATAGGAATGAACTTCGGCTAAATACATTGGCATATGTAACAGCACAATTGAAACTGCAGATGGGTATCATGCTTTTCTCAATATAACATGAAATATTTCAGCGAAAACGTTTTTCTCAGGAATTTCAAAGGAAAGAGGCCATATTAGGGAGGTTTAGCAACCACAACGTAAGTCACTCAAATCTGATTTTACATAGACGTATCAATGCTGTAGGCATGCTGTACGTCTGCATTATATTGCCTACGTTGTGGGCGCTAAACCTGCCTATTAAGACTAGCAAAGATTACAGCAGAAATTGGAAAAATCCTTCGCCCAATGTGGGGCTCGAACCCACGACCCTGGGATTAAGAGTCCCATGCTCTACCGACTGAGCTAACCGGGCTGATCAGGCCTGGGAATTGAAAAATTTGACAGGCAATATTAATCAGCCTGTGTTTAAATTCGCTTCTATGCATTAAGAGCAATTAGAGAAAGAGATGGTGTGTTTAGCAGACACACAACCTTTGGAATTCATGAGAGAGTACTAGCATTGGCAAAGTTTCTATTTTTCACAATTTCAACCATCGATGAGTAAGCGCATCATGTAAATAAGAGATCTATCCTAGTTTGTGAAAAACCCATTGTTGACCAGGCTAGTAAAAGCCCCTCCCTCTTAGAGTGTCTTTTGACGAATGGTCCATTCACACCTCATCTGACTTTTGCAGTGGTGAAAAACACAGCCTGGCCAATGTGGGGGTCGAACCCACGACATTCGCGTTATTAGCACGACGCTCTAACCAACTGAGCTAACCGGCCTGTTGGGTACGTGGAATGAATTTCGGCTAAATACATTGGCATATGTAACACAGCACAATTGAAACTGCAGATGGGTATCATGCTTTTCTCAATATAACATGAAATATTTCAGCGAAAACGTTTATCTCAGGAATTTCAAAGGAAAGAGGCCATATTAAGACTAGCAAAGATTACAGCAGAAATTGGGAAAATCCTTCGCCCAATGTGGGGCTCGAACCCACGACCCTGGGATTAAGAGTCCCATGCTCTACCGACTGAGCTAACCGGGCTGATCAGGCCTGGGAATTGAAAAATTTGACAGGCAATATTAATCAGCCTGTGTTTAAATTCTCTTCTATGCATTAAGAGCAAGTAGAGAAAGAGATGGTGTGTTTATCAGACACACAACCTTTGGAATTCATGAGAGAGTACTAGCATTGGCAAAGTTTCTATTTTTCACAATTTCAACCATCGATGAGTAAGCGCATCATGTAAATAAGAGATCTATCCTAGTTTGTGAAAAACCCATTGTTGACCAGGCTAGTAAAAGCCCCTCCCTCTTAGAGTGTCTTTTGCTGAATGGTCCATTCACACCTCATCTGACTTTTGCAGTGGTGAAAAACACAGCCTGGCCAATGTGGGGGTCGAACCCACGACATTCGCGTTATTAGCACGTCGCTCTAACCAACTGAGCTAACCGGCCTTTTGGATAGGAATGAACTTCGGCTAAATACATTGGCATATGTAACAGCACAATTGAAACTGCAGATGGGTATCATGCTTTTCTCAATATAACATGAAATATTTCAGCGAAAACGTTTTTCTCAGGAATTTCAAAGGAAAGAGGCCATATTAGGGAGGTTTAGCAACCACAACGTAAGTCACTCAAATCTGATTTTACATAGACGTATCAATGCTGTAGGCATGCTGTACGTCTGCATTATATTGCCTACGTTGTGGGCGCTAAACCTGCCTATTAAGACTAGCAAAGATTACAGCAGAAATTGGAAAAATCCTTCGCCCAATGTGGGGCTCGAACCCACGACCCTGGGATTAAGAGTCCCATGCTCTACCGACTGAGCTAACCGGGCTGATCAGGCCTGGGAATTGAAAAATTTGACAGGCAATATTAATCAGCCTGTGTTTAAATTCGCTTCTATGCATTAAGAGCAATTAGAGAAAGAGATGGTGTGTTTAGCAGACACACAACCTTTGGAATTCATGAGAGAGTACTAGCATTGGCAAAGTTTCTATTTTTCACAATTTCAACCATCGATGAGTAAGCGCATCATGTAAATAAGAGATCTATCCTAGTTTGTGAAAAACCCATTGTTGACCAGGCTAGTAAAAGCCCCTCCCTCTTAGAGTGTCTTTTGACAAATGGTCCATTCACACCTCATCTGACTTTTGCAGTGGTGAAAAACACAGCCTGGCCAATGTGGGGGTCGAACCCACGACATTCGCGTTATTAGCACGACGCTCTAACCAACTGAGCTAACCGGCCTGTTGGGTACGTGGAATGAATTTCGGCTAAATACATTGGCATATGTAACACAGCACAATTGAAACTGCAGATGGGTATCATGCTTTTCTCAATATAACATGAAATATTTCAGCGAAAACGTTTATCTCAGGAATTTCAAAGGAAAGAGGCCATATTAAGACTAGCAAAGATTACAGCAGAAATTGGGAAAATCCTTCGCCCAATGTGGGGCTCGAACCCACGACCCTGGGATTAAGAGTCCCATGCTCTACCGACTGAGCTAACCGGGCTGATCAGGCCTGGGAATTGAAAAATTTGACAGGCAATATTAATCAGCCTGTGTTTAAATTCTCTTCTATAGATTAAGAGCAAGTAGAGAAAGAGATGGTGTGTTTATCAGACACACAACCTTTGGAATTCATGAGAGAGTACTAGGACTGGCAAAGTTTCTATTTTTCACAATTTCAACCATCGATGAGTAAGCACATCATGTAAATAAGAGATCTATCCTAGTTTGTGAAAAACCCATTGTTGACCAGGCTAGTAAAAGCCCCTCCCTCTTAGAGTGTCTTTTAATGAATGGTCCATTCACACCTCATCTGACTTTTGCAGTGGTGAAAAACACAGCCTGGCCAATATGGGGGTCGAACCCACGACATTCGCGTTATTAGCACGTCGCTCTAACCAACTGAGCTAACCGGCCTTTTGGATAGGAATGAACTTCGGCTAAATACATTGGCATATGTAACAGCACAATTGAAACTGCAGATGGGTATCATGCTTTTCTCAATATAACATGAAATATTTCAGCGAAAACGTTTTTCTCAGGAATTTCAAAGGAAAGAGGCCATATTAGGGAGGTTTAGCAACCACAACGTAAGTCACTCAAATCTGATTTTACATAGACGTATCAATGCTGTAGGCATGCTGTACGTCTGCATTATATTGCCTACGTTGTGGGCGCTAAACCTGCCTATTAAGACTAGCAAAGATTACAGCAGAAATTGGAAAAATCCTTCGCCCAATGTGGGGCTCGAACCCACGACCCTGGGATTAAGAGTCCCATGCTCTACCGACTGAGCTAACCGGGCTGATCAGGCCTGGGAATTGAAAAATTTGACAGGCAATATTAATCAGCCTGTGTTTAAATTCGCTTCTATGCATTAAGAGCAATTAGAGAAAGAGATGGTGTGTTTAGCAGACACACAACCTTTGGAATTCATGAGAGAGTACTAGCATTGGCAAAGTTTCTATTTTTCACAATTTCAACCATCGATGAGTAAGCGCATCATGTAAATAAGAGATCTATCCTAGTTTGTGAAAAACCCATTGTTGACCAGGCTAGTAAAAGCCCCTCCCTCTTAGAGTGTCTTTTGACGAATGGTCCATTCACACCTCATCTGACTTTTGCAGTGGTGAAAAACACAGCCTGGCCAATGTGGGGGTCGAACCCACGACATTCGCGTTATTAGCACGACGCTCTAACCAACTGAGCTAACCGGCCTGTTGGGTACGTGGAATGAATTTCGGCTAAATACATTGGCATATGTAACACAGCACAATTGAAACTGCAGATGGGTATCATGCTTTTCTCAATATAACATGAAATATTTCAGCGAAAACGTTTATCTCAGGAATTTCAAAGGAAAGAGGCCATATTAAGACTAGCAAAGATTACAGCAGAAATTGGGAAAATCCTTCGCCCAATGTGGGGCTCGAACCCACGACCCTGGGATTAAGAGTCCCATGCTCTACCGACTGAGCTAACCGGGCTGATCAGGCCTGGGAATTGAAAAATTTGACAGGCAATATTAATCAGCCTGTGTTTAAATTCTCTTCTATGCATTAAGAGCAAGTAGAGAAAGAGATGGTGTGTTTATCAGACACACAACCTTTGGAATTCATGAGAGAGTACTAGCATTGGCAAAGTTTCTATTTTTCACAATTTCAACCATCGATGAGTAAGCGCATCATGTAAATAAGAGATCTATCCTAGTTTGTGAAAAACCCATTGTTGACCAGGCTAGTAAAAGCCCCTCCCTCTTAGAGTGTCTTTTGCTGAATGGTCCATTCACACCTCATCTGACTTTTGCAGTGGTGAAAAACACAGCCTGGCCAATGTGGGGGTCGAACCCACGACATTCGCGTTATTAGCACGTCGCTCTAACCAACTGAGCTAACCGGCCTTTTGGATAGGAATGAACTTCGGCTAAATACATTGGCATATGTAACAGCACAATTGAAACTGCAGATGGGTATCATGCTTTTCTCAATATAACATGAAATATTTCAGCGAAAACGTTTTTCTCAGGAATTTCAAAGGAAAGAGGCCATATTAGGGAGGTTTAGCAACCACAACGTAAGTCACTCAAATCTGATTTTACATAGACGTATCAATGCTGTAGGCATGCTGTACGTCTGCATTATATTGCCTACGTTGTGGGCGCTAAACCTGCCTATTAAGACTAGCAAAGATTACAGCAGAAATTGGAAAAATCCTTCGCCCAATGTGGGGCTCGAACCCACGACCCTGGGATTAAGAGTCCCATGCTCTACCGACTGAGCTAACCGGGCTGATCAGGCCTGGGAATTGAAAAATTTGACAGGCAATATTAATCAGCCTGTGTTTAAATTCGCTTCTATGCATTAAGAGCAATTAGAGAAAGAGATGGTGTGTTTAGCAGACACACAACCTTTGGAATTCATGAGAGAGTACTAGCATTGGCAAAGTTTCTATTTTTCACAATTTCAACCATCGATGAGTAAGCGCATCATGTAAATAAGAGATCTATCCTAGTTTGTGAAAAACCCATTGTTGACCAGGCTAGTAAAAGCCCCTCCCTCTTAGAGTGTCTTTTGACAAATGGTCCATTCACACCTCATCTGACTTTTGCAGTGGTGAAAAACACAGCCTGGCCAATGTGGGGGTCGAACCCACGACATTCGCGTTATTAGCACGACGCTCTAACCAACTGAGCTAACCGGCCTGTTGGGTACGTGGAATGAATTTCGGCTAAATACATTGGCATATGTAACACAGCACAATTGAAACTGCAGATGGGTATCATGCTTTTCTCAATATAACATGAAATATTTCAGCGAAAACGTTTATCTCAGGAATTTCAAAGGAAAGAGGCCATATTAAGACTAGCAAAGATTACAGCAGAAATTGGGAAAATCCTTCGCCCAATGTGGGGCTCGAACCCACGACCCTGGGATTAAGAGTCCCATGCTCTACCGACTGAGCTAACCGGGCTGATCAGGCCTGGGAATTGAAAAATTTGACAGGCAATATTAATCAGCCTGTGTTTAAATTCTCTTCTATGCATTAAGAGCAAGTAGAGAAAGAGATGGTGTGTTTATCAGACACACAACCTTTGGAATTCATGAGAGAGTACTAGCATTGGCAAAGTTTCTATTTTTCACAATTTCAACCATCAATGAGTAAGCGCATCATGTAAATAAGAGATCTATCCTAGTTTGTGAAAAACCCATTGTTGACCAGGCTAGTAAAAGCCCCTCCCTCTTAGAGTGTCTTTTGCTGAATGGTCCATTCACACCTCATCTGACTTTTGCAGTGGTGAAAAACACAGCCTGGCCAATGTGGGGGTCGAACCCACGACATTCGCGTTATTAGCACGACGCTCTAACCAACTGAGCTAACCGGCCTGTTGGGTACGTGGAATGAATTTCGGCTAAATACATTGGCATATGTAACACAGCACAATTGAAACTGCAGATGGGTATCATGCTTTTCTCAATATAACATGAAATATTTCAGCGAAAACGTTTATCTCAGGAATTTCAAAGGAAAGAGGCCATATTAAGACTAGCAAAGATTACAGCAGAAATTGGGAAAATCCTTCGCCCAATGTGGGGCTCGAACCCACGACCCTGGGATAAAGAGTCCCATGCTCTACCGACTGAGCTAACCGGGCTGATCAGGCCTGGGAATTGAAAAATTTGACAGGCAATATTAATCAGCCTGTGTTTAAATTCTCTTCTATGCATTAAGAGCAAGTAGAGAAAGAGATGGTGTGTTTATCAGACACACAACCTTTGGAATTCATGAGAGAGTACTAGCATTGGCAAAGTTTCTATTTTTCACAATTTCAACCATCGATGAGTAAGCGCATCATGTAAATAAGAGATCTATCCTAGTTTGTGAAAAACCCATTGTTGACCAGGCTAGTAAAAGCCCCTCCCTCTTAGAGTGTCTTTTGCTGAATGGTCCATTCACACCTCATCTGACTTTTGCAGTGGTGAAAAACACAGCCTGGCCAATGTGGGGGTCGAACCCACGACATTCGCGTTATTAGCACGACGCTCTAACCAACTGAGCTAACCGGCCTGTTGGGTACGTGGAATGAATTTCGGCTAAATACATTGGCATATGTAACACAGCACAATTGAAACTGCAGATGGGTATCATGCTTTTCTCAATATAACATGAAATATTTCAGCGAAAACGTTTTTCTCAGGAGTTTCAAAGGAAAGAGGCCATATTAAGACTAGCAAAGATTACAGCAGAAATTGGGAAAATCCTTCGCCCAATGTGGGGCTCGAACCCACGACCCTTGGATTAAGAGTCCCATGCTCTACCGACTGAGCTAACCGGGCTGATCAGGCCTGGGAATTGAAAAATTTGACAGGCAATATTAATCAGCCTTTCTTTAAATTCTCTTCTATGCATTAAGAGCAAGTAGAGAAAGAGATGGTGTGTTTAGCAGACACACAACCTTTGGAATTCATGAGAGAGTACTAGCTTTGGCAAAGTTTCTATTTTTCACAATTTCAACCATCGATGAGTAAGCGCATCATGTAAATAAGAGATCTATCCTAGTTTGTGAAAAACCCATTGTTGACCAGGCTAGTAAAAGCCCCTCCCTCTTAGAGTGTCTTTTGATGAATGGTCCATTCACACCTCATCTGACTTTTGCAGTGGTGAAAAACACAGCCTGGCCAATGTGGGGGTCGAACCCACTACATTCGCGTTATTAGCATGACGCTCTAACCAACTGAGCTAACCGGCCTGTTGGATACTTGGAATAAATTTCGGCTAAATACATTGGCATATGTAACACAGCACAATTGAAACTGCAGATGGGTATAATGCTTTTCTCAAGACAGAGGTTTAGCGCGACTACGTGGGCAATAAAACGCAGACGTACAGCATACCTACAGCACTGGTACGTCTGCGTTAAATGAGCTACGGGGGATGTACGTCGTTGTTGCTAAACCTCCTCAATATAACATGAAATATTTCAGCGAAAACGTTTTTCTCAGGAATTTCAAAGGAAAGAGGCCATATTAAGACTAGCAAAGATTACAGCAGAAATTGGGAAAATCCTTCGCCCAATGTGGGGCTCGAACCCATGACCCTGGGATTAAGAGTCCCATGCTCTAACGACTGAGCTAACCGGCCTGATCAGGCCTGGGAATTGAAAAATTTGACAGGCAATATTAATCAGCCTTTCTTTAAATTCTCTTCTATGCATTAACCCTTAGGTGCCCAAGCGCGCATTTAAGCGCGGTTTTTGCTTAAATGCATGTTTATTGGAAGAAATTTTCATCCAGACACTTCTACTGGTCCAATCTGCAAAGTTAGACCCTCTATAGAATGCTTATGACCTCCAGATTATGATACAACTATTCATTTGGCTGTATCTGCTTTATATCAGGCATGGTGTGTCAAAACTTGAAAATGAGTTGTCATTTTATGTGATTCATTAACAGATAACCCTCCAGCTAAAATCTGATATGGTAGCAAAATGATGATGGATCATACACACATAGGTTCCAAAATTCCAATTATATTTTACAGCAAGTGCTCATATCCTAAAGATAAGCCAGGCATTGTTTCTAGTACAACAAATCATGTTTCCTGTGTGCCAGTTTATGTAGATGCATGCAGGCAAATCAGCTTTGAAAGGTCTCAGGATTGGAGGGATTATGGATATATATAGAGACCAAATACCACCAAAAGACAACAAATGGAATGTTTTGGTAACTATGGTTACTAGACCTGACCAGTAGTATCACATTCTTAACTGAAAGTCTTCACTGAGTTATGGGAATTAAGAAAATGTAATATGCCAAGCCCTTATCAAGGAAGAAGATCAAAATTACACATGGTCTTATTAAACAAAAAATGAAATCGTGAAATAATGTGAAATAATGTAAAATCTTAAAATAATTCTGGGCACAAAAAGGTTAAGAGCAAGTAGAGAAAGAGATGGTGTGTTTAGCAGACACACAACCTTTGGAATTCATGAGAGAGTACTAGCTTTGGCAAAGTTTCTATTTTTCACAATTTCAACCATCGATGAGTAAGCGCATCATGTAAATAAGAGATCTATCCTAGTTTGTGAAAAACCCATTGTTGACCAGGCTAGTAAAAGCCCCTCCCTCTTAGAGTGTCTTTTGATGAATGGTCCATTCACACCTCATCTGACTTTTGCAGTGGTGAAAAACACAGCCTGGCCAATGTGGGGGTCGAACCCATGACATTCGCGTTATTAGGGAGGTTTAGCATGCACTGTGTGGGCAATATAACGCAGACGTGCAGCATACCTACAACATTGTTACGTCTGCGTGAAACCAGAAAAGGGCGACGTACGTCGTGCTTGCTAAACCTCCCTAGTAGCACGACGCTCTAACCAACTGAGCTAACCGGCCTGTTGGGTACGTGGAATGAATTTCGGCTAAATACATTGGCATATGCAACAAAGCACAATTGAAACTGCAGATGGGTATCATGCTTTTCTCAATATAACATGAAATATTTCAGCGAAAACGTTTTTCTCAGGAATTTCAAAGGAAAGAGGCCATATTAAGACTAGCAAAGATTACAGCAGGAATTGGGAAAATCCTTCGCCCAATGTGGGGCTTGAACCCACGACCCTGGGATTAAGAGTCCCATGCTCTACCGACTGAGCTAACCGGGCTGATCAGGCCTGCGAATTGAAAAATTTGACAGGCAATATTAATCAGCCTGTGTTTAAATTCTCTTCTATGCATTAAGAGCAAGTAGAGAAACAGATGGTGTTTGTATCAGACACACAACCTTTGGAATTCATGAGAGAGTACTAGCATTGGCAAAGTTTCTATTTTACACAATTTCAACCATCGATGAGTAAGCGCATCATGTAAATAAGAGATCTATCCTAGTTTGTGAAAAACCCATTGTTGACCAGGCTAGTAAAAGCCCCTCCCTCTTAGAGTGTCTTTTGATGAATGGTCCATTCACACCTCATCTGACTTTTGCAGTGGTGAAAAACACAGCCTGGCCAATGTGGGGGTCGAACCCACGACATTCGCGTTATTAGCACGACGCTCTAACCAACTGAGCTAACCGGCCTGTTGGGTACGTGGAATGAATTTCGGCTAAATACATTGGCATATGTAACACAGCACAATTGAAACTGCAGATGGGTATCATGCTTTTCTCAATATAACATGAAATATTTCAGCGAAAACGTTTATCTCAGGAATTTCAAAGGAAAGAGGCCATATTAAGACTAGCAAAGATTACAGCAGAAATTGGGAAAATCCTTCGCCCAATGTGGGGCTCGAACCCACGACCCTGGGATTAAGAGTCCCATGCTCTACCGACTGAGCTAACCGGGCTGATCAGGCCTGGGAATTGAAAAATTTGACAGGCAATATTAATCAGCCTTTCTTTAAATTCTCTTCTATGCATTAAGAGCAAGTAGAGAAAGAGATGGTGTGGTTAGCAGACACACAACCTTTGGAATTCATGAGAGAGTACTAGCATTGGCAAAGTTTCTATTTTTCACAATTTCAACCATCGATGAGTAAGCGCATCATGTAAATAAGAGATCTATCCTAGTTTGTGAAAAACCCATTGTTGACCAGGCTAGTAAAAGCCCCTCCCTCTTAGAGTGTCTTTTGCTGAATGGTCCATTCACACCTCATCTGACTTTTGCAGTGGTGAAAAACACAGCCTGGCCAATGTGGGGGTCGAACCCACGACATTCGCGTTATTAGCACGACGCTCTAACCAACTGAGCTAACCGGCCTGTTGGGTACGTGGAATGAATTTCGGCTAAATACATTGGCATATGTAACACAGCACAATTGAAACTGCAGATGGGTATCATGCTTTTCTCAATATAACATGAAATATTTCAGCGAAAACGTTTTTCTCAGGAATTTCAAAGGAAAGACGCCATATTAAGACTAGCAAAAATTACAGCAGAAATTGGGAAAATCCTTCGCCCAATGTGGGGCTCGAACCCACGACCCTGGGATTAAGAGTCCCATGCTCTAACGACTGAGTTAACCGGGCTGATCAGGCCTGGGAATTGAAAAATTTGACAGGCAATATTAATCAGCCTGTGTTTAAATTCTCTTCTATGCATTAAGAGCAAGTAGAGAAAGAGATGGTGTGTTTAGCAGACACACAACCTTTGGAATTCATGAGAGAGTACTAGCATTGGCAAAGTTTCTATTTTTCACAATTTCAACCATCGATGAGTAAGCGCATCATGTAAATAAGAGATCTATCCTAGTTTGTGAAAAACCCATTGTTGACCAGGCTAGTAAAAGCCCCTCCCTCTTAGAGTGTCTTTTGATGAATGGTCCATTCACACCTCATCTGACTTTTGCAGTGGTGAAAAACACAGCCTGGCCAATGTGGGGGTCGAACCCACGACATTCGCGTTATTAGCACGACGCTCTAACCAACTGAGCTAACCGGCCTGTTGGGTATGTGGAATGAATTTCAGCTAAATACATTGGCATATGTAACACAGCACAATTGAAACTGCAGATGGGTATCATGCTTTTCTCAATATAACATGAAATATTTCAGCGAAAACGTTTATCTCAGGAATTTCAAAGGAAAGAGGCCATATTAAGACTAGCAAAGATTACAGCAGAAATTGGGAAAATCCTTCGCCCAATGTGGGGCTCGAACCCACGACCCTGGGATTAAGAGTCCCATGCTCTACCGACTGAGCTAACCGGGCTGATCAGGCCTGGGAAATGAAAAATTTGACAGGCAATATTAATCAGCCTTTCTTTAAATTCTCTTCTATGCATTAAGAGCAAGTAGAGAAAGAGATGGTGTGTTTATCAGACACACAACCTTTGGAATTCATGAGAGAGTACTAGCATTGGCAAAGTTTCTATTTTTCACAATTTCAACCTTCGATGAGTAAGCGCATCATGTAAATAAGAGATCTATCCTAGTTTGTGAAAAACCCATTGTTGACCAGGCTAGTAAAAGCCCCTCCCTCTTAGAGTGTCTTTTGATGAATGGTCCATTCACACCTCATCTGACTTTTGCAGTGGTGAAAAACACAGCCTGGCCAATGTGGGGGTCGAACCCACGACATTCGCGTTATTAGTATGACGCTCTAACCAACTGAGCTAACCGGCCTGTTGGGTACGTGGAATGAATTTCAGCTAAATACATTGGCATATGTAACACAGCACAATTGAAACTGCAGATGGGTATCATGCTTTTCTCAATATAACATGAAATATTTCAGCGAAAACGTTTTTCTCGGGAATTTCAAAGGAAAGAGGCCATATTAAGACTAGCAAAGATTACAGCAGAAATTGGGAAAATCCTTCGCCCAATGTGGGGCTCGAACCCACGACCCTGGGATTAAGAGTCCCATGCTCTACCGACTGAGCTAACCGGGCTGATCAGGCCTGCGAATTGAAAAATTTGACAGGCAATATTAATCAGCCTGTGTTTAAATTCTCTTCTATGCATTAAGAGCAAGTAGAGAAACAGATGGTGCGTGTATCAGACACACAACCTTTGGAATTCATGAGAGAGTACTAGCATTGGCAAAGTTTCTATTTTTCACAATTTCAACCATCGATGAGTAAGCGCATCATGTAAATAAGAGATCTATCCTAGTTTGTGAAAAACCCATTGTTGACCAGGCTAGTAAAAGCCCCTCCCTCTTAGAGTGTCTTTTGATGAATGGTCCATTCACACCTCATTTGACTTTTGCAGTGGTGAAAAACACAGCCTGGCCAATGTGGGGGTCGAACCCACGACATTCGCGTTATTAGCACGACGCTCTAACCAACTGAGCTAACCGGCCTGTTGGGTATGTGGAATGAATTTCAGCTAAATACATTGGCATATGTAACACAGCACAATTGAAACTGCAGATGGGTATCATGCTTTTCTCAATATAACATGAAATATTTCAGCGAAAACGTTTATCTCAGGAATTTCAAGGGAAAGAGGCCATATTAAGACTAGCAAAGATTACAGCAGAAATTGGGAAAATCCTTCGCCCAATGTGGGGCTCGAACCCACGACCCTGGGATTAAGAGTCCCATGCTCTACCGACTGAGCTAACCGGGCTGATCAGGCCTGGGAATTGAAAAATTTGACAGGCAATATTAATCAGCCTTTCTTTAAATTCTCTTCTATGCATTAACCCTTAGGTGCCCAAGCGCGCATTTAAGCGCGGTTTTGTGCTTAAATGCATGTTTATTGGAAGAAATTTTCATCCAGACACTTCTACTGGTCCAATCTGCAAAGTTAGACCCTCTATAGAATGCTTATGACCTCCAGATTATGATACAACTATTCATTTGGCTGTATCTGCTTTATATCAGGCACAGTGTGTCAAAACTTGAAAATGAGTTGTCATTTTATGTGATTCATTAACAGATAACCCTCCAGCTAAAATCTGATATGGTAGCAAAATGATGATGGATCATACACACATAGGTTCCAATATTCCAATTATATTTTACAGGAAGTGCTCATATCCTAAAGATAAGCCAGGCATTGTTTCTAGTACAACAAATCATGTTTCCTGTGTGCCAGTTTATGTAGATGCATGCAGGCAAATCAGCTTTGAAAGGTCTCAGGATTGGAGGGATTATGGATATATATAGAGACCAAATACCACCAAAAGACAACAAATGGAATGTTTTGGTAACTATGGTTACTAGACCTGACCAGTAGTATCACATTCTTAACTGAAAGTCTTCACTGAGTTATGGGAATTAAGAAAATGTAATATGCCAAGCCCTTATCAAGGAAGAAGATCAAAATTACACATGGTCTTATAAAACAAAAAATGAAATCGTGAAATAATGTGAAATAATGTAAAATCTTAAAATAATTCTGGGCACAAAAAGGTTAAGAGCAAGTAGAGAAAGAGATGGTGTGGTTAGCAGACACACAACCTTTGGAATTCATGAGAGAGTACTAGCTTTGGCAAAGTTTCTATTTTTCACAATTTCAACCATCGATGAGTAAGCGCATCATGTAAATAAGAGATCTATCCTAGTTTGTGAAAAACCCATTGTTGAGCAGGCAAGTAAAAGCCCCTCCCTCTTAGAGTGTCTTTTGATGAATGGTCCATTCACACCTCATCTGACTTTTGCAGTGGTGAAAAACACAGCCTGGCCAATGTTGGGGTCGAACCCACGACATTGGGTTTATTAGCACGACGCTCTAACCAACTGAGCTAACCGGCCTGTTGGGTATGTTGAATGAATTTCAGCTTAATACATTGGCATATGTAACACAGCACAATTGAAACTGCAGATGGGTATCATGCTTTTCTCAATATAACATGAAATATTTCAGCGAAAACGTTTTTCTCGGGAATTTCAAAGGAAAGAGGCCATATTAAGACTAGCAAAGATTACAGCAGAAATTGGGAAAATCCTTCGCCCAATGTGGGGCTCGAACCCATGACCCTGGGATTAAGAGTCCCATGCTCTACCAACTGAGCTAACCGGGCTGATCAGGCCTGGGAATTGAAAAATTTGACAGGCAATATTAATCAGCCTGTGTTTAAATTCTCTTCTATGCATTAACCCTTAGGTGCCCAAGCGCGCATTTAAGCACGGTTTTGTGCTTAAATGCATGTTTATTGGAAGAAATTTTCATCCAGACACTTCTACTGGTCCAATCTGCAAAGTTAGACCCTCTATAGAATGCTTATGACCTCCAGATTATGATACAACTATTCATTTGGCTGTATCTGCTTTATATCAGGCACAGTGTGTCAAAACTTGAAAATGAGTTGTCATTTTATGTGATTCATTAACAGATAACCCTCCAGCTAAAATCTGATATGGTAGCAAAATGATGATGGATCATACACACATAGGTTCCAATATTCCAATTATATTTTACAGCAAGAGCTCATATCCTAAAGATAAGCCAGGCATTGTTTCTAGTACAACAAATCATGTTTCCTGTGTGCCAGTTTATGTAGATGCATGCAGGCAAATCAGCTTTGAAAGGTCTCAGGATTGGAGGGATTATGGATATATATAGAGACCAAATACCACCAAAAGACAACAAATGGAATGTTTTGGTAACTATGGTTACTAGACCTGACCAGTAGTATCACATTCTTAACTGAAAGTCTTCACTGAGTTATGGGAATTAAGAAAATGTAATATGCCAAGCCCTTATCAAGGAAGAAGATCAAAATTACACATGGTCTTATAAAACAAAAAATGAAATCGTGAAATAATGTGAAATAATGTAAAATCTTAAAATAATTCTGGGCACAAAAAGGTTAAGAGCAAGTAGAGAAAGAGATGGTGTGGTTAGCAGACACACAACCTTTGGAATTCATGAGAGAGTACTAGCTTTGGTAAAGTTTCTATTTTTCACAATTTCAACCATCGATGAGTAAGCGCATCATGTAAATAAGAGATCTATCCTAGTTTGTGAAAAACCCATTGTTGACCAGGCTAGTAAAAGCCCCTCCCTCTTAGAGTGTCTTTTGATGAATGGTCCATTCACACCTCATCTGACTTTTGCAGTGGTGAAAAACACAGCCTGGCCAATGTGGGGGTCGAACCCACGACATTCGCGTTAT
Source organism: Acholoe squamosa (assembly GCA_949317995.1). Classification (NCBI taxonomy): domain Eukaryota; kingdom Metazoa; phylum Annelida; class Polychaeta; order Phyllodocida; family Polynoidae; genus Acholoe; species Acholoe squamosa. The sequence continues at coordinate 26,222,035 of OX439046.1, forward strand.
TAGCACGACGCTCTAACCAACTGAGCTAACCGGCCTGTTGGGTACGTGGAATGAATTTCAGCTAAATACATTGGCATTTGTAACACAGCACAATTGAAACTGCAGATGGGTATCATGCTTTTCTCAATATAACATGAAATATTTCAGCGAAAACGTTTATCTCAGGAATTTCAAAGGAAAGAGGCCATATTAAGACTAGCAAAGATTACAGCAGAAATTGGGAAAATCCTTCGCCCAATGTGGGGCTCGAACCCACGACCCTGGGATTAAGAGTCCCATGCTCTACCGACTGAGCTAACCGGGCTGATCAGGCCTGTGAATTGAAAAATTTGACAGGCAATATTAATCAGCCTGTGTTTAAATTCTCTTCTATGCATTAAGAGCAAGTAGAGAAAGAGATGGTGTGTTTATCAGACACACACCCTTTGGAATTCATGAGAGAGTACTAGCATTGGCAAAGTTTCTATTTTTCACAATTTCAACCATCGATGAGTAAGCGCATCATGTAAATAAGAGATCTATCCTAGTTTGTGAAAAACCCATTGTTGACCAGGCTAGTAAAAGCCCCTCCCTCTTAGAGTGTCTTTTGATGAATGGTCCATTCACACCTCATCTGACTTTTGCAGTGGTGAAAAACACAGCCTGGCCAATGTGGGGGTCGAACCCACGACATTCGCGTTATTAGCACGACGCTCTAACCAACTGAGCTAACCGGCCTGTTGGGTACGTGGAATGAATTTCGGCTAAATACATTGGCATATGTAACACAGCACAATTGAAACTGCAGATGGGTATCATGCTTTTCTCAATATAACATGAAATATTTTAGCGAAAACGTTTTTCTCAGGAATTTCAAAGGAAAGAGGCCATATTAAGACTAGCAAAGATTACAGCAGAAATTGGGAAAATCCTTCGCCCAATGTGGGGCTCGAACCCACGACCCTGGGATTAAGAGTCCCATGCTCTACCGACTGAGCTAACCGGGCTGATCAGGCCTGGGAATTGAAAAATTTGACAGGCAATATTAATCAGCCTGTGTTTAAATTCTCTTCTATGCATTAAGAGCAAGTAGAGAAAGAGATGGTGTGTTTATCAGACACACACCCTTTGGAATTCATGAGAGAGTACTAGCATTGGCAAAGTTTCTATTTTTCACAATTTCAACCATCGATGAGTAAGCGCATCATGTAAATAAGAGATCTATCCTAGTTTGTGAAAAACCCATTGTTGACCAGGCTAGTAAAAGCCCCTCCCTCTTAGAGTGTCTTTTGATGAATGGTCCATTCACACCTCATCTGACTTTTGCAGTGGTGAAAAACACAGCCTGGCCAATGTGGGGGTCGAACCCACGACATTCGCGTTATTAGCACGACGCTCTAACCAACTGAGCTAACCGGCCTGTTGGGTACGTGGAATGAATTTCGGCTAAATACATTGGCATATGTAACACAGCACAATTGAAACTGCAGATGGGTATCATGTTTTTCTCAATATAACATGAAATATTTTAGCGAAAACGTTTTTCTCAGGAATTCCAAAGGAAAGAGGCCATATTAAGACTAGCAAAGATTACAGCAGAAATTGGGAAAATCCTTCGCCCAATGTGGGGCTCGAACCCACGACCCTGGGATTAAGAGTCCCATGCTCTACCGACTGAGCTAACCGGGCTGATCAGGCCTGGGAATTGAAAAATTTGACAGGCAATATTAATCAGCCTGTGTTTAAATTCTCTTCTATGCATTAAGAGCAAGTAGAGAAAGAGATGGTGTGGTTAGCAGACACATTAACCCTTAGGTGCCCAAGCGCGCATTTAAGCGCGGTTTTGTGCTTAAATGCATGTTTATTGGAAGAAATTTTCATCCAGACACTTGTACTGGTCCAATCTGCAAAGTTAGACCCCCTATAGAATGCTTATGACCTCCAGATTATGATACAACTATTCATTTGGCTGTATCTGCTTTATATCAGGCACAGTGTGTCAAAACTTGAAAATGAGTTGTCATTTTATGTGATTCATTAACAGATAACCCTCCAGCTAAAATCTGATATGGTAGCAAAATGATGATGGATCATACACACATAGGTTCCAATATTCCAATTATATTTTACAGCAAGTGCTCATATCCTAAAGATAAGCCAGGCATTGTTTCTAGTACAACAAATCATGTTTCCTGTGTGCCAGTTTATGTAGATGCATGCAGGCAAATCAGCTTTGAAAGGTCTCAGGATTGGAGGGATTATGGATATATATAGAGACCAAATACCACCAAAAGACAACAAATGGAATGTTTTGGTAACTATGGTTACTAGACCTGACCAGTAGTATCACATTCTTAACTGAAAGTCTTCACTGAGTTATGGGAATTAAGAAAATGTAATATGCCAAGCCCTTATCAAGGAAGAAGATCAAAATTACACATGGTCTTATAAAACAAAAAATGAAATCGTGAAATAATGTGAAATAATGTAAAATCTTAAAATAATTCTGGGCACAAAAAGGTTAAGAGCAAGTAGAGAAAGAGATGGTGTGGTTAGCAGACACACAACCTTTGGAATTCATGAGAGAGTACTAGCATTGGCAAAGTTTCTATTTTTCACAATTTCAACCATCGATGAGTAAGCGCATCATGTAAATAAGAGATCTATCCTAGTTTGTGAAAAACCCATTGTTGACCAGGCTAGTAAAAGCCCCTCCCTCTTAGAGTGTCTTTTGATGAATGGTCCATTCACACCTCATCTGACTTTTGCAGTGGTGAAAAACACAGCCTGGCCAATGTGGGGGTCGAACCCACGACATTCGCGTTATTAGCACGACGCTCTAACCAACTGAGCTAACCGGCCTGTTGGGTATGTGGAATGAATTTCAGCTAAATACATTGGCATATGTAACACAGCACAATTGAAACTGCAGATGGGTATCATGCTTTTCTCAATATAACATGAAATATTTCAGCGAAAACGTTTTTCTCGGGAATTTCAAAGGAAAGAGGCCATATTAAGACTTGCAAAGATTACAGCAGAAATTGGGAAAATCCTTCGCCCAATGTGGGGCTCGAACCCATGACCCTGGGATTAAGAGTCCCATGCTCTACCAACTGAGCTAACCGGGCTGATCAGGCCTGGGAATTGAAAAATTTGACAGGCAATATTAATCAGCCTGTGTTTAAATTCTCTTCTATGCATTAACCCTTAGGTGCCCAAGCGCGCATTTAAGCACGGTTTTGTGCTTAAATGCATGTTTATTGGAAGAAATTTTCATCCAGACACTTCTACTGGTCCAATCTGCAAAGTTAGACCCTTTATAGAATGCTTATGACCTCCAGATTATGATACAACTATTCATTTGGCTGTATCTGCTTTATATCAGGCACAGTGTGTCAAAACTTGAAAATGAGTTGTCATTTTATGTGATTCATTAACAGATAACCCTCCAGCTAAAATCTGATATGGTAGCAAAATGATGATGGATCATACACACATAGGTTCCAATATTCCAATTATATTTTACAGCAAGAGCTCATATCCTAAAGATAAGCCAGGCATTGTTTCTAGTACAACAAATCATGTTTCCTGTGTGCCAGTTTATGTAGATGCATGCAGGCAAATCAGCTTTGAAAGGTCTCAGGATTGGAGGGATTATGGATATATATAGAGACCAAATACCACCAAAAGACAACAAATGGAATGTTTTGGTAACTATGGTTACTAGACCTGACCAGTAGTATCACATTCTTAACTGAAAGTCTTCACTGAGTTATGGGAATTAAGAAAATGTAATATGCCAAGCCCTTATCAAGGAAGAAGATCAAAATTACACATGGTCTTATAAAACAAAAAATGAAATCGTGAAATAATGTGAAATAATGTAAAATCTTAAAATAATTCTGGGCACAAAAAGGTTAAGAGCAAGTAGAGAAAGAGATGGTGTGGTTAGCAGACACACAACCTTTGGAATTCATGAGAGAGTACTAGCTTTGGCAAAGTTTCTATTTTTCACAATTTCAACCATCGATGAGTAAGCGCATCATGTAAATAAGAGATCTATCCTAGTTTGTGAAAAACCCATTGTTGACCAGGCTAGTAAAAGCCCCTCCCTCTTAGAGTGTCTTTTGATGAATGGTCCATTCACACCTCATCTGACTTTTGCAGTGGTGAAAAACACAGCCTGGCCAATGTGGGGGTCGAACCCACGACATTCGCGTTATTAGCACGACGCTCTAACCAACTGAGCTAACCGGCCTGTTGGGTACGTGGAATGAATTTCGGCTAAATACATTGGCATATGTAACACAGCACAATTGAAACTGCAGATGGGTATCATGCTTTTCTCAATATAACATGAAATATTTTAGCGAAAACGTTTTTCTCAGGAATTTCAAAGGAAAGAGGCCATATTAAGACTAGGAAAGATTACAGCAGAAATTGGGAAAATCCTTCGCCCAATGTGGGGCTCGAACCCACGACCCTGGGATTAAGAGTCCCATGCTCTACCGACTGAGCTAACCGGGCTGATCAGGCCTGGGAATTGAAAAATTTGACAGGCAATATTAATCAGCCTGTGTTTAAATTCTCTTCTATGCATTAAGAGCAAGTAGAGAAAGAGATGGTGTGTTTATCAGACACACACCCTTTGGAATTCATGAGAGAGTACTAGCATTGGCAAAGTTTCTATTTTTCACAATTTCAACCATCGATGAGTAAGCGCATCATGTAAATAAGAGATCTATCCTAGTTTGTGAAAAACCCATTGTTGACCAGGCTAGTAAAAGCCCCTCCCTCTTAGAGTGTCTTTTGATGAATGGTCCATTCACACCTCATCTGACTTTTGCAGTGGTGAAAAACACAGCCTGGCCAATGTGGGGGTTGAACCCACGACATTCGCGTTATTAGCACGACGCTCTAACCAACTGAGCTAACCGGCCTGTTGGGTACGTGGAATGAATTTCGGCTAAATACATTGGCATATGTAACACAGCACAATTGAAACTGCAGATGGGTATCATGCTTTTCTCAATATAACATGAAATATTTTAGCGAAAACGTTTTTCTCAGGAATTTCAAAGGAAAGAGGCCATATTAAGACTAGCAAAGATTACAGCAGAAGTTGGGAAAATCCTTCGCCCAATGTGGGGCTCGAACCCACGACCCTGGGATTAAGAGTCCCATGCTCTACCGACTGAGCTAACCGGGCTGATCAGGCCTGGGAATTGAAAAATTTGACAGGCAATATTAATCAGCCTTTCTTTAAATTCTCTTCTATGCATTAAGAGCAAGTAGAGAAAGAGATGGTGTGGTTAGCAGACACACAACCTTTGGAATTCATGAGAGAGTACTAGCATTGGCAAAGTTTCTATTTTTCACAATTTCAACCATCGATGAGTAAGCGCATCATGTAAATAAGAGATCTATCCTAGTTTGTGAAAAACCCATTGTTGACCAGGCTAGTAAAAGCCCCTCCCTCTTAGAGTGTCTTTTGATGAATGGTCCATTGACACCTCATCTGACTTTTGCAGTGGTGAAAAACACAGCCTGGCCAATGTGGGGGTCGAACCCACGACATTCGCGTTATTAGCACGACGCTCTAACCAACTGAGCTAACCGGCCTGTTGGGTACGTGGAATGAATTTCGGCTAAATACATTGGCATATGTAACACAGCACAATTGAAACTGCAGATGGGTATCATGCTTTTCTCAATATAACATGAAATATTTCAGCGAAAACGTTTTTCTCAGGAATTTCAAAGGAAAGAGGCCATATTAAGACTAGCAAAGATTACAGCAGAAATTGGGAAAATCCTTCGCCCAATGTGGGGCTCGAACCCACGACCCTGGGATTAAGAGTCCCATGCTCTACCGACTGAGCTAACCGGGCTGATCAGGCCTGGGAATTGAAAAATTTGACAGGCAATATTAATCAGCCTTTCTTTAAATTCTCTTCTATGCATTAAGAGCAAGTAGAGAAAGAGATGGTGTGGTTAGCAGACACACAACCTTTGGAATTCATGAGAGAGTACTAGCTTTGGCAAAGTTTCTATTTTTCACAATTTCAACCATCGATGAGTAAGCACATCATGTAAATAAGAGATCTATCCTAGTTTGTGAAAAACCCATTGTTGACCAGGCTAGTAAAAGCCCCTCCCTCTTAGAGTGTCTTTTGATGAATGGTCCATTCACACCTCATCTGACTTTTGCAGTGGTGAAAAACACAGCCTGGCCAATGTGGGGGTCGAACCCATGACATTTGCGTTATTATGGAGGTTTAGCAAGCACGACGTACGTCACCTTTTTCTGGTTTCACGCAGACGTACGAGTGCTGTAGGTATGCTGCACGTCTGCGTTTTATTGGCCATGTAGTGCTTGCTAAACCTCCCTATTAGCACGACACTCTAACCAACTGAGCTAACCGGCCTGTTGGGTACGTGGAATGAATTTCGGCTAAATACATTGGCATATGTAACACAGCACAATTGAAACTGCAGATGGGTATCATGCTTTTCTCAATATAACATGAAATATTTCAGTGAAAACGTTTTTCTCAGGAATTTCAAAGGCCTGGGAATTGAAAAATTTGACAGGCAATATTAATCTGCCTTTCTTTAAATTCTCTTCTATGCATTAAGAGCAAGTAGAGAAAGAGATGGTGTGGTTAGCAGACACACAACCTTTGGAATTCAGGAGAGAGTACTAGCTTTGGCAAAGTTTCTATTTTTCACAATTTCAACCATCGATGAGTAAGCACATCATGTAAATAAGAGATCTATCCTAGTTTGTGAAAAACCCATTGTTGACCAGGCTAGTAAAAGCCCCTCCCTCTTAGAGTGTCTTTTGATGAATGGTCCATTCACACCTCATCTGACTTTTGCAGTGGTGAAAAACACAGCCTGGCCAATGTGGGGGTCGAACCCATGACATTTGCGTTATTATGGAGGTTTAGCAAGCACGACGTACGTCACCTTTTTCTGGTTTCACGCAGACGTACGAGTGCTGTAGGTATGCTGCACGTCTGCGTTTTATTGCCCACGTAGTGCTTGCTAAACCTCCCTATTAGCACGACACTCTAACCAACTGAGCTAACCGGCCTGTTGGGTACGTGGAATGAATTTCGGCTAAATACATTGGCATATGTAACACAGCACAATTGAAACTGCAGATGGGTATCATGCTTTTCTCAATATAACATGAAATATTTCAGTGAAAACGTTTTTCTCAGGAATTTCAAAGGCCTGGGAATTGAAAAATTTGACAGGCAATATTAATCAGCCTTTCTTTAAATTCTCTTCTATGCATTAAGAGACAGTAGAGAAAGAGATGGTGTGGTTAGCAGACACACAACCTTTGGAATTCATGAGAGAGTACTAGCTTTGGCAAAGTTTCTATTTTTCACAATTTCAACCATCGATGAGTAAGCACATCATGTAAATAAGAGATCTATCCTAGTTTGTGAAAAACCCATTGTTGACCAGGCTAGTAAAAGCCCCTCCCTCTTAGAGTGTCTTTTGATGAATGGTCCATTCACACCTCATCTGACTTTTGCAGTGGTGAAAAACACAGCCTGGCCAATGTGGGGGTCGAACCCATGACATTCGCGTTATTAGGGAGGTTTAGCATGCACTGCGTGGGCAATATAACGCAGACGTGCAGCATACCTACAACATTGTTACGTCTGCGTGAAACCAGAAAAGGGCGACGTACGTCGTGCTTGCTAAACCTCCCTAGTAGCACGACGCTCTAACCAACTGAGCTAACCGGCCTGTTGGGTACGTGGAATGAATTTCGGCTAAATACATTGGCATATGTAACACAGCACAATTGAAACTGCAGATGGGTATCATGCTTTTCTCAATATAACATGAAATATTTCAGCGAAAACGTTTATCTCAGGAATTTCAAAGGAAAGAGGCCATATTAAGACTAGCAAAGATTACAGCAGAAATTGGGAAAATCCTTCGCCCAATGTGGGGCTCGAACCCACGACCCTGGGATTAAGAGTCCCATGCTCTACCGACTGAGCTAACCGGGCTGATCAGGCCTGGGAATTGAAAAATTTGACAGGCAATATTAATCAGCCTGTGTTTAAATTCTCTTCTATGCATTAAGAGCAAGTAGAGAAAGAGATGGTGTGTTTATCAGACACACAACCTTTGGAATTCATGAGAGAGTACTAGCATTGGCAAAGTTTCTATTTTTCACAATTTCAACCATCGATGAGTAAGCGCATCATGTAAATAAGAGATCTATCCTAGTTTGTGAAAAACCCATTGTTGACCAGGCTAGTTAAAGCCCCTCCCTCTTAGAGTGTCTTTTGATGAATGGTCCATTCACACCTCATCTGACTTTTGCAGTGGTGAAAAACACAGCCTGGCCAATGTGGGGGTCGAACCCACGACATTCGCGTTATTAGCACGACGCTCTAACCAACTGAGCTAACCGGCCTGTTGGGTACGTGGAATGAATTTCGGCTAAATACATTGGCATATGTAACACAGCACAATTGAAACTGCAGATGGGTATCATGCTTTTCTCAATATAACATGAAATATTTCAGCGAAAACGTTTTTCTCAGGAATTTCAAAGGAAAGAGGCCATATTAAGACTAGCAAAGATTACAGCAGAAATTGGGAAAATCCTTCGCCCAATGTGGGGCTCGAACCTACGACCCTGGGATTAAGAGTCCCATGCTCTACCGACTGAGCTAACCGGGCTGATCAGGCCTGGGAATTGAAAAATTTGACAGGCAATATTAATCAGCCTTTCTTTAAATTCTCTTCTATGCATTAAGAGCAAGTAGAGAAAGAGATGGTGTGTTTAGCAGACACACAACCTTTGGAATTCATGAGAGAGTACTAGCATTGGCAAAGTTTCTATTTTTCACAATTTCAACCATCGATGAGTAAGCGCATCATGTAAATAAGAGATCTATGCTAGTTTGTGAAAAACCCATTGTTGACCAGGCTAGTAAAAGCCCCTCCCTCTTAGAGTGTCTTTTGATGAATGGTCCATTCACACCTCATCTGACTTTTGCAGTGGTGAAAAACACAGCCCTGCCAATGTGGGGGTCGAACCCACGACATTCGCGTTATTAGCACGACGCTCTAACCAACTGAGCTAACCGGCCTGTTGGGTACGTGGAATGAATTTCGGCTAAATACATTGGCATATGTAACACAGCACAATTGAAACTGCAGATGGGTATCATGCTTTTCTCAATATAACATGAAATATTTCAGCGAAAACGTTTATCTCAGGAATTTCAAAGGAAAGAGGCCATATTAAGACTAGCAAAGATTACAGCAGAAATTGGGAAAATCCTTTCCCAATGTGGGGCTCGAACCCACGACCCTGGGATTAAGAGTCCCATGCTCTACCGACTGAGCTAACCGGGCTGAACAGGCCTGGGAATTGAAAAATTTGACAGGCAATATTAATCAGCCTTTCTTTAAATTCTCTTCTATGCATTAAGAGCAAGTAGAGAAAGAGATGGTGTGGTTAGCAGACACACAACCTTTGGAATTCATGAGAGAGTACTAGCATTGGCAAAGTTTCTATTTTTCACAATTTCAACCATCGATGAGTAAGCGCATCATGTAAATAAGAGATCTATCCTAGTTTGTGAAAAACCCATTGTTGACCAGGCTATTAAAAGCCCCTCCCTCTTAGAGTGTCTTTTGATGAATGGTCCATTCACACCTCATCTGACTTTTGCAGTGGTGAAAAACACAGCCTGGCCAATGTGGGGGTCGAACCCACGACATTCGCGTTATTAGCACAACGCTCTAACCAACTGAGCTAACCGGCCTGTTGGGTACGTGGAATGAATTTCGGCTAAATACATTGGCATATGTAACACAGCACAATTGAAACTGCAGATGGGTATCATGCTTTTCTCAATATAACATGAAATATTTCAGCGAAAACTTTTTTCTTTGGAATTTCAAAGGAAAGAGGCCATATTAAGACTAGGAAAGATTACAGCAGAAATTGGGAAAATCCTTCGCCCAATGTGGGGCTCGAACCCACGACCCTGGGATTAAGAGTCCCATGCTCTACCGACTGAGCTAACCGGGCTGATCAGGCCTGGGAATTGAAAAATTTGACAGGCAATATTAATCAGCCTTTCTTTAAATTCTCTTCTATGCATTAAGAGCAAGTAGAGAAAGAGATGGTGTGGTTAGCAGACACACAACCTTTGGAATTCATGAGAGAGTACTAGCTTTGGCAAAGTTTCTATTTTTCACAATTTCAACCATCGATGAGTAAGCGCATCATGTAAATAAGAGATCTATCCTAGTTTGTGAAAAACCCATTGTTGACCAGGCTAGTAAAAGCCCCTCCCTCTTAGAGTGTCTTTTGATGAATGGTCCATTCACACCTCATCTGACTTTTGCAGTGGTGAAAAACACAGCCTGGCCAATGTGGGGGTCGAACCCACGACATTCGCGTTATTAGCACGACGCTCTAACCAACTGAGCTAATCGGCCTGTTGGGTACGTGGAATGAATTTCGGCTAAATACATTGGCATATGTAACACAGCACAATTGAAACTGCAGATGGGTATCATGCTTTTCTCAATATAACATGAAATATTTCAGCGAAAACGTTTTTCTCAGGAATTTCAAAGGAAAGAGGCCATATTAAGACTAGCAAAGATTACAGCAGAAATTGGGAAAATCCTTCGCCCAATGTGGGGCTCGAACCCACGACCCTGGGATTAAGAGTCCCATGCTCTACCGACTGAGCTAACCGGGCTGATCAGGCCTGGGAATTGAAAAATTTGACAGGCAATATTAATCAGCCTTTCTTTAAATTCTCTTCTATGCATTAAGAGCAAGTAGAGAAAGAGATGGTGTGGTTAGCAGACACACAACCTTTGGAATTCATGAGAGAGTACTAGCATTGGCAAAGTTTCTATTTTTCACAATTTCAACCATCGATGAGTAAGCGCATCATGTAAATAAGAGATCTATCCTAGTTTGTGAAAAACCCATTGTTGACCTGGCTAGTAAAAGCCCCTCCCTCTTAGAGTGTCTTTTGATGAATGGTCCATTCACACCTCATCTGACTTTTGCAGTGGTGAAAAACACAGCTTAGCCAATGTGGGGGTCGAACCCACGACATTCGCGTTATTAGCACGACGCCCTAACCAACTGAGCTAACCGGCCTGTTGGGTACGTGGAATGAATTTCGGCTAAATACATTGGCATATGTAACACAGCACAATTGAAACTGCAGATGGGTATCATGCTTTTCTCAATATAACATGAAATATTTCAGCGAAAACGTTTTTCTCAGGAATTTCAAAGGAAAGAGGCCATATTAAGACTAGCAAAGATTACAGCAGAAATTGGGAAAATCCTTCGCCCAATGTGGGGCTCGAACCCACGACCCTGGGATTAAGAGTCCCATGCTCTACCGACTGAGCTAACCGGGCTGATCAGGCCTGGGAATTGAAAAATTTGACAGGCAATATTAATCAGCCTTTCTTTAAATTCTCTTCTATGCATTAAGAGCAAGTAGAGAAAGAGATGGTGTGGTTAGCAGACACACAACCTTTGGAATTCATGAGAGAGTACTAGCATTGGCAAAGTTTCTATTTTTCACAATTTCAACCATCAATGAGTAAGCGCATCATGTAAATAAGAGATCTATCCTAGTTTGTGAAAAACCCATTGTTGACCAGGCTAGTAAAAGCCCCTCCCTCTTAGAGTGTCTTTTGATGAATGGTCCATTCACACCTCATCTGACTTTTGCAGTGGTGAAAAACACAGCTTGGCCAATGTGGGGGTCGAACCCACGACATTCGCGTTATTAGCACGACGCTCTAACCAACTGAGCTAACCGGCCTGTTGGGTACGTGGAATGAATTTCGGCTAAATACATTGGCATATGTAACACAGCACAATTGAAACTGCAGATGGGTATCATGCTTTTCTCAATATAACATGAAATATTTCAGCGAAAACGTTTTTCTCAGGAATTTCAAAGGAAAGAGGCCATATTAAGACTAGCAAAGATTACAGCAGAAATTGGGAAAATCCTTCGCCCAATGTGGGGCTCGAACCCACGACCCTGGGATTAAGAGTCCCATGCTCTACCGACTGAGCTAACCGGGCTGATCAGGCCTGGGAATTGAAAAATTTGACAGGCAATATTAATCAGCCTTTCTTTAAATTCTCTTCTATGCATTAAGAGCAAGTAGAGAAAGAGATGGTGTGTTTAGCAGACACACAACCTTTGGAATTCATGAGAGAGTACTAGCTTTGGCAAAGTTTCTATTTTTCACAATTTCAACCATCGATGAGTAAGCGCATCATGTAAATAGGTGATCTATCCTAGTTTGTGAAAAAACCCATTGTTGACCAGGCTAGTAAAAGCCCCTCCCTCTTAGAGTGTCTTTTGATGAATGGTCCATTCACACCTCATCTGACTTTTGCAGTGGTGAAAAAACACAGCCTGGCCAATGTGGGGGTCGAACCCACGACATTCGCGTTATTAGCACGACGCCCTAACCAACTGAGCTAACCGGCCTGTTGGGTACGTGGAATGAATTTCGGCTAAATACATTGGCATATGTAACACAGCACAATTGAAACTGCAGATGGGTATCATGCTTTTCTCAATATAACATGAAATATTTCAGCGAAAACGTTTTTCTCAGGAATTATAAAGGAAAGAGGCCATATTAAGACTAGCAAAGATTACAGCAGAAATTGGGAAAATCCTTCGCCCAATGTGGGGCTCGAACCCACGACCCTGGGATTAAGAGTCCCATGCTCTACCGACTGAGCTAACCGGGCTGATCAGGCCTGGGAATTGAAAAATTTGACAGGCAATATTAATCAGCCTTTCTTTAAATTCTCTTCTATGCATTAAGAGCAAGTAGAGAAAGAGATGGTGTGGTTAGCAGACACACAACCTTTGGAATTCATGAGAGAGTACTAGCATTGGCAAAGTTTCTATTTTTCACAATTTCAACCATCGATGAGTAAGCGCATCATGTAAATAAGAGATCTATCCTAGTTTGTGAAAAACCCATTGTTGACCAGGCTAGTAAAAGCCCCTCCCTCTTAGAGTGTCTTTTGATGAATGGTCCATTCACACCTCATCTGACTTTTGCAGTGGTGAAAAACACAGCCTGGCCAATGTGGGGGTCGAACCCACGACATTCACGTTATTAGCACGACGCTCTAACCAACTGAGCTAACCGGCCTGTTGGGTACGTGGAATGAATTTCGGCTAAATACATTGGCATATGTAACACAGCACAATTGAAACTGCAGATGGGTATCATGCTTTTCTCAATATAACATGAAATATTTCAGCGAAAACGTTTTTCTCAGGAATTTCAAAGGAAAGAGGCCATATTAAGACTAGCAAAGATTACAGCAGAAATTGGGAAAATCCTTCGCCCAATGTGGGGCTCGAACCCACGACCCTGGGATTAAGAGTCCCATGCTCTACCGACTGAGCTAACCGGGCTGATCAGGCCAGGGAATTGAAAAATTTGACAGGCAATATTAATCAGCCTTTCTTTAAATTCTCTTCTATGCATTAAGAGCAAGTAGAGAAAGAGATGGTGTGGTTAGCAGACACACAACCTTTGGAATTCATGAGAGAGTACTAGCATTGGCAAAGTTTCTATTTTTCACAATTTCAACCATCGATGAGTAAGCGCATCATGTAAATAAGAGATCTATCCTAGTTTGTGAAAAACCCATTGTTGACCAGGCTAGTAAAAGCCCCTCTCTCTTAGAGTGTCTTTTGATGAATGGTCCATTCACACCTCATCTGACTTTTGCAGTGGTGAAAAACACAGCCTGGCCAATGTGGGGGTCGAACCCACGACATTCGCGTTATTAGCACGACGCTCTAACCAACTGAGCTAACCGGCCTGTTGGGTACGTGGAATGAATTTCGGCTAAATACATTGGCATATGTAACACAGCACAATTGAAACTGCAGATGGGTATCATGCTTTTCTCAATATAACATGAAATATTTCAGCGAAAACGTTTTTCTGAGGAATTATAAAGGAAAGAGGCCATATTAAGACTAGCAAAGATTACAGCAGAAATTGGGAAAATCCTTCGCCCAATGTGGGGCTCGAACCCAGGACCCTGGGATTAAGAGTCCCATGCTCTACCGACTGAGCTAACCGGGCTGATCAGGCCTGGGAATTGAAAAATTTGACAGGCAATATTAATCAGCCTTTCTTTAAATTCTCTTCTATGCATTAAGAGCAAGTAGAGAAAGAGATGGTGTGGTTAGCAGACACACAACCTTTGGAATTCATGAGAGAGTACTAGCATTGGCAAAGTTTCTATTTTTCACAATTTCAACCATCGATGAGTAAGCGCATCATGTAAATAAGAGATCTAACCTAGTTTGTGAAAAACCCATTGTTGACCAGGCTAGTAAAAGCCCCTCCCTCTTAGAGTGTCTTTTGATGAATGGTCCATTCACACCTCATCTGACTTTTGCAGTGGTGAAAAACACAGCCTGGCCAATGTGGGGGTCGAACCCACGACATTCACGTTATTAGCACGACGCTCTAACCAACTGAGCTAACCGGCCTGTTGGGTACGTGGAATGAATTTCGGCTAAATACATTGGCATATGTAACACAGCACAATTGAAACTGCAGATGGGTATCATGCTTTTCTCAATATAACATGAAATATTTCAGCGAAAACGTTTTTCTCAGGAATTTCAAAGGAAAGAGGCCATATTAAGACTAGCAAAGATTACAGCAGAAATTGGGAAAATCCTTCGCCCAATGTGGGGCTCGAACCCACGACCCTGGGATTAAGAGTCCCATGCTCTACCGACTGAGCTAACCGGGCTGATCAGGCCTGGGAATTGAAAAATTTGACAGGCAATATTAATCAGCCTTTCTTTAAATTCTCTTCTATGCATTAAGAGCAAGTAGAGAAAGAGATGGTGTGGTTAGCAGACACACAACCTTTGGAATTCATGAGAGAGTACTAGCATTGGCAAAGTTTCTATTTTTCACAATTTCAACCATCGATGAGTAAGCGCATCATGTAAATAAGAGATCTATCATAGTTTGTGAAAAACCCATTGTTGACCAGGCTAGTAAAAGCCCCTCCCTCTTAGAGTGTCTTTTGATGAATGGTCCATTCACACCTCATCTGACTTTTGCAGTGGTGAAAAACACAGCCTGGCCAATGTGGGGGTCGAACCCACGACATTCGCGTTATTAGCACGACGCTCTAACCAACTGAGCTAACCGGCCTGTTGGGTATGTGGAATGAATTTCAGCTAAATACATTGGCATATGTAACACAGCACAATTGAAACTGCAGATGGGTATCATGCTTTTCTCAATATAACATGAAATATTTCAGCGAAAACGTTTTTCTCAGGAATTTCAAAGGAAAGAGGCCATATTAAGACTAGCAAAGATTACAGCAGAAATTGGGAAAATCCTTCGCCCAATGTGGGGCTCGAATCCACGACCCTGGGATTAAGAGTCCCATGCTCTACCGACTGAGCTAACCGGGCTGATCAGGCCCGGGAATTGAAAAATTTGACAGGCAATATTAATCAGCCTTTCTTTAAATTCTCTTCTATGCATTAACCCTTAGGTGCCCAAGCGTGCATTTAAGCGGGTTTTGTGCTTAAATGCATATTTATTGGAAGAAATTTTCATCCAGACACTTCTACTGGTCCAATCTGCAAAGTTAGACCCTCTATAGAATGCTTATGACCTCCAGATTATGATACAACTATTCATTTGGCTGTATCTGCTTTATATCAGGCACAGTGTGTCAAAACTTGAAAATGAGTTGTCATTTTATGTGATTCATTAACAGATAACCCTCCAGCTAAAATCTGATATGGTAGCAAAATGATGATGGATCATACACACATAGGTTCCAATATTCCAATTATATTTTACAGCAAGTGCTCATATCCTAAAGATAAGCCAGGCATTGTTTCTAGTACAACAAATCATGTTTCCTGTGTGCCAGTTTATGTAGATGCATGCAGGCAAATCAGCTTTGAAAGGTCTCAGGATTGGAGGGATTATGGATATATATAGAGACCAAATACCACCAAAAGACAACAAATGGAATGTTTTGGTAACTATGGTTACTAGACCTGACCAGTAGTATCACATTCTTAACTGAAAGTCTTCACTGAGTTATGGGAATTAAGAAAATGTAATATGCCAAGCCCTTATCAAGGAAGAAGATCAAAATTACACATGGTCTTATAAAACAAAAAATGAAATCGTGAAATAATGTGAAATAATGTAAAATCTTAAAATAATTCTGGGCACAAAAAGGTTAAGAGCAAGTAGAGAAAGAGATGGTGTGGTTAGCAGACACACAACCTTTGGAATTCATGAGAGAGTACTAGCTTTGGCAAAGTTTCTATTTTTCACAATTTCAACCATCGATGAGTAAGCGCATCATGTAAATAAGAGATCTATCCTAGTTTGTGAAAAACCCATTGTTGACCAGGCTAGTAAAAGCCCCTCCCTCTTAGAGTGTCTTTTGATGAATGGTCCATTCACACCTCATCTGACTTTTGCAGTGGTGAAAAACACAGCCTGGCCAATGTGGGGGTCGAACCCACGACGTTCGCGTTATTAGCACGACGCTCTAACCAACTGAGCTAACCGGCCTGTTGGGTACGTGGAATAAATTTCGGCTAAATACATTGGCATATGTAACACAGCACAATTGAAACTGCAGATGGGTATCATGCTTTTCTCAATATAACATGAAATATTTCAGCGAAAACGTTTTTCTCAGGAATTTCAAAGGAAAGAGGCCATAATAGGGAGGTTTAGCAAACACGACGTACGTCACTCAAACCTGATTTTACCTAGACGTACCAGTGCTGTAAGTATGCTGCACGTCTGCGTTATATTGCCTACGTAGTGACTGCTGAACCTCCCTATTAAGACTAGCAAAGATTACAGCAGAAATTGGGAAAATCCTTCGCCCAATGTGGGGCTCGAACCCACGACCCTGGGATTAAGAGTCCCATGCTCTACCGACTGAGCTAACCGGGCTGATCAGGCCTGGGAATTGAAAAATTTGACAGGCAATATTAATCAGCCTTTCTTTAAATTCTCTTCTATGCATTAAGAGCAAGTAGAGAAAGAGATGGTGTGTTTATCAGACACACAACCTTTGGAATTCATGAGAGAGTACTAGCATTGGCAAAGTTTCTATTTTTCACAATTTCAACCATCGATGAGTAAGCGCATCATGTAAATAAGAGATCTATCTTAGTTTGTGAAAAACCGATTGTTGACCAGGCTAGTAAAAGCCCCTCCCTCTTAGAGTGTCTTTTGATGAATGGTCCATTCACACCTCATCTGACTTTTGCAGTGGTGAAAAACACAGCTTGGCCAATGTGGGGGTCGAACCCACGACATTCGCGTTATTAGCACGACGCTCTAACCAACTGAGCTAACCGGCCTGTTGGGTACATGGAATGAATTTCGGCTAAATACATTGGCATATGTAACACAGCACAATTGAAACTGCAGATGGGTATCATGCTTTTCTCAATATAACATGAAATATTTCAGCGAAAACGTTTTTCTCAGGAATTTCAAAGGAAAGAGGCCATATTAAGACTAGCAAAGATTACAGCAGAAATTGGGAAAATCCTTCGCCCAATGTGGGGCTCGAACCTACGACCCTGGGATTAAGAGTCCCATGCTCTACCGACTGAGCTAACCGGGCTGATCAGGCCTGGGAATTGAAAAATTTGACAGGCAATATTAATCAGCCTTTCTTTAAATTCTCTTCTATGCATTAAGAGCAAGTAGAGAAAGAGATGGTGTGGTTAGCAGACACACAACCTTTGGAATTCATGAGAGAGTACTAGCATTGGCAAAGTTTCTATTTTTCACAATTTCAACCATCGATGAGTAAGCGCATCATGTAAATAAGAGATCTATCCTAGTTTGTGAAAAACCCATTGTTGACCAGGCTAGTAAAAGCCCCTCCCTCTTAGAGTGTCTTTTGATGAATGGTCCATTCACACCTCATCTGACTTTTGCAGTGGTGAAAAACACAGCTTGGCCAATGTGGGGGTCGAACCCACGACATTCGCGTTATTAGCACGACGCTCTAACCAACTGAGGAAACCCGGCCTGTTGGGTACGTGGAATGAATTTCGGCTAAATACATTGGCATATGTAACACAGCACAATTGAAACTGCAGATGGGTATCATGCTTTTCTCAATATAACATGAAATATTTCAGCGAAAACGTTTTTCTCAGGAATTTCAAAGGAAAGAGGCCATATTAAGACTAGCAAAGATTACAGCAGAAATTGGGAAAATCCTTCGCCCAATGTGGGGCTCGAACCCACGACCCTGGGATTAAGAGTCCCATGCTCTACCGACTGAGCTAACCGGGCTGAGCAGGCCTGGGAATTGAAAAATTTGACAGGCAATATTAATCAGCCTTTCTTTAAATTCTCTTCTATGCATTAAGAGCAAGTAGAGAAAGAGATGGTGTGTTTATCAGACACACAACCTTTGGAATTCATGAGAGAGTACTAGCTTTGGCAAAGTTTCTATTTTTCACAATTTCAACCATCGATGAGTAAGCGCATCATGTAAATAAGAGATCTATCCTAGTTTGTGAAAAACCCATTGTTGACCAGGCTAGTAAAAGCCCCTCCCTCTTAGAGTGTCTTTTGATGAATGGTCCATTCACACCTCATCTGACTTTTGCAGTGGTGAAAAACACAGCCTGGCCAATGTGGGGGTCGAACCCAAGACATTCGCGTTATTAGCACGACGCTCTAACCAACTGAGCTAACCGGCCTGTTGGGTACGTGGAATGAATTTCGGCTAAATACATTGGCATATGTAACACAGCACAATTGAAACTGCAGATGGGTATCATGCTTTTCTCAATATAACATGAAATATTTCAGCGAAAACGTTTTTCTCAGGAATTTCAAAGGAAAGAGGCCATAATAGGGAGGTTTAGCAAACACGACGTACGTCACTCAAACCTGATTTTACCTAGACGTAGCAGTGCTGTAAGTATGCTGCACGTCTGCGTTATATTGCCTACGTAGTGACTGCTGAACCTCCCTATTAAGACTAGCAAAGATTACAGCAGAAATTGGGAAAATCCTTCGCCGAATGTGGGGCTCGAACCCACGACCCTGGGATTAAGAGTCCCATGCTCTACCGACTGAGCTAACCGGGCTGATCAGGCCTGGGAATTGAAAAATTTGACAGGCAATATTAATCAGCCTTTCTTTAATTTCTCTTCTATGCATTAAGAGCAAGTAGAGAGATGGTGTGGTTAGCAGACACACAACCTTTGGAATTCATGAGAGAGTACTAGCATTGGCAAAGTTTCTATTTTTCACAATTTCAACCATCGATGAGTAAGCGCATCATGTAAATAAGAGATCTATCCTAGTTTGTGAAAAACCGATTGTTGACCAGGCTAGTAAAAGCCCCTCCCTCTTAGAGTGTCTTTTGATGAATGGTCCATTCACACCTCATCTGACTTTTGCAGTGGTGAAAAACACAGCCTGGCCAATGTGGGGGTCGAACCCACGACATTCGCGTTATTAGCACGACGCTCTAACCAACTGAGCTAACCGGCCTGTTGGGTACGTGGAATGAATTTCGGCTAAATACATTGGCATATGTAACACAGCACAATTGAAACTGCAGATGGGTATCATGCTTTTCTCAATATAACATGAAATATTTCAGCGAAAACGTTTTTCTCAGGAATTTCAAAGGAAAGAGGCCATATTAAGACTAGCAAAGATTACAGCAGAAATTGGGAAAATCCTTCGCCCAATGTGGGGCTCGAACCCACGACCCTGGGATTAAGAGTCCCATGCTCTACCGACTGAGCTAACCGGGCTGATCAGGCCTGGGAATTGAAAAATTTGACAGGCAATATTAATCAGCCTTTCTTTAAATTCTCTTCTATGCATTAAGAGCAAGTAGAGAAAGAGATGGTGTGTTTATCAGACACACAACCTTTGGAATTCATGAGAGAGTACTAGCATTGGCAAAGTTTCTATTTTTCACAATTTCAACCATCGATGAGTAAGCGCATCATGTAAATAAGAGATCTATCCTAGTTTGTGAAAAACCGATTGTTGACCAGGCTAGTAAAAGCCCCTCCCTCTTAGAGTGTCTTTTGATGAATGGTCCATTCACACCTCATCTGACTTTTGCAGTGGTGAAAAACACAGCTTGGCCAATGTGGGGGTCGAACCCACGACATTCGCGTTATTAGCACGACGCTCTAACCAACTGAGGAAACCCGGCCTGTTGGGTACGTGGAATGAATTTCGGCTAAATACATTGGCATATGTAACACAGCACAATTGAAACTGCAGATGGGTATCATGCTTTTCTCAATATAACATGAAATATTTCAGCGAAAACGTTTTTCTCAGGAATTTCAAAGGAAAGAGGCCATATTAAGACTAGCAAAGATTACAGCAGAAATTGGGAAAATCCTTCGCCCAATGTGGGGCTCGAACCCACGACCCTGGGATTAAGAGTCCCATGCTCTACCGACTGAGCTAACCGGGCTGAGCAGGCCTGGGAATTGAAAAATTTGACAGGCAATATTAATCAGCCTTTCTTTAAATTCTCTTCTATGCATTAAGAGCAAGTAGAGAAAGAGATGGTGTGTTTATCAGACACACAACCTTTGGAATTCATGAGAGAGTACTAGCTTTGGCAAAGTTTCTATTTTTCACAATTTCAACCATCGATGAGTAAGCGCATCATGTAAATAAGAGATCTATCCTAGTTTGTGAAAAACCCATTGTTGACCAGGCTAGTAAAAGCCCCTCCCTCTTAGAGTGTCTTTTGATGAATGGTCCATTCACACCTCATCTGACTTTTGCAGTGGTGAAAAACACAGCCTGGCCAATGTGGGGGTCGAACCCAAGACATTCGCGTTATTAGCACGACGCTCTAACCAACTGAGCTAACCGGCCTGTTGGGTACGTGGAATGAATTTCGGCTAAATACATTGGCATATGTAACACAGCACAATTGAAACTGCAGATGGGTATCATGCTTTTCTCAATATAACATGAAATATTTCAGCGAAAACGTTTTTCTCAGGAATTTCAAAGGAAAGAGGCCATAATAGGGAGGTTTAGCAAACACGACGTACGTCACTCAAACCTGATTTTACCTAGACGTAGCAGTGCTGTAAGTATGCTGCACGTCTGCGTTATATTGCCTACGTAGTGACTGCTGAACCTCCCTATTAAGACTAGCAAAGATTACAGCAGAAATTGGGAAAATCCTTCGCCGAATGTGGGGCTCGAACCCACGACCCTGGGATTAAGAGTCCCATGCTCTACCGACTGAGCTAACCGGGCTGATCAGGCCTGGGAATTGAAAAATTTGACAGGCAATATTAATCAGCCTTTCTTTAATTTCTCTTCTATGCATTAAGAGCAAGTAGAGAGATGGTGTGGTTAGCAGACACACAACCTTTGGAATTCATGAGAGAGTGCTAGCATTGGCAAAGTTTCTATTTTTCACAATTTCAACCATCGATGAGTAAGCGCATCATGTAAATAAGAGATCTATCCTAGTTTGTGAAAAACCGATTGTTGACCAGGCTAGTAAAAGCCCCTCCCTCTTAGAGTGTCTTTTGATGAATGGTCCATTCACACCTCATCTGACTTTTGCAGTGGTGAAAAACACAGCCTGGCCAATGTGGGGGTCGAACCCACGACATTCGCGTTATTAGCACGACGCTCTAACCAACTGAGCTAACCGGCCTGTTGGGTACGTGGAATGAATTTCGGCTAAATACATTGGCATATGTAACACAGCACAATTGAAACTGCAGATGGGTATCATGCTTTTCTCAATATAACATGAAATATTTCAGCGAAAACGTTTTTCTCAGGAATTTCAAAGGAAAGAGGCCATATTAAGACTAGCAAAGATTACAGCAGAAATTGGGAAAATCCTTCGCCCAATGTGGGGCTCGAACCCACGACCCTGGGATTAAGAGTCCAATGCTCTACCGACTGAGCTAACCGGGCTGATCAGGCCTGGGAATTGAAAAATTTGACAGGCAATATTAATCAGCCTTTCTTTAAATTCTCTTCTATGCATTAAGAGCAAGTAGAGAAAGAGATGGTGTGTTTATCAGACACACAACCTTTGGAATTCATGAGAGAGTACTAGCATTGGCAAAGTTTCTATTTTTCACAATTTCAACCATCGATGAGTAAGCGCATCATGTAAATAAGAGATCTATCCTAGTTTGTGAAAAACCGATTGTTGACCAGGCTAGTAAAAGCCCCTCCCTCTTAGAGTGTCTTTTGATGAATGGTCCATTCACACCTCATCTGACTTTTGCAGTGGTGAAAAACACAGCTTGGCCAATGTGGGGGTCGAACCCACGACATTCGCGTTATTAGCACGACGCTCTAACCAACTGAGGAAACCCGGCCTGTTGGGTACGTGGAATGAATTTCGGCTAAATACATTGGCATATGTAACACAGCACAATTGAAACTGCAGATGGGTATCATGCTTTTCTCAATATAACATGAAATATTTCAGCGAAAACGTTTTTCTCAGGAATTTCAAAGGAAAGAGGCCATATTAAGACTAGCAAAGATTACAGCAGAAATTGGGAAAATCCTTCGCCCAACGTGGGGCTCGAACCCACGACCCTGGGATTAAGAGTCCCATGCTCTACCGACTGAGCTAACCGGGCTGAGCAGGCCTGGGAATTGAAAAATTTGACAGGCAATATTAATCAGCCTTTCTTTAAATTCTCTTCTATGCATTAAGAGCAAGTAGAGAAAGAGATGGTGTGTTTATCAGACACACAACCTTTGGAATTCATGAGAGAGTACTAGCTTTGGCAAAGTTTCTATTTTTCACAATTTCAACCATCGATGAGTAAGCGCATCATGTAAATAAGAGATCTATCCTAGTTTGTGAAAAACCCATTGTTGACCAGGCTAGTAAAAGCCCCTCCCTCTTAGAGTGTCTTTTGATGAATGGTCCATTCACACCTCATCTGACTTTTGCAGTGGTTAAAAAACACAGCCTGGCCAATGTGGGGGTCGAACCCAAGACATTCGCGTTATTAGCACGACGCTCTAACCAACTGAGCTAACCGGCCTGTTGGGTACGTGGAATGAATTTCGGCTAAATACATTGGCATATGTAACACAGCACAATTGAAACTGCAGATGGGTATCATGCTTTTCTCAATATAACATGATATATTTCAGCGAAAACGTTTTTCTCAGGAATTTCAAAGGAAAGAGGCCATAATAGGGAGGTTTAGCAAACACGACGTACGTCACTCAAACCTGATTTTACCTAGACGTAGCAGTGCTGTAAGTATGCTGCACGTCTGCGTTATATTGCCTACGTAGTGACTGCTGAACCTCCCTATTAAGACTAGCAAAGATTACAGCAGAAATTGGGAAAATCCTTCGCCCAATGTGGGGCTCGAACCCACGACCCTGGGATTAAGAGTCCCATGCTCTACCGACTGAGCTAACCGGGCTGATCAGGCCTGGGAATTGAAAAATTTGACAGGCAATATTAATCAGCCTTTCTTTAATTTCTCTTCTATGCATTAAGAGCAAGTAGAGAGATGGTGTGGTTAGCAGACACACAACCTTTGGAATTCATGAGAGAGTACTAGCATTGGCAAAGTTTCTATTTTTCACAATTTCAACCATCGATGAGTAAGCGCATCATGTAAATAAGAGATCTATCCTAGTTTGTGAAAAAACCGATTGTTGACCAGGCTAGTAAAAGCCCCTCCCTCTTAGAGTGTCTTTTGATGAATGGTCCATTCACACCTCATCTGACTTTTGCAGTGGTGAAAAACACAGCCTGGCCAATGTGGGGGTCGAACCCACGACATTCGCGTTATTAGCACGACGCTCTAACCAACTGAGCTAACCGGCCTGTTGGGTACGTGGAATGAATTTCGGCTAAATACATTGGCATATGTAACACAGCACAATTGAAACTGCAGATGGGTATCATGCTTTTCTCAATATAACATGAAATATTTCAGCGAAAACGTTTTTCTCAGGAATTTCAAAGGAAAGAGGCCATATTAAGACTAGCAAAGATTACAGCAGAAATTGGGAAAATCCTTCGCCCAATGTGGGGCTCGAACCCACGACCCTGGGATTAAGAGTCCCATGCTCTACCGACTGAGCTAACCGGGCTGATCAGGCCTGGGAATTGAAAAATTTGACAGGCAATATTAATCAGCCTTTCTTTAAATTCTCTTCTATGCATTAAGAGCAAGTAGAGAAAGAGATGGTGTGTTTATCAGACACACAACCTTTGGAATTCATGAGAGAGTACTAGCATTGGCAAAGTTTCTATTTTTCACAATTTCAACCATCGATGAGTAAGCGCATCATGTAAATAAGAGATCTATCCTAGTTTGTGAAAAACCTATTGTTGACCAGGCTAGTAAAAGCCCCTCCCTCTTAGAGTGTCTTTTGATGAATGGTCCATTCACACCTCATCTGACTTTTGCAGTGGTGAAAAACACAGCTTGGCCAATGTGGGGGTCGAACCCACGACATTCGCGTTATTAGCACGACGCTCTAACCAACTGAGGAAACCCGGCCTGTTGGGTACGTGGAATGAATTTCGGCTAAATACATTGGCATATGTAACACAGCACAATTGAAACTGCAGATGGGTATCATGCTTTTCTCAATATAACATGAAATATTTCAGCGAAAACGTTTTTCTCAGGAATTTCAAAGGAAAGAGGCCATATTAAGACTAGCAAAGATTACAGCAGAAATTGGGAAAATCCTTCGCCCAATGTGGGGCTCGAACCCACGACCCTGGGATTAAGAGTCCCATGCTCTACCGACTGAGCTAACCGGGCTGATCAGGCTATGGAATTGAAAAATTTGACAGGCAATATTAATCAGCCTTTCTTTAAATTCTCTTCTATGCATTAAGAGCAAGTAGAGAAAGAGATGGTGTGTTTATCAGACACACAACCTTTGGAATTCATGAGAGAGTACTAGCTTTGGCAAAGTTTCTATTTTTCACAATTTCAACCATCGATGAGTAAGCGCATCATGTAAATAAGAGGTCTATCCTAGTTTGTGAAAAACCCATTGTTGACCAGGCTAGTAAAAGCCCCTCCCTCTTAGAGTGTCTTTTGATGAATGGTCCATTCACACCTCATCTGACTTTTGCAGTGGTTAAAAAACACAGCCTGGCCAATGTGGGGGTCGAACCCAAGACATTCGCGTTATTAGCACAACGCTCTAACCAACTGAGCTAACCGGCCTGTTGGGTACGTGGAATGAATTTCGGCTAAATACATTGGCATATGTAACACAGCACAATTGAAACTGCAGATGGGTATCATGCTTTTCTCAATATAACATGAAATATTTCAGCGAAAACGTTTTTCTCAGGAATTTCAAAGGAAAGAGGCCATAATAGGGAGGTTTAGCAAACACGACGTACGTCACTCAAACCTGATTTTACCTAGACGTAGCAGTGCTGTAAGTATGTTGCACGTCTGCGTTATATTGCCTACGTAGTGACTGCTGAACCTCCCTATTAAGACTAGCAAAGATTACAGCAGAAATTGGGAAAATCCTTCGCCCAATGTGGGGCTCGAACCCACGACCCTGGGATTAAGAGTCCCATGCTCTACCGACTGAGCTAACCGGGCTGATCAGGCCTGGGAATTGAAAAATTTGACAGGCAATATTAATCAGCCTTTCTTTAATTTCTCTTCTATGCATTAAGAGCAAGTAGAGAGATGGTGTGGTTAGCAGACACACAACCTTTGGAATTCATGAGAGAGTACTAGCATTGGCAAAGTTTCTATTTTTCACAATTTCAACCATCGATGAGTAAGCGCATCATGTAAATAAGAGATCTATCCTAGTTTGTGAAAAACCCATTGTTGACCAGGCTAGTAAAAGCCCCTCCCTCTTAGAGTGTCTTTTGATGAATGGTCCATTCACACCTCATCTGACTTTTGCAGTGGTGAAAAACACAGCCTGGCCAATGTGGGGGTCGAACCAACGACATTCGCGTTATTAGCACGACGCTCTAACCAACTGAGCTAACCGGCCTGTTGGGTACGTGGAATGAATTTCGGCTAAATACATTGGCATATGTAACACAGCACAATTGAAACTGCAGATGGGTATCATGCTTTTCTCAATATAACATGAAATATTTCAGCGAAAACGTTTTTCTCAGGAATTTCAAAGGAAAGAGGCCATATTAAGACTAGCAAAGATTACAGCAGAAATTGGGAAAATCCTTCGCCCAATGTGGGGCTCGAACCCACGACCCTGGGATTAAGAGTCCCATGCTCTACCGACTGAGCTAACCGGGCTGATCAGGCCTGGGAATTGAAAAATTTGACAGGCAATATTAATCAGCCTTTCTTTAAATTCTCTTCTATGCATTAAGAGCAAGTAGAGAAAGAGATGGTGTGGTTAGCAGACACACAACCTTTGGAATTCATGAGAGAGTACTAGCATTGGCAAAGTTTCTATTTTTCACAATTTCAACCATCGATGAGTAAGCGCATCATGTAAATAAGAGATCTATCCTAGTTTGTGAAAAACCCATTGTTGACCAGGCTAGTAAAAGCCCCTCCCTCTTAGAGTGTCTTTTGATGAATGGTCCATTCACACCTCATCTGACTTTTGCAGTGGTGAAAAACACAGCCTGGCCAATGTGGGGGTCGAACCCACGACATTCGCGTTATTAGCACGACGCTCTAACCAACTGAGCTAACCGGCCTGTTGGGTACGTGGAATGAATTTCGGCTAAATACATTGGCATATGTAACACAGCACAATTGAAACTGCAGATGGGTATCATGCTTTTCTCAATATAACATGAAATATTTCAGCGAAAACGTTTTTCTCAGAAATTTCAAAGGAAAGAGGCCATATGAAGACTAGCAAAGATTACACCAGAAATTGGGAAAATCCTTCGCCCAATGTGGGGCTCGAACCCACGACCCTGGGATTAAGAGTCCCATGCTCTACCGACTGAGCTAACCGGGCTGATCAGGCCTGGGAATTGAAAAATTTGACAGGCAATATTAATCAGCCTTTCTTTAAATTCTCTTCTATGCATTAAGAGCAAGTAGAGAAAGAGATGGTGTGTTTATCAGACACACAACCTTTGGAATTCATGAGAGAGTACTAGCATTGGCAAAGTTTCTATTTTTCACAATTTCAACCATCGATGAGTAAGCGCATCATGTAAATAAGAGATCTATCCTAGTTTGTGAAAAACCCATTGTTGACCAGGCTAGTAAAAGCCCCTCCCTCTTAGAGTGTCTTTTGATGAATGGTCCATTCACACCTCATCTGACTTTTGCAGTGGTGAAAAACACAGCTTGGCCAATGTGGGGGTCGAACCCACGACATTCGCGTTATTAGCACGACGCTCTAACCAACTGAGGAAACCCGGCCTGTTGGGTACGTGGAATGAATTTCGGCTAAATACATTGGCATATGTAACACAGCACAATTGAAACTGCAGATGGGTATCATGCTTTTCTCAATATAACATGAAATATTTCAGCGAAAACGTTTTTCTCAGGAATTTCAAAGGAAAGAGGCCATATTAAGACTAGCAAAGATTACAGCAGAAATTGGGAAAATCCTTCGCCCAATGTGGGGCTCGAACCCACGACCCTGGGATTAAGAGTCCCATGCTCTACCGACTGAGCTAACCGGGCTGATCAGGCCTGGGAATTGAAAAATTTGACAGGCAATATTAATCAGCCTTTCTTTAAATTCTCTTCTATGCATTAAGAGCAAGTAGAGAAAGAGATGGTGTGTTTATCAGACACACAACCTTTGGAATTCATGAGAGAGTACTAGCTTTGGCAAAGTTTCTATTTTTCACAATTTCAACCATCGATGAGTAAGCGCATCATGTAAATAAGAGATCTATCCTAGTTTGTGAAAAACCCATTGTTGACCAGGCTAGTAAAAGCCCCTCCCTCTTAGAGTGTCTTTTGATGAATGGTCCATTCACACCTCATCTGACTTTTGCAGTGGTGAAAAACACAGCCTGGCCAATGTGGGGGTCGAACCCACGACATTCGCGTTATTAGCACGACGCTCTAACCAACTGAGCTAACCGGCCTGTTGGGTACATGGAATGAATTTCGACTAAATACATTGGCATATGTAACACAGCACAATTGAAACTGCAGATGGGTATCATGCTTTTCTCAATATAACATGAAATATTTCAGCGAAAACGTTTTTCTCAGGAATTTCAAAGGAAAGAGGCCATATTAAGACTAGCAAAGATTACAGCAGAAATTGGGAAAATCCTTCGCCCAATGTGGGGCTCGAACCCACGACCCTGGGATTAAGAGTCCCATGCTCTACCGACTGAGCTAACCGGGCTGAGCAGGCCTGGGAATTGAAAAATTTGACAGGCAATATTAATCAGCCTTTCTTTAAATTCTCTTCTATGCATTAAGAGCAAGTAGAGAAAGAGATGGTGTGTTTATCAGACACACAACCTTTGGAATTCATGAGAGAGTACTAGCTTTGGCAAAGTTTCTATTTTTCACAATTTCAACCATCGATGAGTAAGCGCATCATGTAAATAAGAGATCTATCCTAGTTTGTGAAAAACCCATTGTTGACCAGGCTAGTAAAAGCCCCTCCCTCTTAGAGTGTCTTTTGATGAATGGTCCATTCACACCTCATCTGACTTTTGCAGTGGTTAAAAAACACAGCCTGGCCAATGTGGGGGTCGAACCCAAGACATTCGCGTTATTAGCACGACGCTCTAACCAACTGAGCTAACCGGCCTGTTGGGTACGTGGAATGAATTTCGGCTAAATACATTGGCATATGTAACACAGCACAATTGAAACTGCAGATGGGTATCATGCTTTTCTCAATATAACATGAAATATTTCAGCGAAAACGTTTTTCTCAGGAATTTCAAAGGAAAGAGGCCATAATAGGGAGGTTTAGCAAACACGACGTACGTCACTCAAACCTGATTTTACCTAGACGTAGCAGTGCTGTAAGTATGCTGCACGTCTGCGTTATATTGCCTACGTAGTGACTGCTGAACCTCCCTATTAAGACTAGCAAAGATTACAGCAGAAATTGGGAAAATCCTTCGCCCAATGTGGGGCTCGAACCCACGACCCTGGGATTAAGAGTCCCATGCTCTACCGACTGAGCTAACCGGGCTGATCAGGCCTGGGAATTGAAAAATTTGACAGGCAATATTAATCAGCCTTTCTTTAATTTCTCTTCTATGCATTAAGAGCAAGTAGAGAGATGGTGTGGTTAGCAGACACACAACCTTTGGAATTCATGAGAGAGTACTAGCATTGGCAAAGTTTCTATTTTTCACAATTTCAACCATCGATGAGTAAGCGCATCATGTAAATAAGAGATCTATCCTAGTTTGTGAAAAACCGATTGTTGACCAGGCTAGTAAAAGCCCCTCCCTCTTAGAGTGTCTTTTGATGAATGGTCCATTCACACCTCATCTGACTTTTGCAGTGGTGAAAAACACAGCCTGGCCAATGTGGGGGTCGAACCCACGACATTCGCGTTATTAGCACGACGCTCTAACCAACTGAGCTAACCGGCCTGTTGGGTACGTGGAATGAATTTCGGCTAAATACATTGGCATATGTAACACAGCACAATTGAAACTGCAGATGGGTATCATGCTTTTCTCAATATAACATGAAATATTTCAGCGAAAACGTTTTTCTCAGGAATTTCAAAGGAAAGAGGCCATATTAAGACTAGCAAAGATTACAGCAGAAATTGGGAAAATCCTTCGCCCAATGTGGGGCTCGAACCCACGACCCTGGGATTAAGAGTCCCATGCTCTACCGACTGAGCTAACCGGGCTGATCAGGCCTGGGAATTGAAAAATTTGACAGGCAATATTAATCAGCCTTTCTTTAAATTCTCTTCTATGCATTAAGAGCAAGTAGAGAAAGAGATGGCGTGGTTAGCAGACACACAACCTTTGGAATTCATGAGAGAGTACTAGCATTGGCAAAGTTTCTATTTTTCACAATTTCAACCATCGATGAGTAAGCGCATCATGTAAATAAGAGATCTATCCTAGTTTGTGAAAAACCCATTGTTGACCAGGCTAGTAAAAGCCCCTCCCTCTTAGAGTGTCTTTTGATGAATGGTCCATTCACACCTCATCTGACTTTTGCAGTGGTGAAAAACACAGCCTGGCCAATGTGGGGGTCGAACCCACGACATTCGCGTTATTAGCACGACGCTCTAACCAACTGAGCTAACCGGCCTGTTGGGTACGTGGAATGAATTTCGGCTAAATACATTGGCATATGTAACACAGCACAATTGAAACTGCAGATGGGTATCATGCTTTTCTCAATATAACATGAAATATTTCAGCGAAAACGTTTTTCTCAGAAATTTCAAAGGAAAGAGGCCATATTAAGACTAGCAAAGATTACAGCAGAAATTGGGAAAATCCTTCGCCCAATGTGGGGCTCGAACCCACGACCCTGGGATTAAGAGTCCCATGCTCTACCGACTGAGCTAACCGGGCTGATCAGGCCTGGGAATTGAAAAATTTGACAGGCAATATTAATCAGCCTTTCTTTAAATTCTCTTCTATGCATTAAGAGCAAGTAGAGAAAGAGATGGTGTGTTTATCAGACACACAACCTTTGGAATTCATGAGAGAGTACTAGCATTGGCAAAGTTTCTATTTTTCACAATTTCAACCATCGATGAGTAAGCGCATCATGTAAATAAGAGATCTATCCTAGTTTGTGAAAAACCGATTGTTGACCAGGCTAGTAAAAGCCCCTCCCTCTTAGAGTGTCTTTTGATGAATGGTCCATTCACACCTCATCTGACTTTTGCAGTGGTGAAAAACACAGCTTGGCCAATGTGTGGGTCGAACCCACGACATTCGCATTATTAGCACGACGCTCTAACCAACTGAGCTAACCGGCCTGTTGGGTACGTGGAATGAATTTCGGCTAAATACATTGGCATATGTAACACAGCACAATTGAAACTGCAGATGGGTATCATGCTTTTCTCGATACAACATGAAATATTTCAGCGAAAACGTTTTTCTCAGGAATTTCAAAGGAAAGAGGCCATATTAAGACTAGCAAAGATTACAGCAGAAATTGGGAAAATCCTTCGCCCAATGTGGGGCTCGAACCCACGACCCTGGGATTAAGAGTCCCATGCTCTACCGACTGAGCTAACCGGGCTGATCAGGCCTGGGAATTGAAAAATTTGACAGGCAATATTAATCAGCCTTTCTTTAAATTCTCTTCTATGCATTAAGAGCAAGTAGAGAGATGGTGTGGTTAGCAGACACACAACCTTTGGAATTCATGAGAGAGTACTAGCATTGGCAAAGTTTCTATTTTTCACAATTTCAACCATCGATGAGTAAGCGCATCATGTAAATAAGAGATCTATCCTAGTTTGTGAAAAACCCATTGTTGACCAGGCTAGTAAAAGCCCCTCCCTCTTAGAGTGTCTTTTGATGAATGGTCCATTCACACCTCATCTGACTTTTGCAGTGGTGAAAAACACAGCCTGGCCAATGTGGGGGTCGAACCCACGACATTCGCGTTATTAGCACGACGCTCTAACCAACTGAGCTAACCGGCCTGTTGGGTACGTGGAATGAATTTCGGCTAAATACATTGGCATATGTAACACAGCACAATTGAAACTGCAGATGGGTATCATGCTTTTCTCAATATAACATGAAATATTTCAGCGAAAACGTTTTTCTCAGAAATTTCAAAGGAAAGAGGCCATATTAAGACTAGCAAAGATTACAGCAGAAATTGGGAAAATCCTTCGCCCAATGTGGGGCTCGAACCCACGACCCTGGGATTAAGAGTCCCATGCTCTACCGACTGAGCTAACCGGGCTGATCAGGCCTGGGAATTGAAAAATTTGACAGGCAATATTAATCAGCCTTTCTTTAAATTCTCTTCTATGCATTAAGAGCAAGTAGAGAAAGAGATGGTGTGTTTATCAGACACACAACCTTTGGAATTCATGAGAGAGTACTAGCATTGGCAAAGTTTCTATTTTTCACAATTTCAACCATCGATGAGTAAGCGCATCATGTAAATAAGAGATCTATCCTAGTTTGTGAAAAACCCATTGTTGACCAGGCTAGTAAAAGCCCCTCCCTCTTAGAGTGTCTTTTGATGAATGGTCCATTCACACCTCATCTGACTTTTGCAGTGGTGAAAAACACAGCTTGGCCAATGTGTGGGTCGAACCCACGACATTCGCATTATTAGCACGACGCTCTAACCAACTGAGCTAACCGGCCTGTTGGGTACTTGGAATGAATTTCGGCTAAATACATTGGCATATGTAACACAGCACAATTGAAACTGCAGATGGGTATCATGCTTTTCTCAATATAACAT
The DNA here is from genome assembly GCA_949317995.1 of Acholoe squamosa. Lineage (NCBI taxonomy): Eukaryota > Metazoa > Annelida > Polychaeta > Phyllodocida > Polynoidae > Acholoe > Acholoe squamosa. The sequence continues at coordinate 26,254,521 of OX439046.1, forward strand.
GAAATATTTCAGCGAAAACGTTTTTCTCAGAAATTTCAAAGGAAAGAGGCCATATTAAGACTAGCAAAGATTACAGCAGAAATTGGGAAAATCCTTCGCCCAATGTGGGGCTCGAACCAACGACCCTGGGATTAAGAGTCCCATGCTCTACCGACTGAGCTAACCGGGCTGATCAGGCCTGGGAATTGAAAAATTTGACAGGCAATATTAATCAGCCTTTCTTTAAATTCTCTTCTATGCATTAAGAGCAAGTAGAGAAAGAGATGGTGTGTTTATCAGACACACAACCTTTGGAATTCATGAGAGAGTACTAGCATTGGCAAAGTTTCTATTTTTCACAATTTCAACCATCGATGAGTAAGCGCATCATGTAAATAAGAGATCTATCCTAGTTTGTGAAAAACCCATTGTTGACCAGGCTAGTAAAAGCCCCTCCCTCTTAGAGTGTCTTTTGATGAATGGTCCATTCACACCTCATCTGACTTTTGCAGTGGTGAAAAACACAGCTTGGCCAATGTGTGGGTCGAACCCACGACATTCGCATTATTAGCACGACGCTCTAACCAACTGAGCTAACCGGCCTGTTGGGTACGTGGAATGAATTTCGGCTAAATACATTGGCATATGTAACACAGCACAATTGAAACTGCAGATGGGTATCATGCTTTTCTCGATACAACATGAAATATTTCAGCGAAAACGTTTTTCTCAGGAATTTCAAAGGAAAGAGGCCATATTAAGACTAGCAAAGATTACAGCAGAAATTGGGAAAATCCTTCGCCCAATGTGGGGCTCGAACCCACGACCCTGGGATTAAGAGTCCCATGCTCTACCGACTGAGCTAACCGGGCTGATCAGGCCTGGGAATTGAAAAATTTGACAGGCAATATTAATCAGCCTTTCTTTAAATTCTCTTCTATGCATTAAGAGCAAGTAGAGAGATGGTGTGGTTAGCAGACACACAACCTTTGGAATTCATGAGAGAGTACTAGCATTGGCAAAGTTTCTATTTTTCACAATTTCAACCATCGATGAGTAAGCGCATCAAGTAAATAAGAGATCTATCCTAGTTTGTGAAAAACCCATTGTTGACCAGGCTAGTAAAAGCCCCTCCCTCTTAGAGTGTCTTTTGATGAATGGTCCATTCACACCTCATCTGACTTTTGCAGTGGTGAAAAACACAGCCTGGCCAATGTGGGGGTCGAACCCACGACATTCGCGTTATTAGCACGACGCTCTAACCAACTGAGCTAACCGGCCTGTTGGGTACGTGGAATGAATTTCGGCTAAATACATTGGCATATGTAACACAGCACAATTGAAACTGCAGATGGGTATCATGCTTTTCTCAATATAACATGAAATATTTCAGCGAAAACGTTTTTCTCAGAAATTTCAAAGGAAAGAGGCCATATTAAGACTAGCAAAGATTACAGCAGAAATTGGGAAAATCCTTCGCCCAATGTGGGGCTCGAACCCACGACCCTGGGATTAAGAGTCCCATGCTCTACCGACTGAGCTAACCGGGCTGATCAGGCTATGGAATTGAAAAATTTGACAGGCAATATTAATCAGCCTTTCTTTAAATTCTCTTCTATGCATTAAGAGCAAGTAGAGAAAGAGATGGTGTGTTTAGCAGACACACAACCTTTGGAATTCATGAGAGAGTACTAGCTTTGGCAAAGTTTCTATTTTTCACAATTTCAACCATCGATGAGTAAGCGCATCATGTAAATAAGAGATCTATCCTAGTTTGTGAAAAACCCATTGTTGACCAGGCTAGTAAAAGCCCCTCCCTCTTAGAGTGTCTTTTGATGAATGGTCCATTCACACCTCATCTGACTTTTGCAGTGGTGAAAAACACAGCTTGGCCAATGTGGGGGTCGAACCCACGACATTCGCGTTATTAGCACGACGCTCTAACCAACTGAGCTAACCGGCCTGTTGGGTACGTGGAATGAATTTCGGCTAAATACATTGGCATATGTAACACAGCACAATTGAAACTGCAGATGGGTATCATGCTTTTCTCAATATAACATGAAATATTTCAGCGAAAACGTTTTTCTCAGGAATTTCAAAGGAAAGAGGCCATATTAAGACTAGCAAAGATTACAGCAGAAATTGGGAAAATCCTTCGCCCAATGTGGGGCTCGAACCCACGACCCTGGGATTAAGAGTCCCATGCTCTACCGACTGAGCTAACCGGGCTGATCAGGCCTGGGAATTGAAAAATTTGACAGGCAATATTAATCAGCCTTTCTTTAAATTCTCTTCTATGCATTAAGAGCAAGTAGAGAAAGAGATGGTGTGTTTATCAGACACACAACCTTTGGAATTCATGAGAGAGTACTAGCTTTGGCAAAGTTTCTATTTTTCACAATTTCAACCATCGATGAGTAAGCGCATCATGTAAATAAGAGATCTATCCTAGTTTGTGAAAAACCCATTGTTGACCAGGCTAGTAAAAGCCCCTCCCTCTTAGAGTGTCTTTTGATGAATGGTCCATTCACACCTCATCTGACTTTTGCAGTGGTGAAAAACACAGCTGACCAATGTGGGGGTCGAACCCACGACATTCGCGTTATTAGCACGACGCTCTAACCAACTGAGCTAACCGGCCTGTTGGGTACGTGGAATGAATTTCGGCTAAATACATTGGCATATGTAACACAGCACAATTGAAACTGCAGATGGGTATCATGCTTTTCTCGATATAACATGAAATATTTCAGCGAAAACGTTTTTCTCAGGAATTTCAAAGGAAAGAGGCCATATTAAGACTAGCAAAGATTACAGCAGAAATTGGGAAAATCCTTCGCCCAATGTGGGGCTCGAACCCACGACCCTGGGATTAAGAGTCCCATGCTCTACCGACTGAGCTAACCGGGCTGATCAGGCCTGGAATTTGAAAAATTTGACAGGCAATATTAATCAGCCTTTCTTTAAATTCTCTTCTATGCATTAAGAGCAAGTAGAGAGATGGTGTGGTTAGCAGACACACAACCTTTGGAATTCATGAGAGAGTACTAGCATTGGCAAAGTTTCTATTTTTCACAATTTCAACCATCGATGAGTAAGCGCATCATGTAAATAAGAGATCTATCCTAGTTTGTGAAAAACCGATTGTTGACCAGGCTAGTAAAAAGCCCCTCCCTCTTAGAGTGTCTTTTGATGAATGGTCCATTCACACCTCATCTGACTTTTGCAGTGGTGAAAAACACAGCCTGGCCAATGTGGGGGTCGAACCCACGACATTCGCGTTATTAGCACGACGCTCTAACCAACTGAGCTAACCGGCCTGTTGGGTACGTGGAATGAATTTCGGCTAAATACATTGGCATATGTAACACAGCACAATTGAAACTGCAGATGGGTATCATGCTTTTCTCAATATAACATGAAATATTTCAGCGAAAACGTTTTTCTCAGGAATTTCAAAGGAAAGAGGCCATATTAAGACTAGCAAAGATTACAGCAGAAATTGGGAAAATCCTTCGCCCAATGTGGGGCTCGAACCCACGACCCTGGGATTAAGAGTCCCATGCTCTACCGACTGAGCTAACCGGGCTGATCAGGCCTGGGAATTGAAAAATTTGACAGGCAATATTAATCAGCCTTTCTTTAAATTCTCTTCTATGCATTAAGAGCAAGTAGAGAAAGAGATGGTGTGTTTAGCAGACACACAACCTTTGGAATTCATGAGAGAGTACTAGCATTGGCAAAGTTTCTATTTTTCACAATTTCAACCATCGATGAGTAAGCGCATCATGTAAATAAGAGATCTATCCTAGTTTGTGAAAAACCCATTGTTGACCAGGCTAGTAAAAGCCCCTCCCTCTTAGAGTGTCTTTTGATGAATGGTCCATTCACACCTCATCTGACTTTTGCAGTGGTGAAAAACACAGCTGACCAATGTGGGGGTCGAACCCACGACATTCGCGTTATTAGCACGACGCTCTAACCAACTGAGCTAACCGGCCTGTTGGGTACGTGGAATGAATTTCGGCTAAATACATTGGCATATGTAACACAGCACAATTGAAACTGCAGATGGGTATCATGCTTTTCTCGATGTAACATGAAATATTTCAGCGAAAACGTTTTTCTCAGGAATTTCAAAGGAAAGAGGCCATATTAAGACTAGCAAAGATTACAGCAGAAATTGGGAAAATCCTTCGCCCAATGTGGGGCTCGAACCCACGACCCTGGGATTAAGAGTCCCATGCTCTACCGACTGAGCTAACCGGGCTGATCAGGCCTGGGAATTGAAAAATTTGACAGGCAATATTAATCAGCCTTTCTTTAAATTCTCTTCTATGCATTAAGAGCAAGTAGAGAGATGGTGTGGTTAGCAGACACACAACCTTTGGAATTCATGAGAGAGTACTAGCATTGGCAAAGTTTCTATTTTTCACAATTTCAACCATCGATGAGTAAGCGCATCATGTAAATAAGAGATCTATCCTAGTTTGTGAAAAACCGATTGTTGAACAGGCTAGTAAAAGCCCCTCCCTCTTAGAGTGTCTTTTGATGAATGGTCCATTCACACCTCATCTGACTTTTGCAGTGGTGAAAAACACAGCCTGGCCAATGTGGGGGTCGAACCCACGACATTCGCGTTATTAGCACGACGCTCTAACCAACTGAGCTAACCGGCCTGTTGGGTACGTGGAATGAATTTCGGCTAAATACATTGGCATATGTAACACAGCACAATTGAAACTGCAGATGGGTATCATGCTTTTCTCAATATAACATGAAATATTTCAGCGAAAACGTTTTTCTCAGGAATTTCAAAGGAAAGAGGCCATATTAAGACTAGCAAAGATTACAGCAGAAATTGGGAAAATCCTTCGCCCAATGTGGGGCTCGAACCCACGACCCTGGGATTAAGAGTCCCATGCTCTACCGACTGAGCTAACCGGGCTGATCAGGCCTGGGAATTGAAAAATTTGACAGGCAATATTAATCAGCCTTTCTTTAAATTCTCTTCTATGCATTAAGAGCAAGTAGAGAAAGAGATGGTGTGGTTAGCAGACACACAACCTTTGGAATTCATGAGAGAGTACTAGCATTGGTAAAGTTTCTATTTTTCACAATTTCAACCATCGATGAGTAAGCGCATCATGTAAATAAGAGATCTATCCTAGTTTGTGAAAAACCCATTGTTGACCAGGCTAGTAAAAGCCCCTCCCTCTTAGAGTGTCTTTTGATGAATGGTCCATTCACACCTCATCTGACTTTTGCAGTGGTGAAAAACACAGCCTGGCCAATGTGGGGGTCGAACCCACGACATTCGCGTTATTAGCACGACGCTCTAACCAACTGAGCTAACCGGCCTGTTGGGTACGTGGAATGAATTTCGGCTAAATACATTGGCATATGTAACACAGCACAATTGAAACTGCAGATGGGTATCATGCTTTTCTCAATATAACATGAAATATTTCAGCGAAAACGTTTTTCTCAGAAATTTCAAAGGAAAGAGGCCATATTAAGACTAGCAAAGATTACAGCAGAAATTGGGAAAATCCTTCGCCCAATGTGGGGCTCGAACCCACGACCCTGGGATTAAGAGTCCCATGCTCTACCGACTGAGCTAACCGGGCTGATCAGGCCTGGGAATTGAAAAATTTGACAGGCAATATTAATCAGCCTTTCTTTAAATTCTCTTCTATGCATTAAGAGCAAGTAGAGAAAGAGATGGTGTGGTTAGCAGACACACAACCTTTGGAATTCATGAGAGAGTACTAGCATTGGCAAAGTTTCTATTTTTCACAATTTCAACCATCGATGAGTAAGCGCATCATGTAAATAAGAGATCTATCCTAGTTTGTGAAAAACCGATTGTTGACCAGGCTAGTAAAAGCCCCTCCCTCTTAGAGTGTCTTTTGATGAATGGTCCATTCACACCTCATCTGACTTTTGCAGTGGTGAAAAACACAGCCTGGCCAATGTGGGGGTCGAACCCACGACATTCGCGTTATTAGCACGACGCTCTAACCAACTGAGCTAACCGGCCTGTTGGGTACGTGGAATGAATTTCGGCTAAATACATTGGCATATGTAACACAGCACAATTGAAACTGCAGATGGGTATCATGCTTTTCTCAATATAACATGAAATATTTCAGCGAAAACGTTTTTCTCAGGAATTTCAAAGGAAAGAGGCCATATTAAGACTAGCAAAGATTACAGCAGAAATTGGGAAAATCCTTCGCCCAATGTGGGGCTCGAACCCACAACCCTGGGATTAAGAGTCCCATGCTGTACCGACTGAGCTAACCGGGCTGATCAGGCCTGGGAATTGAAAAATTTGACAGGCAATATTAATCAGCCTTTCTTTAAATTCTCTTCTATGCATTAAGAGCAAGTAGAGAAAGAGATGGTGTGGTTAGCAGACACACAACCTTTGGAATTCATGAGAGAGTACTAGCATTGGCAAAGTTTCTATTTTTCACAATTTCAACCATCGATGAGTAAGCGCATCATGTAAATAAGAGATCTATCCTAGTTTGTGAAAAACCGATTGTTGACCAGGCTAGTAAAAGCCCCTCCCTCTTAGAGTGTCTTTTGATGAATGGTCCATTCACACCTCATCTGACTTTTGCAGTGGTGAAAAACACAGCCTGGCCAATGTGGGGGTCGAACCCACGACATTCGCGTTATTAGCACGACGCTCTAACCAACTGAGCTAACCGGCCTGTTGGGTACGTGGAATGAATTTCGGCTAAATACATTGGCATATGTAACACAGCACAATTGAAACTGCAGATGGGTATCATGCTTTTCTCAATATAACATGAAATATTTCAGCGAAAACGTTTTTCTCAGGAATTTCAAAGGAAAGAGGCCATATTAAGACTAGCAAAGATTACAGCAGAAATTGGGAAAATCCTTCGCCCAATGTGGGGCTCGAACCCACGACCCTGGGATTAAGAGTCCCATGCTCTACCGACTGAGCTAACCGGGCTGATCAGGCCTGGGAATTGAAAAATTTGACAGGCAATATTAATCAGCCTTTCTTTAAATTCTCTTCTATGCATTAAGAGCAAGTAGAGAGATGGTGTGGTTAGCAGACACACAACCTTTGGAATTCATGAGAGAGTACTAGCATTGGCAAAGTTTCTATTTTTCACAATTTCAACCATCGATGAGTAAGCGCATCATGTAAATAAGAGATCTATCCTAGTTTGTGAAAAACCGATTGTTGAACAGGCTAGTAAAAGCCCCTCCCTCTTAGAGTGTCTTTTGATGAATGGTCCATTCACACCTCATCTGACTTTTGCAGTGGTGAAAAACACAGCCTGGCCAATGTGGGGGTCGAACCCACGACATTCGCGTTATTAGCACGACGCTCTAACCAACTGAGCTAACCGGCCTGTTGGGTACGTGGAATGAATTTCGGCTAAATTCATTGGCATATGTAACACAGCACAATTGAAACTGCAGATGGGTATCATGCTTTTCTCAATATAACATGAAATATTTCAGCGAAAACGTTTTTCTCAGGAATTTCAAAGGAAAGAGGCCATATTAAGACTAGCAAAGATTACAGCAGAAATTGGGAAAATCCTTCGCCCAATGTGGGGCTCGAACCGACGACCCTGGGATTAAGAGTCCCATGCTCTACCGACTGAGCTAACCGGGCTGATCAGGCCTGGGAATTGAAAAATTTGACAGGCAATATTAATCAGCCTTTCTTTAAATTCTCTTCTATGCATTAAGAGCAAGTAGAGAAATAGATGGTGTGGTTAGCAGACACACAACCTTTGGAATTCATGAGAGAGTACTAGCATTGGTAAAGTTTCTATTTTTCACAATTTCAACCATCGATGAGTAAGCGCATCATGTAAATAAGAGATCTATCCTAGTTTGTGAAAAACCCATTGTTGACCAGGCTAGTAAAAGCCCCTCCCTCTTAGAGTGTCTTTTGATGAATGGTCCATTCACACCTCATCTGACTTTTGCAGTGGTGAAAAACACAGCCTGGCCAATGTGGGGGTCGAACCCACGACATTCGCGTTATTAGCACGACGCTCTAACCAACTGAGCTAACCGGCCTGTTGGGTACGTGGAATGAATTTCGGCTAAATACATTGGCATATGTAACACAGCACAATTGAAACTGCAGATGGGTATCATGCTTTTCTCAATATAACATGAAATATTTCAGCGAAAACGTTTTTCTCAGAAATTTCAAAGGAAAGAGGCCATATTAAGACTAGCAAAGATTACAGCAGAAATTGGGAAAATCCTTCGCCCAATGTGGGGCTCGAACCCACGACCCTGGGATTAAGAGTCCCATGCTCTACCGACTGAGCTAACCGGGCTGATCAGGCCTGGGAATTGAAAAATTTGACAGGCAATATTAATCAGCCTTTCTTTAAATTCTCTTCTATGCATTAAGAGCAAGTAGAGAAAGAGATGGTGTGGTTAGCAGACACACAACCTTTGGAATTCATGAGAGAGTACTAGCATTGGCAAAGTTTCTATTTTTCACAATTTCAACCATCGATGAGTAAGCACATCATGTAAATAAGAGATCTATCCTAGTTTGTGAAAAACCGATTGTTGACCAGGCTAGTAAAAGCCCCTCCCTCTTAGAGTGTCTTTTGATGAATGGTCCATTCACACCTCATCTGACTTTTGCAGTGGTGAAAAACACAGCCTGGCCAATGTGGGGGTCGAACCCACGACATTCGCGTTATTAGCACGACGCTCTAACCAACTGAGCTAACCGGCCTGTTGGGTACGTGGAATGAATTTCGGCTAAATACATTGGCATATGTAACACAGCACAATTGAAACTGCAGATGGGTATCATGCTTTTCTCAATATAACATGAAATATTTCAGCGAAAACGTTTTTCTCAGGAATTTCAAAGGAAAGAGGCCATATTAAGACTAGCAAAGATTACAGCAGAAATTGGGAAAATCCTTCGCCCAATGTGGGGCTCGAACCCACAACCCTGGGATTAAGAGTCCCATGCTGTACCGACTGAGCTAACCGGGCTGATCAGGCCTGGGAATTGAAAAATTTGACAGGCAATATTAATCAGCCTTTCTTTAAATTCTCTTCTATGCATTAAGAGCAAGTAGAGAAAGAGATGGTGTGGTTAGCAGACACACAACCTTTGGAATTCATGAGAGAGTACTAGCATTGGCAAAGTTTCTATTTTTCACAATTTCAACCATCGATGAGTAAGCGCATCATGTAAATAAGAGATCTATCCTAGTTTGTGAAAAACCCATTGTTGACCAGGCTAGTAAAAGCCCCTCCCTCTTAGAGTGTCTTTTGATGAATGGTCCATTCACACCTCATCTGACTTTTGCAGTGGTGAAAAACACAGCCTGGCCAATGTGGGGGTCGAACCCACGACATTCGCGTTATTAGCACGACGCTCTAACCAACTGAGCTAACCGGCCTGTTGGGTACAAGAATGAATTTCGGCTAAATACATTGGCATATGTAACACAGCACAATTGAAACTGCAGATGGGTATCATGCTTTTCTCAATATAACATGAAATATTTCAGCGAAAACATTTTTCTCAGAAATTTCAAAGGAAAGAGGCCATATTAAGACTAGCAAAGATTACAGCAGAAATTGGGAAAATCCTTCGCCCAATGTGGGGCTCGAACCCACGACCCTGGGATTAAGAGTCCCATGCTCTACCGACTGAGCTAACCGGGCTGATCAGGCCTGGGAATTGAAAGATTTGACAGGCAATATTAATCAGCCTTTCTTTAAATTCTCTTCTATGCATTAAGAGCAAGTAGAGAAAGAGATGGTGTGTTTATCAGACACACAACCTTTGGAATTCATGAGAGAGTACTAGCATTGGCAAAGTTTCTATTTTTCACAATTTCAACCATCGATGAGTAAGCGCATCATGTAAATAAGAGATCTATCCTAGTTTGTGAAAAACCCATTGTTGACCAGGCTAGTAAAAGCCCCTCCCTCTTAGAGTGTCTTTTGATGAATGGTCCATTCACACCTCATCTGACTTTTGCAGTGGTGAAAAACACAGCCTGGCCAATGTGGGGGTCGAACCCACGACATTCGCGTTATTAGCACGACGCTCTAACCAACTGAGCTAACCGGCCTGTTGGGTACTTGGAATGAATTTCAGCTAAATACATTGGCATATGTAACACAGCACAATTGAAACTGCAGATGGGTATCATGCTTTTCTCAATATAACATGAAATATTTCAGCGAAAACGTTTTTCTCAGGAATTTCAAAGGAAAGAGGCCATATTAAGACTAGCAAAGATTACAGCAGAAATTGGGAAAATCCTTCGCCCAATGTGGGGCTCGAACCCACAACCCTGGGATTAAGAGTCCCATGCTGTACCGACTGAGCTAACCGGGCTGATCAGGCCTGGGAATTGAAAAATTTGACAGGCAATATTAATCAGCCTTTCTTTAAATTCTCTTCTATGCATTAAGAGCAAGTAGAGAAAGAGATGGTGTGGTTAGCAGACACACAACCTTTGGAATTCATGAGAGAGTACTAGCATTGGCAAAGTTTCTATTTTTCACAATTTCAACCATCGATGAGTAAGCGCATCATGTAAATAAGAGATCTATCCTAGTTTGTGAAAAACCCATTGTTGACCAGGCTAGTAAAAGCCCCTCCCTCTTAGAGTGTCTTTTGATGAATGGTCCATTCACACCTCATCTGACTTTTGCAGTGGTGAAAAACACAGCCTGGCCAATGTGGGGGTCGAACCCACGACATTCGCGTTATTAGCACGACGCTCTAACCAACTGAGCTAACCGGCCTGTTGGGTACAAGAATGAATTTCGGCTAAATACATTGGCATATGTAACACAGCACAATTGAAACTGCAGATGGGTATCATGCTTTTCTCAATATAACATGAAATATTTCAGCGAAAACGTTTTTCTCAGAAATTTCAAAGGAAAGAGGCCATATTAAGACTAGCAAAGATTACAGCAGAAATTGGGAAAATCCTTCGCCCAATGTGGGGCTCGAACCCACGACCCTGGGATTAAGAGTCCCATGCTCTACCGACTGAGCTAACCGGGCTGATCAGGCCTGGGAATTGAAAAATTTGACAGGCAATATTAATCAGCCTTTCTTTAAATTCTCTTCTATGCATTAAGAGCAAGTAGAGAAAGAGATGGTGTGTTTATTAGACACACAACCTTTGGAATTCATGAGAGAGTACTAGCATTGGCAAAGTTTCTATTTTTCACAATTTCAACCATCGATGAGTAAGCGCATCATGTAAATAAGAGATCTATCCTAGTTTGTGAAAAACCCATTGTTGACCAGGCTAGTAAAAGCCCCTCCCTCTTAGAGTGTCTTTTGATGAATGGTCCATTCACACCTCATCTGACTTTTGCAGTGGTGAAAAACACAGCTTGGCCAATGTGGGGGTCGAACCCACGACATTCGCGTTATTAGCACGACGCTCTAACCAACTGAGCTAACCGGCCTGTTGGGTACTTGGAATGAATTTCGGCTAAATACATTGGCATATGTAACACAGCACAATTGAAACTGCAGATGGGTATCATGCTTTTCTCAATATAACATGAAATATTTCAGCGAAAACGTTTTTCTCAGGGATTTCAAAGGAAAGAGGCCATATTAAGACTAGCAAAGATTACAGCAGAAATTGGGAAAATCCTTCGCCCAATGTGGGGCTCGAACCCACGACCCTGGGATTAAGAGTCCCATGCTCTACCGACTGAGCTAACCGGGCTGATCAGGCCTGGGAATTGAAAAATTTGACAGGCAAAATTAATCAGCCTTTCTTTAAATTCTCTTCTATGCATTAAGAGCAAGTAGAGAAAGAGATGGTGTGGTTAGCAGACACACAACCTTTGGAATTCATGAGAGAGTACTAGCATTGGCAAAGTTTCTATTTTTCACAATTTCAACCATCGATGAGTAAGCGCATCATGTAAATAAGAGATCTATCCTAGTTTGTGAAAAACCCATTGTTGACCAGGCTAGTAAAAGCCCCTCCCTCTTAGAGTGTCTTTTGATGAATGGTCCATTCACACCTCATCTGACTTTTGCAGTGGTGAAAAACACAGCCTGGCCATTGTGGGGGTCGAACCCACGACATTCGCGTTATTAGCATGACGCTCTAACCAACTGAGCTAACCGGCCTGTTGGGTACGTGGAATGAATTTCGGCTAAATACATTGGCATATGTAACACAGCACAATTGAAACTGCAGATGGGTATCATGCTTTTCTCAATATAACATGAAATATTTCAGCGAAAACGTTTTTCTCAGAAATTTCAAAGGAAAGAGGCCATATTAAGACTAGCAAAGATTACAGCAGAAATTGGGAAAATCCTTCGCCCAATGTGGGGCTCGAACCCACGACCCTGGGATTAAGAGTCCCATGCTCTACCGACTGAGCTAACCGGGCTGATCAGGCCTGGGAATTGAAAAATTTGACAGGCAATATTAATCAGCCTTTCTTTAAATTCTCTTCTATGCATTAAGAGCAAGTAGAGAAAGAGATGGTGTGTTTATCAGACACACAACCTTTGGAATTCATGAGAGAGTACTAGCATTGGCAAAGTTTCTATTTTTCACAATTTCAACCATCGATGAGTAATCGCATCATGTAAATAAGAGATCTATCCTAGTTTGTGAAAAACCCATTGTTGACCAGGCTAGTAAAAGCCCCTCCCTCTTAGAGTGTCTTTTGATGAATGGTCCATTCACACCTCATCTGACTTTTGCAGTGGTGAAAAACACAGCCTGGCCAATGTGGGGGTCGAACCCACGACATTCGCGTTATTAGCACGACGCTCTAACCAACTGAGCTAACCGGCCTGTTGGGTACGTGGAATGAATTTCGGCTAAATACATTGGCATATGTAACACAGCACAATTGAAACTGCAGATGGGTATCATGCTTTTCTCAATATAACATGAAATATTTCAGCGAAAACGTTTTTCTCAGAAATTTCAAAGGAAAGAGGCCATATTAAGACTAGCAAAGATTACAGCAGAAATTGGGAAAATCCTTCGCCCAATGTGGGGCTCGAACCCACGACCCTGGGATTAAGAGTCCCATGCTCTACCGACTGAGCTAACCGGGCTGATCAGGCCTGGGAATTGAAAAATTTGACAGGCAATATTAATCAGCCTTTCTTTAAATTCTCTTCTATGCATTAAGAGCAAGTAGAGAAAGAGATGGTGTGTTTATCAGACACACAACCTTTGGAATTCATGAGAGAGTACTAGCATTGGCAAAGTTTCTATTTTTCACAATTTCAACCATCGATGAGTAAGCGCATCATGTAAATAAGAGATCTATCCTAGTTTGTGAAAAACCCATTGTTGACCAGGCTAGTAAAAGCCCCTCCCTCTTAGAGTGTCTTTTGATGAATGGTCCATTCACACCTCATCTGACTTTTGCAGTGGTGAAAAACACAGCCTGGCCAATGTGGGGGTCGAACCCACGACATTCGCGTTATTAGCACGACGCTCTAACCAACTGAGCTAACCGGCCTGTTGGGTACGTGGAATGAATTTCGGCTAAATACATTGGCATATGTAACACAGCACAATTGAAACTGCAGATGGGTATCATGCTTTTCTCAATATAACATGAAATATTTCAGCGAAAACGTTTTTCTCAGAAATTTCAAAGGAAAGAGGCCATATTAAGACTAGCAAAGATTACAGCAGAAATTGGGAAAATCCTTCGCCCAATGTGGGGCTCGAACCCACGACCCTGGGATTAAGAGTCCCATGCTCTACCGACTGAGCTAACCGGGCTGATCAGGCCTGGGAATTGAAAAATTTGACAGGCAAAATTAATCAGCCTTTCTTTAAATTCTCTTCTATGCATTAAGAGCAAGTAGAGAAAGAGATGGTGTGGTTAGCAGACACACAACCTTTGGAATTCATGAGAGAGTACTAGCATTGGCAAAGTTTCTATTTTTCACAATTTCAACCATCGATGAGTAAGCGCATCATGTAAATAAGAGATCTATCCTAGTTTGTGAAAAACCCATTGTTGACCAGGCTAGTAAAAGCCCCTCCCTCTTAGAGTGTCTTTTGATGAATGGTCCATTCACACCTCATCTGACTTTTGCAGTGGTGAAAAACACAGCCTGGCCAATGTGGGGGTCGAACCCACGACATTCGCGTTATTAGCACGACGCTCTAACCAACTGAGCTAACCGGCCTGTTGGGTACGTGGAATGAATTTCGGCTAAATACATTGGCATATGTAACACAGCACAATTGAAACTGCAGATGGGTATCATGCTTTTCTCAATATAACATGAAATATTTCAGCGAAAACGTTTTTCTCAGAAATTTCAAAGGAAAGAGGCCATATTAAGACTAGCAAAGATTACAGCAGAAATTGGGAAAATCCTTCGCCCAATGTGGGGCTCGAACCCACGACCCTGGGATTAAGAGTCCCATGCTCTACCGACTGAACTAACCGGGCTGATCAGGCCTGGGAATTGAAAAATTTGACAGGCAATATTAATCAGCCTTTCTTTAAATTCTCTTCTATGCATTAAGAGCAAGTAGAGAAAGAGATGGTGTGTTTATCAGACACACAACCTTTGGAATTCATGAGAGAGTACTAGCATTGGCAAAGTTTCTATTTTTCACAATTTCAACCATCGATGAGTAAGCGCATCATGTAAATAAGAGATCTATCCTAGTTTGTGAAAAACCCATTGTTGACCAGGCTAGTAAAAGCCCCTCCCTCTTAGAGTGTCTTTTGATGAATGGTCCATTCACACCTCATCTGACTTTTGCAGTGGTGAAAAACACAGCTTGGCCAATGTGGGGGTCGAACCCACGACATTCGCGTTATTAGCACGACGCTCTAACCAACTGAGCTAACCGGCCTGTTGGGTACTTGGAATGAATTTCGGCTAAATACATTGGCATATGTAACACAGCACAATTGAAACTGCAGATGGGTATCATGCTTTTCTCAATATAACATGAAATATTTCAGCGAAAACGTTTTTCTCAGGAATTTCAAAGGAAAGAGGCCATATTAAGACTAGCAAAGATTACAGCAGAAATTGGGAAAATCCTTCGCCCAATGTGGGGCTCGAACCCACGACCCTGGGATTAAGAGTCCCATGCTCTACCGACTGAGCTAACCGGGCTGATCAGGCCTGGGAATTGAAAAATTTGACAGGCAAAATTAATCAGCCTTTCTTTAAATTCTCTTCTATGCATTAAGAGCAAGTAGAGAAAGAGATGGTGTGGTTAGCAGACACACAACCTTTGGAATTCATGAGAGAGTACTAGCATTGGCAAAGTTTCTATTTTTCACAATTTCAACCATCGATGAGTAAGCGCATCATGTAAATAAGAGATCTATCCTAGTTTGTGAAAAACCCATTGTTGACCAGGCTAGTAAAAGCCCCTCCCTCTTAGAGTGTCTTTTGACGAATGGTCCATTCACACCTCATCTGACTTTTGCAGTGGTGAAAAACACAGCCTGGCCAATGTGGGGGTCGAACCCACGACATTCGCGTTATTAGCACGACGCTCTAACCAACTGAGCTAACCGGCCTGTTGGGTACGTGGAATGAATTTCGGCTAAATACATTGGCATATGTAACACAGCACAATTGAAACTGCAGATGGGTATCATGCTTTTCTCAATATAACATGAAATATTTCAGCGAAAACGTTTTTCTCAGAAATTTCAAAGGAAAGAGGCCATATTAAGACTAGCAAAGATTACAGCAGAAATTGGGAAAATCCTTCGCCCAATGTGGGGCTCGAACCCACGACCCTGGGATTAAGAGTCCCATGCTCTACCGACTGAGCTAACCGGGCTGATCAGGCCTGGGAATTGAAAAATTTGACAGGCAATATTAATCAGCCTTTCTTTAAATTCTCTTCTATGCATTAAGAGCAAGTAGAGAAAGAGATGGTGTGTTTATCAGACACACAACCTTTGGAATTCATGAGAGAGTACTAGCATTGGCAAAGTTTCTATTTTTCACAATTTCAACCATCGATGAGTAATCGCATCATGTAAATAAGAGATCTATCCTAGTTTGTGAAAAACCCATTGTTGACCAGGCTAGTAAAAGCCCCTCCCTCTTAGAGTGTCTTTTGATGAATGGTCCATTCACACCTCATCTGACTTTTGCAGTGGTGAAAAACACAGCCTGGCCAATGTGGGGGTCGAACCCACGACATTCGCGTTATTAGCACGACGCTCTAACCAACTGAGCTAACCGGCCTGTTGGGTACGTGGAATGAATTTCGGCTAAATACATTGGCATATGTAACACAGCACAATTGAAACTGCAGATGGGTATCATGCTTTTCTCAATATAACATGAAATATTTCAGCGAAAACGTTTTTCTCAGAAATTTCAAAGGAAAGAGGCCATATTAAGACTAGCAAAGATTACAGCAGAAATTGGGAAAATCCTTCGCCCAATGTGGGGCTCGAACCCACGACCCTGGGATTAAGAGTCCCATGCTCTACCGACTGAGCTAACCGGGCTGATCAGGCCTGGGAATTGAAAAATTTGACAGGCAATATTAATCAGCCTTTCTTTAAATTCTCTTCTATGCATTAAGAGCAAGTAGAGAAAGAGATGGTGTGTTTATCAGACACACAACCTTTGGAATTCATGAGAGAGTACTAGCATTGGCAAAGTTTCTATTTTTCACAATTTCAACCATCGATGAGTAAGCGCATCATGTAAATAAGAGATCTATCCTAGTTTGTGAAAAACCCATTGTTGACCAGGCTAGTAAAAGCCCCTCCCTCTTAGAGTGTCTTTTGATGAATGGTCCATTCACACCTCATCTGACTTTTGCAGTGGTGAAAAACACAGCTTGGCCAATGTGGGGGTCGAACCCACGACATTCGCGTTATTAGCACGACGCTCTAACCAACTGAGCTAACCGGCCTGTTGGGTACTTGGAATGAATTTCGGCTAAATACATTGGCATATGTAACACAGCACAATTGAAACTGCAGATGGGTATCATGCTTTTCTCAATATAACATGAAATATTTCAGCGAAAACGTTTTTCTCAGGAATTTCAAAGGAAAGAGGCCATATTAAGACTAGCAAAGATTACAGCAGAAATTGGGAAAATCCTTCGCCCAATGTGGGGCTCGAACCCACGACCCTGGGATTAAGAGTCCCATGCTCTACCGACTGAGCTAACCGGGCTGATCAGGCCTGGGAATTGAAAAATTTGACAGGCAAAATTAATCAGCCTTTCTTTAAATTCTCTTCTATGCATTAAGAGCAAGTAGAGAAAGAGATGGTGTGGTTAGCAGACACACAACCTTTGGAATTCATGAGAGAGTACTAGCATTGGCAAAGTTTCTATTTTTCACAATTTCAACCATCGATGAGTAAGCGCATCATGTAAATAAGAGATCTATCCTAGTTTGTGAAAAACCCATTGTTGACCAGGCTAGTAAAAGCCCCTCCCTCTTAGAGTGTCTTTTGATGAATGGTCCATTCACACCTCATCTGACTTTTGCAGTGGTGAAAAACACAGCTTGGCCAATGTGGGGGTCGAACCCACGACATTCGCGTTATTAGCACGACGCTCTAACCAACTGAGCTAACCGGCCTGTTGGGTACTTGGAATGAATTTCGGCTAAATACATTGGCATATGTAACACAGCACAATTGAAACTGCAGATGGGTATCATGCTTTTCTCAATATAACATGAAATATTTCAGCGAAAACGTTTTTCTCAGAAATTTCAAAGGAAAGAGGCCATATTAAGACTAGCAAAGATTACAGCAGAAATTGGGAAAATCCTTCGCCCAATGTGGGGCTCGAACCCACGACCCTGGGATTAAGAGTCCCATGCTCTACCGACTGAGCTAACCGGGCTGATCAGGCCTGGGAATTGAAAAATTTGACAGGCAATATTAATCAGCCTTTCTTTAAATTCTCTTCTATGCATTAAGAGCAAGTAGAGAAAGAGATGGTGTGTTTATCAGACACACAACCTTTGGAATTCATGAGAGAGTACTAGCATTGGCAAAGTTTCTATTTTTCACAATTTCAACCATCGATGAGTAAGCGCATCATGTAAATAAGAGGTCTATCCTAGTTTGTGAAAAACCGATTGTTGACCAGGCTAGTAAAAGCCCCTCCCTCTTAGAGTGTCTTTTGATGAATGGTCCATTCACACCTCATCTGACTTTTGCAGTGGTGAAAAACACAGCCTGGCCAATGTGGGGGTCGAACCCACGACATTCGCGTTATTAGCACGACGCTCTAACCAACTGAGCTAACCGGCCTGTTGGGTACGTGGAATGAATTTCGGCTAAATACATTGGCATATGTAACACAGCACAATTGAAACTGCAGATGGGTATCATGCTTTTCTCAATATAACATGAAATATTTCAGCGAAAACGTTTTTCTCAGAAATTTCAAAGGAAAGAGGCCATATTAAGACTAGCAAAGATTACAGCAGAAATTGGGAAAATCCTTCGCCCAATGTGGGGCTCGAACCCACGACCCTGGGATTAAGAGTCCCATGCTGTACCGACTGAGCTAACCGGGCTGATCAGGCCTGGGAATTGAAAAATTTGACAGGCAAAATTAATCAGCCTTTCTTTAAATTCTCTTCTATGCATTAAGAGCAAGTAGAGAAAGAGATGGTGTGGTTAGCAGACACACAACCTTTGGAATTCATGAGAGAGTACTAGCATTGGCAAAGTTTCTATTTTTCACAATTTCAACCATCGATGAGTAAGCGCATCATGTAAATAAGAGATCTATCCTAGTTTGTGAAAAACCCATTGTTGACCAGGCTAGTAAAAGCCCCTCCCTCTTAGAGTGTCTTTTGATGAATGGTCCATTCACACCTCATCTGACTTTTGCAGTGGTGAAAAACACAGCCTGGCCAATGTGGGGGTCGAACCCACGACATTCGCGTTATTAGCACGACGCTCTAACCAACTGAGCTAACCGGCCTGTTGGGTACGTGGAATGAATTTCGGCTAAATACATTGGCATATGTAACACAGCACAATTGAAACTGCAGATGGGTATCATGCTTTTCTCAATATAACATGAAATATTTCAGCGAAAACGTTTTTCTCAGAAATTTCAAAGGAAAGAGGCCATATTAAGACTAGCAAAGATTACAGCAGAAATTGGGAAAATCCTTCGCCCAATGTGGGGCTCGAACCCACGACCCTGGGATTAAGAGTCCCATGCTCTACCGACTGAGCTAACCGGGCTGATCAGGCCTGGGAATTGAAAAATTTGACAGGCAATATTAATCAGCCTTTCTTTAAATTCTCTTCTATGCATTAAGAGCAAGTAGAGAAAGAGATGGTGTGTTTATCAGACACACAACCTTTGGAATTCATGAGAGAGTACTAGCATTGGCAAAGTTTCTATTTTTCACAATTTCAACCATCGATGAGTAAGCGCATCATGTAAATAAGAGATCTATCCTAGTTTGTGAAAAACCCATTGTTGACCAGGCTAGTAAAAGCCCCTCCCTCTTAGAGTGTCTTTTGATGAATGGTCCATTCACACCTCATCTGACTTTTGCAGTGGTGAAAAACACAGCTTGGCCAATGTGGGGGTCGAACCCACGACATTCGCGTTATTAGCACGACGCTCTAACCAACTGAGCTAACCGGCCTGTTGGGTACTTGGAATGAATTTCGGCTAAATACATTGGCATATGTAACACAGCACAATTGAAACTGCAGATGGGTATCATGCTTTTCTCAATATAACATGAAATATTTCAGCGAAAACGTTTTTCTCAGGAATTTCAAAGGAAAGAGGCCATATTAAGACTAGCAAAGATTACAGCAGAAATTGGGAAAATCCTTCGCCCAATGTGGGGCTCGAACATACGACCCTGGGATTAAGAGTCCCATGCTCTACCGACTGAGCTAACCGGGCTGATCAGGCCTGGGAATTGAAAAATTTGACAGGCAATATTAATCAGCCTTTCTTTAAATTCTCTTCTATGCATTAAGAGCAAGTAGAGAAAGAGATGGTGTGTTTAGCAGACACACAACCTTTGGAATTCATGAGAGAGTACTAGCTTTGGCAAAGTTTCTATTTTTCACAATTTCAACCATCGATGAGTAAGCGCATCATGTAAATAAGAGATCTATCCTAGTTTGTGAAAAACCCATTGTTGACCAGGCTAGTAAAAGCCCCTCCCTCTTAGAGTGTCTTTTGATGAATGGTCCATTCACACCTCATCTGACTTTTGCAGTGGTGAAAAACACAGCTTGGCCAATGTGGGGGTCGAACCCACGACATTCGCGTTATTAGCACGACGCTCTAACCAACTGAGCTAACCGGCCTGTTGGGTACGTGGAATGAATTTCGGCTAAATACATTGGCATATGTAACACAGCACAATTGAAACTGCAGATGGGTATCATGCTTTTCTCAATATAACATGAAATATTTCAGCGAAAACGTTTTTCTCAGGAATTTCAAAGGAAAGAGGCCATATTAAGACTAGCAAAGATTACAGCAGAAATTGGGAAAATCCTTCGCCCAATGTGGGGCTCGAACCCACGACCCTGGGATTAAGAGTCCCATGCTCTACCGACTGAGCTAACCGGGCTGATCAGGCCTGGGAATTGAAAAATTTTACAGGCAATATTAATCAGCCTTTCTTTAAATTCTCTTCTATGCATTAAGAGCAAGTAGAGAAAGAGATGGTGTGGTTAGCAGACACACAACCTTTGGAATTCATGAGAGAGTACTAGCATTGGCAAAGTTTCTATTTTTCACAATTTCAACCATCGATGAGTAAGCGCATCATGTAAATAAGAGATCTATCCTAGTTTGTGAAAAACCCATTGTTGACCAGGCTAGTAAAAGCCCCTCCCTCTTAGAGTGTCTTTTGATGAATGGTCCATTCACACCTCATCTGACTTTTGCAGTGGTGAAAAACACAGCTCGGCCAATGTGGGGGTCGAACCCACGACATTCGCGTTATTAGCACGACGCTCTAACCAACTGAGCAAACCCGGCCTGTTGGGTACGTGGAATGAATTTCGGCTAAATACATTGGCATATGTAACACAGCACAATTGAAACTGCAGATGGGTATCATGCTTTTCTCAATATAACATGAAATATTATAGCGAAAACGTTTTTCTCAGGAATTTCAAAGGAAAGAGGCCATATTAAGACTAGCAAAGATTACAGCAGAAATTGGGAAAATCCTTCGCCCAATGTGGGGCTTGAACCCACGACCCTGGGATTAAGAGTCCCATGCTCTACCGACTGAGCTAACCGGGCTGATCAGGCCTGGGAATTGAAAAATTTGACAGGCAATATTAATCAGCCTTTCTTTAAATTCTCTTCTATGCATTAAGAGCAAGTAGAGAAAGAGATGGTGTGTTTATCAGACACACAACCTTTGGAATTCATGAGAGAGTACTAGCTTTGGCAAAGTTTCTATTTTTCACAATTTCAACCATCGATGAGTAAGCGCATCATGTAAATAAGAGATCTATCCTAGTTTGTGAAAAACCCATTGTTGACCAGGCTAGTAAAAGCCCCTCCCTCTTAGAGTGTCTTTTGATGAATGGTCCATTCACACCTCATCTGACTTTTGCAGTGGTGAAAAACACAGCCTGGCCAATGTGGGGGTCGAACCCACGACATTCGCGTTATTAGCACGACGCTCTAACCAACTGAGCTAACCGGCCTGTTGGGTACGTGGAATGAAGTTCGGCTAAATACATTGGCATATGTAACACAGCACAATTGAAACTGCAGATGGGTATCATGCTTTTCTCAATATAACATGAAATATTTCAGCGAAAACGTTTTTCTCAGGAATTTCAAAGGAAAGAGGCCATAATAGGGAGGTTTAGCAAACATGACGTACGTCACTCAAACCTGATTTTACCTAGACGTAGCAGTGCTGTAAGTATGCTGCACGTCTGCGTTATATTGCCTACGTAGTGACTGCTGAACCTCCCTATTAAGACTAGCAAAGATTACAGCAGAAATTGGGAAAATCCTTCGCCCAATGTGGGGCTCGAACCCACGACCCTGGGATTAAGAGTCCCATGCTCTACCGACTGAGCTAACCGGGCTGATCAGGCCTGGGAATTGAAAAATTTGACAGGCAATATTAATAAGCCTTTCTTTAAATTCTCTTTTATGCATTAAGAGCAAGTAGAGAAAGAGATGGTGTGTTTATCAGAAACACAACCTTTGGAATTCATGAGAGAGTACTAGCTTTGGCAAAGTTTCTATTTTTCACAATTTCAACCATCGATGAGTAAGCGCATCATGTAAATAAGAGATCTATCCTAGTTTGTGGAAAACCCATTGTTGACCAGGCTAGTAAAAGCCCCTCCCTCTTAGAGTGTCTTTTGATGAATGGTCATTTCACACCTCATCTGACTTTTGCAGTGGTGAAAAACACAGCCTGGCCAATGTGGGGGTCGAACCCACGACATTCGCGTTATTAGCACGACGCTCTAACCAACTGAGCTAACCGGCCTGTTGGGTACGTGGAATGAATTTCGGCTAAATACATTGGCATATGTAACACAGCACAATTGAAACTGCAGATGGGTATCATGCTTTTCTCAATATAACATGAAATATTTCAGCGAAAACGTTTTTCTCAGGAATTTCAAAGGAAAGAGGCCATATTAAGACTAGGAAAGATTACAGCAGAAATTGGGAAAATCCTTTGCCCAATGTGGGGCTCGAACCCACGACCCTGGGATTAAGAGTCCCATGCTCTACCGACTGAGCTAACCGGGCTGATCAGGCCTGGGAATTGAAAAATTTGACAGGCAATATTAATCAGCCTTTCTTTAAATTCTCTTCTATGCATTAAGAGCAAGTAGAGAAAGAGATGGTGTGTTTATCAGACACACAACCTTTGGAATTCATGAGAGAGTACTAGCATTGGCAAAGTTTCTATTTTTCACAATTTCAACCATCGATGAGTAAGCGCATCATGTAAATAAGAGATCTATCCTAGTTTGTGAAAAACCCATTGTTGACCAGGCTAGTAAAAGCCCCTCCCTCTTAGAGTGTCTTTTGATGAATGGTCCATTCACACCTCATCTGACTTTTGCAGTGGTGAAAAACACAGCTGACCAATGTGGGGGTCGAACCCACGACATTCGCGTTATTAGCACGACGCTCTAACCAACTGAGCTAACCGGCCTGTTGGGTACGTGGAATGAATTTCGGCTAAATACATTGGCATATGTAACACAGCACAATTGAAACTGCAGATGGGTATCATGCTTTTCTCGATATAACATGAAATATTTCAGCGAAAACGTTTCTCTCAGGAATTTCAAAGGAAAGAGGCCATATTAAGACTAGCAAAGATTACAGCAGAAATTGGGAAAATCCTTCGCCCAATGTGGGGCTCGAACCCACGACCCTGGGATTAAGAGTCCCATGCTCTACCGACTGAGCTAACCGGGCTGATCAGGCCTGGGAATTGAAAAATTTGACAGGCAATATTAATCAGCCTTTCTTTAAATTCTCTTCTATGCATTAAGAGCAAGTAGAGAAAGAGATGGTGTGGTTAGCAGACACACAACCTTTGGAATTCATGAGAGAGTACTAGCATTGGCAAAGTTTCTATTTTTCACAATTTCAACCATCGATGAGTAAGCGCATCATGTAAATAAGAGATCTATCCTATTTGTGAAAAACCCATTGTTGACCAGGCTAGTAAAAGCCCCTCCCTCTTAGAGTGTCTTTTGATGAATGGTCCATTCACACCTCATCTGACTTTTGCAGTGGTGAAAAACACAGCCTGGCCAATGTGGGGGTCGAACCCATGACATTCGCGTTATTAGCACGACGCTCTAACCAACTGAGCTAACCGGCCTGTTGGGTACGTGGAATGAATTTCGGCTAAATACATTGGCATATGTAACACAGCACAATTGAAACTGCAGATGGGTATCATGCTTTTCTCAATATAACATGAAATATTTCAGCGAAAACGTTTTTCTCAGGAATTTCAAAGGAAAGAGGCCATATTAAGACTAGCAAAGATTACAGCAGAAATTGGGAAAATCCTTCGCCCAATGTGGGGCTCGAACCCACGACCCTGGGATTAAGAGTCCCATGCTCTACCGACTGAGCTAACCGGGCTGATCAGGCCTGGGAATTGAAAAATTTTACAGGCAATATTAATCAGCCTTTCTTTAAATTCTCTTCTATGCATTAAGAGCAAGTAGAGAAAGAGATGGTGTGGTTAGCAGACACACAACCTTTGGAATTCATGAGAGAGTACTAGCATTGGCAAAGTTTCTATTTTTCACAATTTCAACCATCGATGAGTAAGCGCATCATGTAAATAAGAGATCTATCCTAGTTTGTGAAAAACCCATTGTTGACCAGGCTAGTAAAAGCCCCTCCCTCTTAGAGTGTCTTTTGATGAATGGTCCATTCACACCTCATCTGACTTTTGCAGTGGTGAAAAACACAGCTCGGCCAATGTGGGGGTCGAACCCACGACATTCGCATTATTAGCACGACGCTCTAACCAACTGAGCAAACCCGGCCTGTTGGGTACGTGGAATGAATTTCGGCTAAATACATTGGCATATGTAACACAGCACAATTGAAACTGCAGATGGGTATCATGCTTTTCTCAATATAACATGAAATATTATAGCGAAAACGTTTTTCTCAGGAATTTCAAAGGAAAGAGGCCATATTAAGACTAGCAAAGATTACAGCAGAAATTGGGAAAATCCTTCGCCCAATGTGGGGCTTGAACC
This sequence comes from Acholoe squamosa, assembly GCA_949317995.1. Lineage (NCBI taxonomy): Eukaryota > Metazoa > Annelida > Polychaeta > Phyllodocida > Polynoidae > Acholoe > Acholoe squamosa. Next base: position 26,279,296 of record OX439046.1, read on the forward strand.
CACGACCCTGGGATTAAGAGTCCCATGCTCTACCGACTGAGCTAACCGGGCTGATCAGGCCTGGGAATTGAAAAATTTGACAGGCAATATTAATCAGCCTTTCTTTAAATTCTCTTCTATGCATTAAGAGCAAGTAGAGAAAGAGATGGTGTGTTTATCAGACACACAACCTTTGGAATTCATGAGAGAGTACTAGCTTTGGCAAAGTTTCTATTTTTCACAATTTCAACCATCGATGAGTAAGCGCATCATGTAAATAAGAGATCTATCCTAGTTTGTGAAAAACCCATTGTTGACCAGGCTAGTAAAAGCCCCTCCCTCTTAGAGTGTCTTTTGATGAATGGTCCATTCACACCTCATCTGACTTTTGCAGTGGTGAAAAACACAGCCTGGCCAATGTGGGGGTCGAACCCACGACATTCGCGTTATTAGCACGACGCTCTAACCAACTGAGCTAACCGGCCTGTTGGGTACGTGGAATGAAGTTCGGCTAAATACATTGGCATATGTAACACAGCACAATTGAAACTGCAGATGGGTATCATGCTTTTCTCAATATAACATGAAATATTTCAGCGAAAACGTTTTTCTCAGGAATTTCAAAGGAAAGAGGCCATAATAGGGAGGTTTAGCAAACACGACGTACGTCACTCAAACCTGATTTTACCTAGACGTAGCAGTGCTGTAAGTATGCTGCACGTCTGCGTTATATTGCCTACGTAGTGACTGCTGAACCTCCCTATTAAGACTAGCAAAGATTACAGCAGAAATTGGGAAAATCCTTCGCCCAATGTGGGGCTCGAACCCACGACCCTGGGATTAAGAGTCCCATGCTCTACCGACTGAGCTAACCGGGCTGATCAGGCCTGGGAATTGAAAAATTTGACAGGCAATATTAATAAGCCTTTCTTTAAATTCTCTTTTATGCATTAAGAGCAAGTAGAGAAAGAGATGGTGTGTTTATCAGAAACACAACCTTTGGAATTCATGAGAGAGTACTAGCTTTGGCAAAGTTTCTATTTTTCACAATTTCAACCATCGATGAGTAAGCGCATCATGTAAATAAGAGATCTATCCTAGTTTGTGGAAAACCCATTGTTGACCAGCCTAGTAAAAGCCCCTCCCTCTTAGAGTGTCTTTTGATGAATGGTCATTTCACACCTCATCTGACTTTTGCAGTGGTGAAAAACACAGCCTGGCCAATGTGGGGGTCGAACCCACGACATTCGCGTTATTAGCACGACGCTCTAACCAACTGAGCTAACCGGCCTGTTGGGTACGTGGAATGAATTTCGGCTAAATACATTGGCATATGTAACACAGCACAATTGAAACTGCAGATGGGTATCATGCTTTTCTCAATATAACATGAAATATTTCAGCGAAAACGTTTTTCTCAGGAATTTCAAAGGAAAGAGGCCATATTAAGACTAGGAAAGATTACAGCAGAAATTGGGAAAATCCTTTGCCCAATGTGGGGCTCGAACCCACGACCCTGGGATTAAGAGTCCCATGCTCTACCGACTGAGCTAACCGGGCTGATCAGGCCTGGGAATTGAAAAATTTGACAGGCAATATTAATCAGCCTTTCTTTAAATTCTCTTCTATGCATTAAGAGCAAGTAGAGAAAGAGATGGTGTGTTTATCAGACACACAACCTTTGGAATTCATGAGAGAGTACTAGCATTGGCAAAGTTTCTATTTTTCACAATTTCAACCATCGATGAGTAAGCGCATCATGTAAATAAGAGATCTATCCTAGTTTGTGAAAAACCCATTGTTGACCAGGCTAGTAAAAGCCCCTCCCTCTTAGAGTGTCTTTTGATGAATGGTCCATTCACACCTCATCTGACTTTTGCAGTGGTGAAAAACACAGCTGACCAATGTGGGGGTCGAACCCACGACATTCGCGTTATTAGCACGACGCTCTAACCAACTGAGCTAACCGGCCTGTTGGGTACGTGGAATGAATTTCGGCTAAATACATTGGCATATGTAACACAGCACAATTGAAACTGCAGATGGGTATCATGCTTTTCTCGATATAACATGAAATATTTCAGCGAAAACGTTTCTCTCAGGAATTTCAAAGGAAAGAGGCCATATTAAGACTAGCAAAGATTACAGCAGAAATTGGGAAAATCCTTCGCCCAATGTGGGGCTCGAACCCACGACCCTGGGATTAAGAGTCCCATGCTCTACCGACTGAGCTAACCGGGCTGATCAGGCCTGGGAATTGAAAAATTTGACAGGCAATATTAATCAGCCTTTCTTTAAATTCTCTTCTATGCATTAAGAGCAAGTAGAGAAAGAGATGGTGTGGTTAGCAGACACACAACCTTTGGAATTCATGAGAGAGTACTAGCATTGGCAAAGTTTCTATTTTTCACAATTTCAACCATCGATGAGTAAGCGCATCATGTAAATAAGAGATCTATCCTAGTTTGTGAAAAACCCATTGTTGACCAGGCTAGTAAAAGCCCCTCCCTCTTAGAGTGTCTTTTGATGAATGGTCCATTCACACCTCATCTGACTTTTGCAGTGGTGAAAAACACAGCCTGGCCAATGTGGGGGTCGAACCCATGACATTCGCGTTATTAGCACGACGCTCTAACCAACTGAGCTAACCGGCCTGTTGGGTACGTGGAATGAATTTCGGCTAAATACATTGGCATATGTAACACAGCACAATTGAAACTGCAGATGGGTATCATGCTTTTCTCAATATAACATGAAATATTTCAGCGAAAACGTTTTTCTCAGGAATTTCAAAGGAAAGAGGCCATATTAAGACTAGCAAAGATTACAGCAGAAATTGGGAAAATCCTTCGCCCAATGTGGGGCTCGAACCCACGACCCTGGGATTAAGAGTCCCATGCTCTACCGACTGAGCTAACCGGGCTGATCAGGCCTGGGAATTGAAAAATTTGACAGGCAATATTAATCAGCCTTTCTTTAAATTCTCTTCTATGCATTAAGAGCAAGTAGAGAAAGAGATGGTGTGGTTAGCAGACACACAACCTTTGGAATTCATGAGAGAGTACTAGCATTGGCAAAGTTTCTATTTTTCACAATTTCAACCATCGATGAGTAAGCGCATCATGTAAATAAGAGATCTATCCTAGTTTGTGAAAAACCCATTGTTGACCAGGCTAGTAAAAGCCCCTCCCTCTTAGAGTGTCTTTTGATGAATGGTCCATTCACACCTCATCTGACTTTTGCAGTGGTGAAAAACACAGCTTGGCCAATGTGGGGGTCGAACCCACGACATTCGCGTTATTAGCACGACGCTCTAACCAACTGAGCTAACCGGCCTGTTGGGTACGTGGAATGAATTTCGGCTAAATACATTGGCATATGTAACACAGCACAATTGAAACTGCAGATGGGTATCATGCTTTTCTCAATATAACATGAAATATTTCAGCGAAAACGTTTTTCTCAGGAATTTCAAAGGAAAGAGGCCATATTAAGACTAGCAAAGATTACAGCAGAAATTGGGAAAATCCTTCGCCCAATGTGGGGCTCGAACCCACGACCCTGGGATTAAGAGTCCCATGCTCTACCGACTGAGCTAACCGGGCTGATCAGGCCTGGGAATTGAAAAATTTGACAGGCAATATTAATCAGCCTTTCTTTAAATTCTCTTCTATGCATTAAGAGCAAGTAGGGAAAGAGATGGTGTGTTTATCAGACACACAACCTTTGGAATTCATGAGAGAGTACTAGCTTTGGCAAAGTTTCTATTTTTCACAATTTCAACCATCGATGAGTAAGCGCATCATGTAAATAAGAGATCTATCCTAGTTTGTGAAAAACCCATTGTTGACCAGGGTAGTAAAAGCCCCTCCTTCTTAGAGTGTCTTTTGATGAATGGTCCATTCACACCTCATCTGACTTTTGCAGTGGTGAAAAACACAGCCTGGCCAATGTGGGGGTCGAACCCACGACATTCGCGTTATTAGCACGACGCTCTAACCAACTGAGCTAACCGGCCTGTTGGGTACGTGGAATGAATTTCGGCTAAATACATTGGCATATGTAACATAGCACAATTGAAACTGCAGATGGGTATCATGCTTTTCTCAATATAACATGAAATATTTCAGCGAAAACGTTTTTCTCAGGAATTTCAAAGGAAAGAAGCCATATTAAGACTAGCAAAGATTACAGCAGAAATTGGGAAAATCCTTCGCCCAATGTGGGGCTCGAACCCACGACCCTGGGATTAAGAGTCCCATGCTCTACCGACTGAGCTAACCGGGCTGATCAGGCCTGGGAATTGAAAAATTTGACAGGCAATATTAATCAGCCTTTCTTTAAATTCTCTTCTATGCATTAAGAGCAAGTAGAGAAAGAGATGGTGTGTTTATCAGACACACAACCTTTGGAATTCATGAGAGAGTACTAGCATTGGCAAAGTTTCTATTTTTCACAATTTCAACCATCGATGAACAAGCGCATCATGTAAATAAGAGATCTATCCTAGTTTGTGAAAAACCCATTGTTGACCAGGCTAGTAAAAGCCCCTCCCTCTTAGAGTGTCTTTTGATGAATGGTCCATTCACACCTCATCTGACTTTTGCAGTGGTGAAAAACACAGCCTGGCCAATGTGGGGGTCGAACCCACGACATTCGCGTTATTAGCACGACGCTCTAACCAACTGAGCTAACCGGCCTGTTGGGTACGTGGAATGAATTTCGGCTAAATACATAGGCATATGTAACACAGCACAATTGAAACTGCAGATGGGTATCATGCTTTTCTCAATATAACATGAAATATTTCAGCGAAAACGTTTTTCTCAGGAATTTCAAAGGAAAGAGGCCATATTAAGACTAGCAAAGATTACAGCAGAAATTGGGAAAATCCTTCGCCTAATGTGGGGCTCGAACCCACGACCCTGGGATTAAGAGTCCCATGCTCTACCGACTGAGCTAACCGGGCTGATCAGGCCTGGGAATTGAAAAATTTGACAGGCAATATTAATCAGCCTTTCTTTAAATTCTCTTCTATGCATTAAGAGCAAGTAGGGAAAGAGATGGTGTGTTTATCAGACACACAACCTTTGGAATTCATGAGAGAGTACTAGCTTTGGCAAAGTTTCTATTTTTCACAATTTCAACCATCGATGAGTAAGCGCATCATGTAAATAAGAGATCTATCCTAGTTTGTGAAAAACCCATTGTTGACCAGGGTAGTAAAAGCCCCTCCTTCTTAGAGTGTCTTTTGATGAATGGTCCATTCACACCTCATCTGACTTTTGCAGTGGTGAAAAACACAGCCTGGCCAATGTGGGGGTCGAACCCACGACATTCGCGTTATTAGCACGACGCTCTAACCAACTGAGCTAACCGGCCTGTTGGGTACGTGGAATGAATTTCGGCTAAATACATTGGCATATGTAACATAGCACAATTGAAACTGCAGATGGGTATCATGCTTTTCTCAATATAACATGAAATATTTCAGCGAAAACGTTTTTCTCAGGAATTTCAAAGGAAAGAAGCCATATTAAGACTAGCAAAGATTACAGCAGAAATTGGGAAAATCCTTCGCCCAATGTGGGGCTCGAACCCACGACCCTGGGATTAAGAGTCCCATGCTCTACCGACTGAGCTAACCGGGCTGATCAGGCCTGGGAATTGAAAAATTTGACAGGCAATATTAATCAGCCTTTCTTTAAATTCTCTTCTATGCATTAAGAGCAAGTAGAGAAAGAGATGGTGTGTTTATCAGACACACAACCTTTGGAATTCATGAGAGAGTACTAGCATTGGCAAAGTTTCTATTTTTCACAATTTCAACCATCGATGAGCAAGCGCATCATGTAAATAAGAGATCTATCCTAGTTTGTGAAAAACCGATTGTTGACCAGGCTAGTAAAAGCCCCTCCCTCTTAGAGTGTCTTTTGATGAATGGTCCATTCACACCTCATCTGACTTTTGCAGTGGTGAAAAACACAGCCTGGCCAATGTGGGGGTCGAACCCACGACATTCGCGTTATTAGCACGACGCTCTAACCAACTGAGCTAACCGGCCTGTTGGGTACGTGGAATGAATTTCGGCTAAATACATAGGCATATGTAACACAGCACAATTGAAACTGCAGATGGGTATCATGCTTTTCTCAATATAACATGAAATATTTCAGCGAAAACGTTTTTCTCAGGAATTTCAAAGGAAAGAGGCCATATTAAGACTAGCAAAGATTACAGCAGAAATTGGGAAAATCCTTCGCCTAATGTGGGGCTCGAACCCACGACCCTGGGATTAAGAGTCCCATGCTCTACCGACTGAGCTAACCGGGCTGATCAGGCCTGGGAATTGAAAAATTTGACAGGCAATATTAATCAGCCTTTCTTTAAATTCTCTTCTATGCATTAAGAGCAAGTAGAGAAAGAGATGGTGTGGTTAGCAGACACACAACCTTTGGAATTCATGAGAGAGTACTAGCATGGGCAAAGTTTCTATTTTTCACAATTTCAACCATCGATGAGTAAGCGCATCATGTAAATAAGAGATCTATCCTAGTTTGTGAAAAACCCATTGTTGACCAGGCTAGTAAAAGCCCCTCCCTCTCAGAGTGTCTTTTGATGAATGGTCCATTCACACCTCATCTGACTTTTGCAGTGGTGAAAAACACAGCCTGGCCATTGTGGGGGTCGAACCCACGACATTCGCGTTATTAGCACGATGCTCTAACCAACCGAGCTAACCGGCCTGTTGGGTACGTGGAATGAATTTCGGCTAAATACATTGGCATATGTAACACAGCACAATTGAAACTGCAGATGGGTATCATGCTTTTCTCAATATAACATGAAATATTTCAGCGAAAACGTTTTTCTCAGGAATTTCAAAGGAAAGAGGCCATATTAAGACTAGCAAAGATTACAGCAGAAATTGGGAAAATCCTTCGCCCAATGTGGGGCTCGAGCCCACGACCCTGGGATTAAGAGTCCCATGCTCTACCGACTGAGCTAACCGGGCTGATCAGGCCTGGGAATTGAAAAATTTGACAGGCAATATTAATCAGCCTTTCTTTAAATTCTCTTCTATGCATTAAGAGCAAGTAGAGAAAGAGATGGTGTGGTTAGCAGACACACAACCTTTGGAATTCATGAGAGAGTACTAGCATTGGCAAAGTTTCTATTTTTCACAATTTCAACCATCGATGAGTAAGCGCATCATGTAAATAAGAGATCTATCCTAGTTTGTGAAAAACCCATTGTTGACCAGGCTAGTAAAAGCCCCTCCCTCTCAGAGTGTCTTTTGATGAATGGTCCATTCACACCTCATCTGACTTTTGCAGTGGTGAAAAACACAGCCTGGCCAATGTGGGGGTCGAACCCACGACATTCGCGTTATTAGCAGGACGCTCTAACCAACTGAGCTAACCGGCCTGTTGGGTACGTGGAATGAATTTCGGCTAAATACATTGGCATATGTAACACAGCCCAATTGAAACTGCAGATGGGTATCATGCTTTTCTCAATATAACATGAAATATTTCAGCGAAAACGTTTTTCTCAGGAATTTCAAAGGAAAGAGGCCATATTAAGACTAGCAAAGATTACAGCAGAAATTGGGAAAATCCTTCGCCCAATGTGGGGCTCGAACCCACGACCCTGGGATTAAGAGTCCCATGCTCTACCGACTGAGCTAACCGGGCTGATCAGGCCTGGGAATTGAAAAATTTGACAGGCAATATTAATCAGCCTTTCTTTAAATTCTCTTCTATGCATTAAGAGCAAGTAGAGAAAGAGATGGTGTGGTTAGCAGACACACAACCTTTGGAATTCATGAGAGAGTACTAGCATTGGCAAAGTTTCTATTTTTCACAATTTCAACCATCGATGAGTAAGCGCATCATGTAAATAAGAGATCTATCCTAGTTTGTGAAAAACCCATTGTTGACCAGGCTAGTAAAAGCCCCTCCCTCTTAGAGTGTCTTTTGATGAATGGTCCATTCACACCTCATCTGACTTTTGCAGTGGTGAAAAACACAGCCTGGCCAATGTGGGGGTCGAACCCACGACATTCGCGTTATTAGCACGACGCTCTAACCAACTGAGCTAACCGGCCTGTTGGGTACGTGGAATGAATTTCGGCTAAATACATTGGCATATGTAACACAGCACAATTGAAACTGCAGATGGGTATCATGCTTTTCTCAATATAACATGAAATATTTCAGCGAAAACGTTTTTCTCAGGAATTTCAAAGGAAAGAGGCCATATTAAGACTAGCAAAGATTACAGCAGAAATTGGGAAAATCCTTCGCCCAATGTGGGGCTCGAACCCACGACCCTGGGATTAAGAGTCCCATGCTCTACCGACTGAGCTAACCGGGCTGATCAGGCCTGGGAATTGAAAAATTTGACAGGCAATATTAATCAGCCTTTCTTTAAATTCTCTTCTATGCATTAAGAGCAAGTAGGGAAAGAGATGGTGTGTTTAGCAGACACACAACATTTGGAATTCATGAGAGAGTACTAGCTTTGGCAAAGTTTCTATTTTTCACAATTTCAACCATCGATGAGTAAGCGCATCATGTAAATAAGAGATCTATCCTAGTTTGTGAAAAACCGATTGTTGACCAGGCTAGTAAAAGCCCCTCCGTCTTAGAGTGTCTTTTCATGAATGGTCCATTCACACCTCATCTGACTTTTGCAGTGGTGAAAAACACAGCCTGGCCAATGTGGGGGTCGAACCCACGACATTCGCGTTATTAGCAGGACGCTCTAACCAACTGAGCTAACCGGCCTGTTGGGTACGTGGAATGAATTTCGGCTAAATACATTGGCATATGTAACACAGCACAATTGAAACTGCAGATGGGTATCATGCTTTTCTCAATATAACATGAAATATTTCAGCGAAAACGTTTTTCTCAGGAATTTCAAAGGAAAGAGGCCATATTAAGACTAGCAAAGATTACAGCAGAAATTGGGAAAATCCTTCGCCCAATGTGGGGCTCGAACCCACGACCCTGGGATAAAGAGTCCCATGCTCTACCGACTGAGCTAACCGGGCTGATCAGGCCTGGGAATTGAAAAATTTGACAGGCAATATTAATCAGCCTTTCTTTAAATTCTCTTCTATGCATTAAGAGCAAGTAGAGAAAGAGATGGTGTGTTTAGCAGACACACAACCTTTGGAATTCATGAGAGAGTACTAGCTTTGGCAAAGTTTTTATTTTTCACAATTTCAACCATCGATGAGTAAGCGCATCATGTAAATAAGAGATCTATCCTAGTTTGTGAAAAACCCATTGTTGACCAGGCTAGTAAAAGCCCCTTCCTCTTAGAGTGTCTTTTGATGAATGGTCCATTCACACCTCATCTGACTTTTGCAGTGGTGAAAAACACAGCCTGGCCAATGTGGGGGTCGAACCCACGACATTCGCGTTATTAGCACGACGCTCTAACCAACTGAGCTAACCGGCCTGTTGGGTGCGTGGAATGAATTTCGGCTAAATACATTGGCATATGTAACACAGCGCATCATGTAAATAAGAGATCTATCCTAGTTTGTGAAAAACCCATTGTTGACCAGGCTAGTAAAAGCCCCTCCCTCTTAGAGTGTCTTTTGATCAATTGTCCATTCACACCTCATCTGACTTTTGCAGTGGTGAAAAACACAGCCTGGCCACTGTGGGGGGTCGAACCCACGACATTCGCGTTATTAGCACGACGCTCTAACCAACTGAGCTAACCGGCCTGTTGGGTACGTGGAATGAATTTCGGCTAAATACATTGGCATATGTAACACAGCACAATTGAAACTGCAGATGGGTATCATGCTTTTCTCAATATAACATGAAATATTTCAGCGAAAACGTTTTTCTCAGGAATTTCAAAGGAAAGAGGCCATATTAAGACTAGCAAAGATTACAGCAGAAATTGGGAAAATCCTTCGCCCAATGTGGGGCTCGAACACACGACCCTGGGATTAAGAGTCCCATGCTCTACCGACTGAGCTAACCGAGATGATCAGGCCTGGGAATTGAAAAATTTGACAGGCAATATTAATCAGCCTTTCTTTAAATTCTCTTCTATGCATTAAGAGCAAGTAGAGAAAGAGATGGTGTGTTTAGCAGACACACAACATTTGGAATTCATGAGAGAGTACTAGCTTTGGCAAAGTTTTTATTTTTCACAATTTCAACCATCGATGAGTAAGCGCATCATGTAAATAAGAGATCTATCCTAGTTTGTGAAAAACCCATTGTTGACCAGGCTAGTAAAAGCCCCTCCCTCTTAGAGTGTCTTTTGATGAATGGTCCATTCACACCTCATCTGACTTTTGCAGTGGTGAAAAACACAGCCTGGCCAATGTGGGGGTCGAACCCACGACATTCGCGTTATTAGCACGACGCTCTAACCAACTGAGCTAACCGGCCTGTTGGGTGCGTGGAATGAATTTCGGCTAAATACATTGGCATATGTAACACAGCGCATCATGTAAATAAGAGATCTATCCTAGTTTGTGAAAAACCCATTGTTGACCAGGCTAGTAAAAGCCCCTCCCTCTTAGAGTGTCTTTTGATGAATGGTCCATTCACACCTCATCTGACTTTTGCAGTGGTGAAAAACACAGCCTGGCCAATGTGGGGGGTCGAACCCACGACATTCGCGTTATTAGCACGACGCTCTAACCAACTGAGCTAACCGGCCTGTTGGGTACGTGGAATGAATTTCGGCTAAATACATTGGCATATGTAACACAGCACAATTGAAACTGCAGATGGGTATCATGCTTTTCTCAATATAACATGAAATATTTCAGCGAAAACGTTTTTCTCAGGAATTTCAAAGGAAAGAGGCCATATTAAGACTAGCAAAGATTACAGCAGAAATTGGGAAAATCCTTCGCCCAATGTGGGGCTCGAACACACGACCCTGGGATTAAGAGTCCCATGCTCTACCGACTGAGCTAACCGGGCTGATCAGGCCTGGGAATTGAAAAATTTGACAGGCAATATTAATCAGCCTTTCTTTAAATTCTCTTCTATGCATTAAGAGCAAGTAGGGAAAGAGATGGTGTGTTTAGCAGACACACAACCTTTGGAATTCATGAGAGAGTACTAGCTTTGGCAAAGTTTCTATTTTTCACAATTTCAACCATCGATGAGTAAGCGCATCATGTAAATAAGAGATCTATCCTAGTTTGTGAAAAACCCATTGTTGACCAGGCTAGTAAAAGCCCCTCCCTCTTAGAGTGTCTTTTGATGAATGGTCCATTCACACCTCATCTGACTTTTGCAGTGGTGAAAAACACAGCCTGGCCAATGTGGGGGTCGAACCCACGACATTCGCGTTATTAGCACGACGCTCTAACCAACTGAGCTAACCGGCCTGTTGGGTACGTGGAATGAATTTCGGCTAAATACATTGGCATATGTAACACAGCACAATTGAAACTGCAGATGGGTATCATGCTTTTCTCAATATAACATGAAATATTTCAGCGAAAACGTTTTTCTCAGGAATTTCAAAGGAAAGAGGCCATATTAAGACTAGCAAAGATTACAGCAGAAATTGGGAAAATCCTTCGCCCAATGTGGGGCTCGAACCCACGACCCTGGGATAAAGAGTCCCATGCTCTACCGACTGAGCTAACCGGGCTGATCAGGCCTGGGAATTGAAAAATTTGACAGGCAATATTAATCAGCATTTCTTTAAATTCTCTTCTATGCATTAAGAGCAAGTAGAGAAAGAGATGGTGTGTTTAGCAGACACACAACATTTGGAATTCATGAGAGAGTACTAGCTTTGGCAAAGTTTTTATTTTTCACAATTTCAACCATCGATGAGTAAGCGCATCATGTAAATAAGAGATCTATCCTAGTTTGTGAAAAACCCATTGTTGACCAGGCTAGTAAAAGCCCCTCCCTCTTAGAGTGTCTTTTGATGAATGGTCCATTCACACCTCATCTGACTTTTGCAGTGGTGAAAAACACAGCCTGGCCAATGTGGGGGTCGAACCCACGACATTCGCGTTATTAGCACGACGCTCTAACCAACTGAGCAAACCGGCCTGTTGGGTACGTGGAATGAATTTCGGCTAAATACATTGGCATATGTAACACAGCGCATCATGTAAATAAGAGATCTATCCTAGTTTGTGAAAAACCCATTGTTGACCAGGCTAGTAAAAGCCCCTCCCTCTTAGAGTGTCTTTTGATGAATGGTCCATTCACACCTCATCTGACTTTTGCAGTGGTGAAAAACACAGCCTGGCCAATGTGGGGGGTCGAACCCACGACATTCGCGTTATTAGCACGACGCTCTAACCAACTGAGCTAACCGGCCTGTTGGGTACGTGGAATGAATTTCGGCTAAATACATTGGCATATGTAACACAGCACAATTGAAACTGCAGATGGGTATCATGCTTTTCTCAATATAACATGAAATATTTCAGCGAAAACGTTTTTCTCAGGAATTTCAAAGGAAAGAGGCCATATTAAGACTAGCAAAGATTACAGCAGAAATTGGGAAAATCCTTCGCCCAATGTGGGGCTCAAACCCACGACCCTGGGATTAAGAGTCCCATGCTCTACCGACTGAGCTAACCGGGATGATCAGGCCTGGGAATTGAAAAATTTGACAGGCAATATTAATCAGCATTTCTTTAAATTCTCTTCTATGCATTAAGAGCAAGTAGAGAAAGAGATGGTGTGTTTAGCAGACACACAACCTTTGGAATTCATGAGAGAGTACTAGCTTTGGCAAAGTTTTTTTTTTTCACAATTTCAACCATCGATGAGTAAGCGCATCATGTAAATAAGAGATCTATCCTAGTTTGTGAAAAACCCATTGTTGACCAGGCTAGTAAAAGCCCCTCCCTCTTAGAGTGTCTTTTGATGAATGGTCCATTCACACCTCATCTGACTTTGCAGTGGTGAAAAACACAGCCTGGCCAATGTGGGGGTCGAACCCACGACATTCGCGTTATTAGCACGACGCTCTAACCAACTGAGCAAACCGGCCTGTTGGGTACGTGGAATGAATTTCGGCTAAATACATTGGCATATGTAACACAGCGCATCATGTAAATAAGAGATCTATCCTAGTTTGTGAAAAACCCATTGTTGACCAGGCTAGTAAAAGCCCCTCCCTCTTAGAGTGTCTTTTGATGAATGGTCCATTCACACCTCATCTGACTTTTGCAGTGGTGAAAAACACAGCCTGGCCAATGTGGGGGGTCGAACCCACGACATTCGCGTTATTAGCACGACGCTCTAACCAACTGAGCTAACCGGCCTGTTGGGTACGTGGAATGAATTTCGGCTAAATACATTGGCATATGTAACACAGCACAATTGAAACTGCAGATGGGTATCATGCTTTTCTCAATATAACATGAAATATTTCAGCGAAAACGTTTTTCTCAGGAATTTCAAAGGAAAGAGGCTATATTAAGACTAGCAAAGATTACAGCAGAAATTGGGAAAATCCTTCGCCCAATGTGGGGCTCAAACCCACGACCCTGGGATTAAGAGTCCCATGCTCTACCGACTGAGCTAACCGGGCTGATCAGGCCTGGGAATTGAAAAATTTGACAGGCAATATTAATCAGCATTTCTTTAAATTCTCTTCTATGCATTAAGAGCAAGTAGGGAAAGAGATGGTGTGTTTAGCAGACACACAACCTTTGGAATTCATGAGAGAGTACTAGCTTTGGCAAAGTTTCTATTTTTCACAATTTCAACCATCGATGAGTAAGCGCATCATGTAAATAAGAGATCTATCCTAGTTTGTGAAAAACCCATTGTTGACCAGGCTAGTAAAAGCCCCTCCCTCTTAGAGTGTCTTTTGATGAATGGTCCATTCACACCTCATCGGACTTTTGCAGTGGTGAAAAACACAGCCTGGCCAATGTGGGGGTCGAACCCACGACATTCGCGTTATTAGCACGACGCTCTAACCAACTGAGCAAACCGGCCAGTTGGGTTCATGGAATGAATTTCGGCTAAATACATTGGCATATGTAACACAGCACAATTGAAACTGCAGATGGGTATCATGCTTTTCTCAATATAACATGAAATATTTCAGCGAAAACATTTTTCTCAGGAATTTCAAAGGAAAGAGGCCATATTAAGACTAGCAAAGATTACAGCAGAAATTGGGAAAATCCTTCGCCCAATGTGGGGCTCGAACCCACGACCCTGGGATTAAGAGTCCCATGCTCTACCGACTGAGCTAACCGGGCTGATCAGGCCTGGGAATTGAAAAATTTGACAGGCAATATTAATCAGCCTTTCTTTAAATTCTCTTCTATGCATTAAGAGCAAGTAGAGAAAGAGATGGTGTGTTTAGCAGACACACAACCTTTGGAATTCATGAGAGAGTACTAGCTTTGGCAAAGTTTCTATTTTTCACAATTTCAACCATCGATGAGTAAGCGCATCATGTAAATAAGAGATCTATCCTAGTTTGTGAAAAACCCATTGTTGACCAGGCTAGTAAAAGCCCCTCCCTCTTAGAGTGTCTTTTGATGACTGGTCCATTCACACCTCATCTGACTTTTGCAGTGGTGAAAAACACAGCCTGGCCAATGTGGGGGTCGAACCTACGACATTCGCGTTATTAGCACGACACTCTAACCAACTGAGCTAACCGGCCTGTTGGGTACGTGGAATGAATTTCGGCTAAATACATTGGCATATGTAACACAGCACAATTGAAACTGCAGATGGGTATCATGCTTTTCTCAATATAACATGAAATATTTCAGCGAAAACGTTTTTCTCAGGAATTTCAAAGGAAAGAGGCCATATTAAGACTAGCAAAGATTACAGCAGAAATTGGGAAAATCCTTCGCCCAATGTGGGGCTCGAACCCACGACCCTGGGATTAAGAGTCCCATGCTCTACCGACTGAGCTAACCGGGCTGATCAGGCCTGGGAATTGAAAAATTTGACAGGCAATATTAATCAGCCTTTCTTTAAATTCTCTTCTATGCATTAAGAGCAAGTAGGGAAAGAGATGGTGTGTTTAGCAGACACACAACCTTTGGAATTCATGAGAGAGTACTAGCTTTGGCAAAGTTTCTATTTTTCACTATTTCAACCATCGATGAGTAAGCGCATCATGTAAATAAGAGATCTATCCTAGTTTGTGAAAAACCCATTGTTGACCAGGCTAGTAAAAGCCCCTCCCTCTTAGAGTGTCTTTTGATGAATGGTCCATTCACACCTCATCTGACTTTTGCAGTGGTGAAAAACACAGCCTGGCCAATGTGGGGGTCGAACCCACGACATTCGCGTTATTAGCACGACGCTCTAACCAACTGAGCTAACCGGCCTGTTGGGTACGTGGAATGAATTTCGGCTAAATACATTGGCATATGTAACACAGCACAATTGAAACTGCAGATGGGTATCATGCTTTTCTCAATATAACATGAAATATTTCAGCGAAAACGTTTTTCTCAGGAATTTCAAAGGAAAGAGGCCATATTAAGACTAGCAAAGATTACAGCAGAAATTGGGAAAATCCTTCGCCCAATGTGGGGCTCGAACCCACGACCCTGGGATTAAGAGTCCCATGCTCTACCGACAGAGCTAACCAAGCTGATCAGGCCTGGGAATTGAAAAATTTGACAGGCAATATTAATCAGCCTTTCTTTAAATTCTCTTCTATGCATTAAGAGCAAGTAGAGAAAGAGATGGTGTGTTTAGCAGACACACAACCTTTGGAATTCATGAGAGAGTACTAGCTTTGGCAAAGTTTTTATTTTTCACAATTTCAACCATCGATGAGTAAGCGCATCATGTAAATAAGAGATCTATCCTAGTTTGTGAAAAACCCATTGTTGACCAGGCTAGTAAAAGCCCCTCCCTCTTAGAGTGTCTTTTGATGAATGGTCCATTCACACCTCATCTGACTTTTGCAGTGGTGAAAAACACAGCCTGGCCAATGTGGGGGTCGAACCCAGGACATTCGCGTTATTAGCACGACTCACTAACCAACTGAGCTAACCGGCCTGTTGGGTACGTGGAATGAATTTCGGCTAAATACATTGGCATATGTAACACAGCACAATTGAAACTGCAGATGGGTATCATGCTTTTCTCAATATAACATGAAATATTTCAGCGAAAACTTTTTTCTCTGGAATTTCAAAGGAAAGAGGCCATATTAAGACTAGCAAAGATTACAGCAGAAATTGGGAAAATCCTTCGCCCAAGGTGGGGCTCGAACCCACGACCCTGGGATTAAGAGTCCCATGCTTTACCGACTGAGCTAACCGGGCTGATCAGGCCTGGGAATTGAAAAATTTGACAGGCAATATTAATCAGCCTTTCTTTAAATTCTCTTCTATGCATTAAGAGCAAGTAGAGAAAGAGATGGTGTGTTTAGCAGACACACAACCTTTGGAATTCATGAGAGAGTACTAGCTTTGGCAAAGTTTCTATTTTTCACAATTTCAACCATCGATGAGTAAGCGCATCATGTAAATAAGAGATCTATCCTAGTTTGTGAAAAACCCATTGTTGACCAGGCTAGTAAAAGCCCCTCCCTCTTAGAGTGTCTTTTGATGACTGGTCCATTCACACCTCATCTGACTTTTGCAGTGGTGGAAAACACAGCCTGGCCAATGTGGGGGTCGAACCTACGACATTCGCGTTATTAGCACGACGCTCTAACCAACTGAGCTAACCGGCCTGTTGGGTACGTGGAATGAATTTCGGCTGAATACATTGGCATATGTAACACAGCACAATTGAAACTGCAGATGGGTATAATGATTTTCTCAATATAACATGAAATATTTCAGCGAAAACGTTTTTCTCGGGAATTTCAAAGGAAAGAGGCCATATTAAGACTAGCAAAGATTATAGCAGAAATTGGGAAAATCCTTCGCCCAATGTGGGGCTCGAACCCACGACCCTGGGATTAAGAGTCCCATGCTCTAACGACTGAGCTAACCGGCCTTATCAGGCCTGGGAATTGAAAAATTTGACAGGCAATATTAATCAGCCTGTGTTTAAATTCTCTTCTATGCATTAAGAGCAAGTAGAGAAAGAGATGGTGTGTTTAGCAGACACACAACCTTTGGAATTCATGAGAGAGTACTAGCATTGGCAAAGTTTCTATTTTTCACAATTTCAACCATCGATGAGTAAGCACATCATGTAAATAAGAGATCTATCCTAGTTTGTGAAAAACCCATTGTTGACCAGGCTAGTAAAAGCCCCTCCCTCTTACAGTGTCTTTTGATGAATGGTCCATTCACACCTCATCTGACTTTTGCAGTGGTGAAAAACACAGCCTGGCCAATGTGGGGGTCGAACCCACGACATTCGCGTCATTAGCATAACGCTCTAACCAACTGAGCTAACCGGCCTGTTGGGTACGTGGAATGAATTTCGGCTAAATACATTGGCATATGTAACACAGCACAATTGAAACTGCAGATGGGTATCATGCTTTTCTCAATATAACATGAAATATTTCAGCGAAAACTTTTTTCTCGGGAATTTCAAAGGAAAGAGGCCATATTAAGACTGGCAAAGATTACAGCAGAAATTGGGAAAATCCTTCGCCCAATGTGGTGCTCGAACCCACGACCCTGGGATTAAGAGTCCCATGCTCTACCGACTGAGCTAACCGGGCTGATCAGGCCTGGGAATTGAAAAATTTGACAGGCAATATTAATCAGCCTGTGTTTAAATTCTCTTCTATGCATTAAGAGCAAGTAGAGAAAGAGATGGTGTGTTTAGCAGACACACAACCTTTGGAATTCATGAGAGAGTACTAGCATTGGCAAAGTTTCTATTTTTCACAATTTCAACCATCGATGAGTAAGCGCATCATGTAAATAAGAGATCTATCCTAGTTTGTGAAAAACCCATTGTTGACCAGGCTAGTAAATGCCCCTCCCTCTTAGAGTGTCTTTTGATTAATGGTCCATTCACACCTCATCTGACTTTTGCAGTGGTGAAAAACACAGCCTGGCCAATATGCGGGTCGAACCGACGACATTCGCGTTATTAGCACAACGCTCTAACCAACTGAGCTAACCGGCCTGTTGGGTACGTGGAATGAATTTCGGCTAAATACATTGGCATATGTAACACAGCACAATTGAAACTGCAGATGGGTATCATGCTTTTCTCAATATAACATGAAATATTTCAGCGAAAACTTTTTTCTCGGGAATTTCAAAGGAAAGAGGCCATATTAAGACTAGCAAAGATTACAGCAGAAATTGGGAAAATCCTTCGCCCAATGTGGGGCTCGAACCCACGACCCTGGGATTAAGAGTCCCATGCTCTACCGACTGAGCTAACCGGGCTGATCAGGCCTGGGAATTGAAAAATTTGACAGGCAATATTAATCAGCCTGTGTTTAAATTCTCTTCTATGCATTAAGAGCAAGTAGAGAAAGAGATGGTGTGTTTAGCAGATACACAACCTTTGGAATTCATGAGAGAGTACTAGCATTGGCAAAGTTTCTATTTTTCACAATTTCAACCATCGATGAGTAAGCGCATCATGTAAATAAGAGATCTATCCTAGTTTGTGAAAAACCCATTGTTGACCAGGCTAGTAAAAGCCCCTCCCTCTTAGAGTGTCTTTTGAAGAATGGTCCATTCACATCTCATCTGACTTTTGCAGTGGTGAGAAACACAGCCTGGCCAATGTGGGGGTCGAACCCACGACATTCGCGTTATTAGCACGACGCTCTAACCAACTGAGCTAACTGGCCTGTTGGGTATGTGGAATGAAATTCGGCTAAATACATTGGCATATGTAACAGCACAATTGAAACTGCAGATGGATATCATGCTTTTCTCAATATAACATGAAATATTTCTGCGAAAAAGTTTTTCTCAGGAATTTCAAAGGAAAGAGGCCATATTAAGACTAGCAAAGATTACAGCAGAAATTGGGAAAATCCTTCGCCCAATGTGGGGCTCGAACCCACGACCCTGGGATTAAGAGTCCCATGCTCTACCGACTGAGCTAACCGGGCTGATCAGGCCTGGAATGAAAAATTTGACAGGCAATATTAATCAGCCTTTCTTTAAATTCTCTTCTATGCATTAAGAGCAAGTAGAGAAAGAGATGGTGTCTTTAGCAGACACACAACCTTTGGAATTCATGAGAGAGTACTAGCATTGGCAAAGTTTCTATTTTTCACAATTTCAACCATCGATGAGTAAGCACATCATGTAAATAAGAGATCTATCCTAGTTTTTGAAAAACCCATTGTTGACCAGGCTAGTAAAAGCCCCTCCCTCTTAGAGTGTCTTTTGATGAATGGTCCATTCACACCTCATCTGACTTTTGCAGTGGTGAAAAACACAGCCTGGCCAATGTGGGGGGTCGAACCCACGACATTCTCGTTATTAGTACGACGCTCTAACCAACTGAGCTTACCGACCTGTTGGGTACGTGGAATGAATTTCGGCTAAATACATTGGCATATGTAACACAGCACAATTGAAACTGCAGATGGGTATCATGCTTTTCTCAATATAACATGAAATATTTCAGCGAAAACGTTTTTCTCAGGAATTTCAAAGGAAAGAGGCCATATTAAGACTAGCAAAGATTACAGCAGAAATTGGGAAAATCCTTCGCCCAATGTGGGGCTCGAACCCACGACCCTGGGATTAAGATTCCCATGCTCTACCGACTGAGCTAACCGGGCTGATCAGGCCTGGAATAAAAAATTTGACAGGCAATATTAATCAGCTTTTCTTTAAATTCTCTTCTATGCATTAAGAGCAAGTAGAGAAAGAGATGGTGTCTTTAGCAGACACACAACCTTTGGAATTCATGAGAGAGTACTAGCATTGGCAAAGTTTCTATTTTTCACAATTTCAACCATTGATGAGTAAGCACATCATGTAAATAAGAGATCTATCCTAGTTCGTGAAAAACCCATTGTTGACCAGGCTAGTAAAAGCCCCTCCCTCTTAGAGTGTCTTTTGATGAATGGTCCATTCACACCTCATCTGACTTTTGCAGTGGTGAAAAACACAGCCTGGCCAATGTGGGGGTCGAACCCAGGACATTCGCGTTATTAGCACGACGCTCTAACCAACTGAGCTAACCGGCCTGTTGGGTACGTGGAATGAATTTCGGCTAAATACATTGGCATATGCAACAGCACAATCGAAACTGCAGATGGGTATCATGCTTTTCTCAATATAACATGAAATATTTCAGTGAAAACGTTTTTCTCAGGAATTTCAAAGGAAAGAGGCCATATTAAGACTAGCAAAGATTACAGCAGAAATTGGGAAAATCCTTCGCCCAATGTGGGGCTCGAACCCACGACCCTGGGATTAAGAGTCCCATGCTCTACCGACTGAACTAACCGGGCTGATCAGGCCTGGGAATTGAAATATTTGACAGGCAATATTAATCAGCCTTTCTTTAAATTCTCTTCTATGCATTAAGAGCAAGTAGAGAAAGAGATGGTGTGGTTAGCAGACACACAACCATTGGAATTCATGAGAGAGTACTAGCATTGGCAAAGTTTCTATTTTTCACAATTTCAACCATCGATGAGTAAGCGCATCATGTAAATAAGAGATCTATCCTAGTTTGTGAAAAACCCATTGTTGACCAGGCTAGTAAAAGCCCCTCCCTCTTAGAGTGTCTTTTGATGAATGGTCCATTCACACCTCATCTGACTTTTGCAGTGGTGAAAAAAGGGAGGTTTAGCACTGACTGCGTCGACAATAAAACGCAGACGTACAGCATACCTACAGCACTGGTACGTCTGCGTTAAATGGTCTACGGGGGACGTACGTCGTGGTTGCTAAACCTCCCTAAAGACAGCCTGGCCAATGTTGGGGTCAAACCCACGACATTCGCGTTATTAGGACGACGCTCTAACCAACTGAGCTAACCGGCCTGTTGGGTACGTGGAATGAAATTCGGCTAAATACATTGGCATATGTAACACAGCACAATTGAAACTGCAGATGGGTATCATGCTTTTCTCAATATAACATGAAATATTTCTGCGAAAACGTTTTTCTCAGGAATTTCAAAGGAAAGAGGCCATATAAAGACTAGCAAAGATTACAGCAGAAATTGGGAAAATCCTTCGCCAATTTGGGGCTCGAACCCACGACCCTGGGATTAAGAGTCCCATGCTCTACCGACTGAGCTAACCGGGCTGATCAGGCCTGGGAATTGAAAAATTTGACAGGCAATATTAATCAGCCTTTCTTTAAATTCTCTTCTATGCATTAAGAGCAAGTAGAGAAAGAGATGGTGTGGTTAGCAGACACACAACCTTTGGAATTCATGAGAGAGTACTAGCATTGGCAAAGTTTCTATTTTTCACAATTTCAACCATCGATGAGTAAGCGCATCATGTAAATAAGAGATCTATCCTAGTTTGTGAAAAACCCATTGTTGACCAGGCTAGTAAAAGCCCCTCCCTCTTAGAGTGTCTTTTGATGAATGGTCCATTCACACCTCATCTGACTTTTGCAGTGGTGAAAAAGACAGCCTGGCCAATGTTGGGGTCAAACCCACGACATTCGCGTTATTAGGACGACGCTCTAACCAACTGAGCTAACCGGCCTGTTGGGTACGTGGAATGAAATTCGGCTAAATACATTGGCATATGTAACACAGCACAATTGAAACTGCAGATGGGTATCATGCTTTTCTCAATATAACATGAAATATTTCTGCGAAAACGTTTTTCTCAGGAATTTCAAAGGAAAGAGGCCATATAAAGACTAGCAAAGATTACAGCAGAAATTGGGAAAATCCTTCGCCAATTTGGGGCTCGAACCCACGACTTTGGGATTAAGAGTCCCATGCTCTACCGACTGAGCTAACCGGGCTGATCAGGCCTGGGAATTGAAAAATTTGACAGGCAATATTAATCAGCCTTTCTTTAAATTCTCTTCTATGCATTAAGAGCAAGTAGAGAAAGAGATGGTGTTTTTAGCAGACACACAACCTTTGGAATTCATGAGAGAGTACTAGCATTGGCAAAGTTTCTATTTTTCACAATTTCAACCATCGATGAGTAAGCGCATCATGTAAATAAGAGATCTATCCTAGTTTGTGAAAAACCCATTGTTGACCAGGCTAGTAAAAGCCCCTCCCTCTTAGAGTGTCTTTTGAAGAATGGTCCATTAACATCTCATCTGACTTTTGCAGTGGTGAAAAACACAGCCTGGCCAATGTGGGGGTCGAACCCAGGACATTCGCGTTATTAGCACGACACTCTAACCAACTGAGCTAACCGGCCTGTTGGGTACGTGGAATGAATTTCGGCTAAATACATTGGCATATGTAACAGCACAATTGAAACTGCAGATGGATATCATGCTTTTCTCAATATAAAATGAAATATTTCTGCGAAAACGTTTTTCTCAGGAATTTCAAAGGAAAGAGGCCATATAAAGACTAGCAAAGATTACAGCAGAAATTGGGAAAATCCTTCGCCAATTTGGGGCTCGAACCCACGACCCTGGGATTAAGAGTCCCATGCTCTACCGACTGAGCTAACCGGGCTGATCAGGCCTGGGAATTGAAAAATTTGACAGGCAATATTAATCAGCCTTTCTTTAAATTCTCTTCTATGCATTAAGAGCAAGTAGAGAAAGAGATGGTGTGTTTAGCAGACACACAACCTTTGGAATTCATGAGAGAGTACTAGCATTGGCAAAGTTTCTATTTTTCACAATTTCAACCATCGATGAGTAAGCGCATCATGTAAATAAGAGATCTATCCTAGTTTGTGAAAAACCCATTGTTGACCAGGCTAGTAAAAGCCCCTCCCTCTTAGAGTGTCTTTTGAAGAATGGTCCATTCACATCTCATCTGACTTTTGCAGTGGTGAAAAACACAGCCTGGCCAATGTGGGGGTGGAACCCACGACATTCGCGTTATTAGCACGACACTCTAACCAACTGAGCTAACCGGCCTGTTGGGTACGTGGAATGAATTTCGGCTAAATACATTGGCATATGTAACAGCACAATTGAAACTGCAGATGGATATCATGCTTTTCTCAATATAACATGAAATATTTCTGCGAAAACGTTTTTCTCAGGAATTTCAAAGGAAAGAGGCCATATTAAGACTAGGAAAGATTACAGCAGAAATTGGGAAAATCCTTCGCCCAATGTGGGGCTCGAACCCACGACCCTGGGATTAAGAGTCCCATGCTCTACCGACTGAGCTAACCGGGCTGATCAGGCCGTGGAATTGATAAATTTGACAGGCAATATTATTCAGCCTGTGTTTAAATTCTCTTCTATGCATTAAGAGCAAGTAGAGAAAGAGATGGTGTCTTTAGCAGACACACAACCTTTGGAATTCATGAGAGAGTACTAGCATTGGCAAAGTTTCTATTTTTCACAATTTCAACCATCGATGAGTAAGCACATCATGTAAATAAGAGATCTATCCTAGTTTTTGAAAAACCCATTGTTGACCAGGCTAGTAAAAGCCCCTCCCTCTTAGAGTGTCTTTTGATGAATGGTCCATTGACACCTCATCTGACTTTTGCAGTGGTGAAAAACACAGCCTGGCCAATGTGGGGGGTCGAACCCACGACATTCTCGTTATTAGTACGACGCTCTAACCAACTGAGCTTACCGACCTGTTGGGTACGTGGAATGAATTTCGGCTAAATACATTGGCATATGTAACACAGCACAATTGAAACTGCAGATGGGTATCATGCTTTTCTCAATATAACATGAAATATTTCAGCGAAAACGTTTTTCTCAGGAATTTCAAAGGAAAGAGGCCATATTAAGACTAGCAAAGATTACAGCAGAAATTGGGAAAATCCTTCGCCCAATGTGGGGCTCGAACCCATGACCCTGGGATTAAGAGTCCCATGCTCTACCGACTGAGCTAACCGGGCTGATCAGGCCTGGGAATTGAAAAATTTGACAGGCAATATTAATCAGCCTGTGTTTAAATTCTCTTCTATGCATTAAGAGCAAGTAGAGAAAGAGATGGTGTTTTTAGCAGACACACAACCTTTGGAATTCATGAGAGAGTACTAGCATTGGCAAAGTTTCTATTTTTCACAATTTCAACCATCGATGAGTAAGCGCATCATGTAAATAAGAGATCTATCCTAGTTTGTGAAAAACCCATTGTTGACCAGGCTAGTAAAAGCCCCTCCCTCTTAGAGTGTCTTTTGATGAATGGTCCATTCACACCTCATCTGACTTTTGCAGTGGTGAAAAAGACAGCCTGGCCAATGTGGGGGTCGAACCCACGACATTCGCGTTATTAGGACGACGCTCTAACCAACTGAGCTAACCGGCCTGTTGGGTACATGGAATGAAATTCGGCTAAATACATTGGCATATGTAACACAGCACAATTGAAACTGCAGATGGGTATCATGCTTTTCTCAATATAACATGAAATATTTCTGCGAAAACGTTTTTCTCAGGAATTTCAAAGGAAAGAGGCCATATAAAGACTAGCAAAGATTACAGCAGAAATTGGGAAAATCCTTCGCCAATTTGGGGCTCGAACCCACGACCCTGGGATTAAGAGTCCCATGCTCTACCGACTGAGCTAACCGGGCTGATCAGGCCTGGGAATTGAAAAATTTGACAGGCAATATTAATCAGCCTTTCTTTAAATTCTCTTCTATGCATTAAGAGCAAGTAGAGAAAGAGATGGTGTTTTTAGCAGACACACAACCTTTGGAATTCATGAGAGAGTACTAGCATTGGCAAAGTTTCTATTTTTCACAATTTCAACCATCGATGAGTAAGCGCATCATGTAAATAAGAGATCTATCCTAGTTTGTGAAAAACCCATTGTTGTCCAGGCTAGTAAAAGCCCCTCCCTCTTAGAGTGTCTTTTGAAGAATGGTCCATTCACATCTCATCTGACTTTTGCAGTGGTGAAAAAGACAGCCTGGCCAATGTGGGGGTGGAACCCACGACATTCGCGTTATTAGCACGACACTCTAACCAACTGAGCTAACCGGCCTGTTGGGTACGTGGAATGAATTTCGGCTAAATACATTGGCAAATGTAACAGCACAATTGAAACTGCAGATGGATATCATGCTTTTCTCAATATAACATGAAATATTTCTGCGAAAACGTTTTTCTCAGGAATTTCAAAGGAAAGAGGCCATATTAAGACTAGCAAAGATTACAGCAGAAATTGGGAAAATCCTTCGCCCAATGTGGGGCTCGAACCCACGACCCTAGGATTAAGAGTCCCATGCTCTACCGACTGAGCTAACCGGGCTGATCAGGCCTGGGAATTGAAAAATTTGACACGCAATATTAATCAGCCTTTCTTTAAATTCTCTTCTATGCATTAAGAGCAAGTAGAGAAAGAGATGGTGTGGTTAGCAGACACACAACCTTTGGAATTCATGAGAGAGTACTAGCATTGGCAAAGTTTCTATTTTTCACAATTTCAACCATCGATGAGTAAGCGCATCATGTAAATAAGAGATCTATCCTAGTTTGTGAAAAACCCATTGTTGACCAGGCTAGTAAAAGCCCCTCCCTCTTAGAGTGTCTTTTGATGAATGGTCCATTCACACCTCATCTGACTTTTGCAGTGGTGAAAAACACAGCCTGGCCAATGTGGGGGTCGAACCCACGACATTCGCGTTATTAGGACGACGCTCTAACCAACTGAGCTAACCGGCCTGTTGGGTACGTGGAATGAAATTCGGCTAAATACATTGGCATATGTAACACAGCACAATTGAAACTGCAGATGGGTATCATGCTTTTCTCAATATAACATGAAATATTTCTGCGAAAACGTTTTTCTCAGGAATTTCAAAGGAAAGAGGCCATATTAAGACTAGCAAAGATTACAGCAGAAATTGGGAAAATCCTTCGCCCAATGTGGGCCTCGAACCCACGACCCTGGGATTAAGAGTCCCATGCTCTACCGACTGAGCTAACCGGGCTGATCAGGCCTGGGAATTGAAAAATTTGACAGGCAATATTAATCAGCCTTTCTTTAAATTCTCTTGTATGCATTAAGAGCAAGTAGAGAAAGAGATGGTGTGCTTAGCAGACACACAACCTTTGGAATTCATGAGAGAGTACTAGCATTGGCAAAGTTTCTATTTTTCACAATTTCAACCATCGATGAGTAAGCGCATCATGTAAATAAGAGATCTATCCTAGTTTGTGAAAAACCCATTGTTGACCAGGCTAGTAAAAGCCCCTCCCTCTTAGAGTGTCTTTTGATGAATGGTCCATTCACACCTCATCTGACTTTTGCAGTGGTGAAAAATACAGCCCGGCCAATGTGGGGGTCGAACCCACGACATTCGCGTTATTAGCACGACGCTCTAACCAACTGAGCTAACCAGCCTGTTGGGTACGTGGAATGAATTTCGGCTAAATACATTGGCATATGTAACACAGCACAATTGAAACTGCAGATGGGTATCATGCTTTTCTCAATATAACATGAAATATTTCAGCAAAAACATTTTTCTCAGGAATTTCAAAGGAAAGAGGCCATATTAAGACTAGTGTAGGGGCTCGTAGATCGTGATATAGTGTGAGCGTCTCCCTCGAGAGGGCGTTTTGAGCGGTGCGCCCATCACCGGTAGTCACTAGAGGTCTACTCGACCCCTGGTCTCTGCGGGGTGGTGGCAGCACTGTTTGCCTCGCTCCAGCTCCTACCAGGGGCCGGGGAAGGCGTTAGTCTGGCTCTACCTGCCAACGGAGTCGGACCACCTTTACCTGAGCTTGCACTATAGCTAAGCAGTGCACTTCGAGGTGCATGTAAAACATATACCGCAATAAATACGTGCCGGTTGCACTAACCCGAGATACCTTGTCTGGTTTTCACTTCGAACTAGTCGAGACATTAATCCGAACCACTACACTGGTGCTGTGACCAGTCCTTGGTGTTAGTGCGCGGCCCTGGAGGCCGAACACGAGCATGATCGATCTTGAGATGAAACATCGAACATCTCGGGATCCACACCGAATGACACTGCTCATGCTAACGACTTCAACAGAACACAAATGAGGGGATATACTTCCATAGCTGGACCCAAAGTGGAGAGGGTAGTTCGAAATCTCGAATCAGAGGAGATGCCCACTCCAGTTGCGAACCATACATATAGATTAAGCACCGAGTCCACAGGGACACCGCCACCGATTACAATGATGACCCTCGATGCTCAACGAGCTTGAGCAGAAACAAAAACAATGAGTCCTCGCCGATCCCTAGACGACGTAGACGTCTCGGTATTCGACATAGGAGGTTCGAAAAGAGTTACTGAATCGGCAGCAGAATACTTGCGTGAGCAGGCCAAGCTGAGCTTCGACGCCATGAATAGAGTTCGCCTATATCAAGGGTTACCGAAGCTAGAAGACTCCGAACATAAAGTTCTGAGGCTTAGAAATCTGGAGAAACAATGTCACCAGTATCAGACCGAGAAAGAACGAATGTTGAAAGACATGAAGAAACTCGGGGAAAAAAACGAATTGAAAGAAAAAGCAATCACGACCTTGAACAACAGGCACACGTTATGCAAAGGAAAATAGAACTCGCTAAAGCCGAGTGGGAGAACGAGAAGCTTAGAAAGGAAGTTGACCTGGAGGAACAAGAAGCTAGCTCCACTATCAGGAATCTCGAACTAAAGAAAGAGGCCGAGCAAATAAAGGCCGAAATGGAACAATACAAGTACGAGGCAAATAAGTTGCTGGAGATTCGGCGCCATCTTGGTCTTGCATTAATTACCGAAATTGACGGACGTCATGGCCGTCACTATGACTACCATCGGTCCTGTGACACACACATGTGGCATCTCTGCCACAACAACAACATTGACACATGTTCCAGTTTGACTTGATCAGATCGGACTTACCTTAATATCCGTTAAACACCCCACCAGGTGGGACTATGATCCACTGGATCTGTGTGATGCTGAAATGTGAGAAGTAAAAAGAAGATTAGATCAATTGTTCCCATTTGGAATCCCAAAAATTCTCAAAAACTCAACAATCGCCCTTGAGATTCAAGATATGCTTACAATCCACCCGACATAGTGATCACCAAATGTAACACAGTGCTGTTAGGCATAATGAGGTCGACCTCGTAGATCTCCTTTATGTAATATTATGACATCACAAAATGGACAGGTGCCCTTTTATAGCAGCCCGGATGAAAAGTTTGGCAACACGGGAAAGAAATTTTTTTTTTCACCCCCCTCCATTCGGCCCAAACTAAGTTTGTTTTTTCTCGAGTCAGCATCAAAATAGTTCCTTTTAGGAAACAAACAACAAATGAAAGTCGACCTGAGCAGATCAAAGCCATATTAAATCCCATAAATTACTGAACCTTTCACCATCATGGTACAGCGCCAGCTCGCTGCTACCACCTGGTGGAGTTTAGAAAAACTAATAAAGGCGTCCCTGGATACAGGACCCGCGCTAGACCATATGAATCAATTGAGCTCTGTACTTAGGTTTATACGTTGACAAAATGATATTGAACTTCGACCTTTTCTGTGTTGACTGTGGCCTGTCTGCAAACCATAACAGACAATCT
Organism: Acholoe squamosa; assembly: GCA_949317995.1. Lineage (NCBI taxonomy): Eukaryota > Metazoa > Annelida > Polychaeta > Phyllodocida > Polynoidae > Acholoe > Acholoe squamosa. The sequence goes on from OX439046.1 coordinate 26,307,834, forward strand.
GCAGGTTGATGAATTGCCTCCTCTTCATATGCACAAGGGAGCTCTATGTAGATTATGCACTACAGGTATGAATCTAGACATTGTTGCTATGCAAAACTGCTATTGCTAGGCCACCGCACAACCTAACAACCTTTTATTACCTATATTCCTAGTCTATGATGGAAGTCACAGGAGAGTTATATACAAGTTTACATCAGGGGAGTATGTTGTTGAAAGGAAACCATGCAGATATGAGCATTCAAGCATATTTTCAGGCTTGGTTGCTATACAAAGCTGCTGTTGCTAGGCAACCACACCACTTAGCAACAAAACAAAAGCAGCACTGTATTCTTCTAAGCTCATTTATAGGGGGTAGGACCCACCAGATACTTTCTAGACTGCACATTTATGTAATTCAAAGTGACATCTGAATCTATTGTCAGCCATTTTGAATTTCAGCCATATACAGCCTCGCCATTAAATTTTATGAAGTAAAAACATGCATATTCTTAATCAGCACTCTTTTTAGCACAAGAATCAGGAGAATTGATGAAGATTTAGCATGGAAAAACATCCATTCACATAAAGAGGGAGATTATTGAAATGAAACAGCATGTATTGGCTCAAGGTAGTGTCTTTGTGTCCAAGGCAATAACGTGTGTCATAGTCATCAAGGAATTCTGTAAAATGTCTCATATTACTCAGAAAGGTTTGTCCTACATAAATAATATTAGATATTGTGCTTAGATGGGGATAAGGGCAAGTTTTATACATGTATCTGGAGCGCATTTAAGATTTTTAGTAAAAAAAAGGAACTTTGTAATTTCAATCTTCCGTCTTCCCGACTGTCTGGTACACTCAAATCTGACCTTAAAAACATGTATTAGGGCTTAATGAAAAGCTGATTAAGTTTTCTTTCCATCAAGACCAATAGCTTCAGGATCCAGACAAGGTAAAATAGTCTTAGAGCTTGAGGATTGAGCATACTCCTTGAATAACATGGTACCAAAATTGACCGTAAAGTGGTATGAACCCGCACATGGATAATGAGCCAAAACCGGTAGTACATCCCAAGATAATCAATGTTAACATCTTGAATCTTGTTCAGGGGACCCTAAGGATTGAAAAAATACCTGTCGGGTTGGGATGTGGGGGGGGGTGCATGGTGGGCCCTATCAGCCCCCTGCCTATGAGCTCCTGTCAGTCAAAGTAACTTCGCTCAGGGGGTCTAAATGCCATGATCATGTTAGGCATTTCACATGCTTCCCAAATGATGAGACTCTGATTTGTGGGGTGTGAATTCTATAGGACTTACACTCACCAAAACTTAGAACTAAACCAAAATTATTAGATAGTGTACTTGGTCAAAACACCCAGGGAATCCTAGTCAAAAATCAATCAGGCAAGCCAAGGCAACTTGGACACTCTGGCTAATGGTTAGTCGTATTTCACCGAGAAAAGGCTCTTGCTTTAGACTCTAAGTATTGGTAGAAAGTTAGACCTATCGACTTATATCTAAGATTTTGAACATTAAGTGATATCTCGAGCATGATGCGTTGGTGATATCAATGGGCCCTAGTGGGTGGTAGCAAGCTTCTGAAAAACAGGCTTCAGAAGTGGAGCCGTCCATATAAGCCTTTAATATTCTTAAAACAATAGCGCTCCCCAGTAGCTTTGGGATCGTTCACAAGTATAAGTGCTCCCCTGTCAGTTACCCAATGACCTATCTAAAAAAAAACTTTAAATTGTTTATGCACAAAGCCCATATCCACGGTTCTTTCCAGATGAAAGCTATGTCCTTGCATGTGACAGTGCAGACATCTCTAGTTACCCGCGCGAGCTGTTTTCTCCTTGGATCTACGCTGATGCTGAAGATATATGCATGAAGATTAGCATTCAGGCTACAGCCGCTTTCGCAGTAGATGTTATAACTGAACTCAAAGACGAATTTGACAATGGTTATACGTTGAGTGAGATTATTCAGCGGAGAGAAGCCATTACGTTTTGTACGCATGGGACTGGGGAGTATTACGTAATATACACATTCCTACTGGTAGGTATCAAAGTTCGTCCTTCATTCCCTTGGGGTTCCCTCCAATCTCATTTCCACTTTTGCATGTCAGCATCCATTCCAAAGTCAGCCACATTTGAAAAGAAAAAGAATTCGTAATGTACGTTGTAATTTGATATGGCTCTCAGATAGATTTTGATAATGATTCTTTTACGATAAGCAGCAATATGGTGCAGTGTACTCCTCTATTTCAATGTAAAGATCTTTTCATTATTGATTTATAAGATTATAAAGTGCAAACTTAATCGATTGTCCCTGCAGTATGTCCATACCGGCACCTTTATGCTGACGGGTAATTGTAGCGTATCTATTATTCAATTTCAATTCAGGTGGGGCTAGGGTGCTCCTAACAACGACAAGGGCAGCAAATGGGGGCCACACGTATATAAATAGGCTCAATCAAAATCTCACGTGACACCGATTGTTTATGTAAGTATAGCAATTATATACTATTATTATTCCTTTTATATCAAAACTTTCCTGCAAGCGGTAACCATATGACTTGTGTATACTGCTGTCATCCTACAAGTAACGAGGCTAAAGATCTAGGCTTAAATCTTTAAATATTTATTCCATGTTACAGCTTTGGAACATCTGAAGAATTTTATTTTAGACCTTCTTTGTGTTTGTATTCCAGTTTATGGAAATATTCAAGAGCGAGAAGATGGAGACCATGATCTGGAGGCAGGCGGGCACAGTGAAGAAGAAGATAGTGTGACTGGCGCCAATACCACAATGGAATACGAGTATGACAATGAGAGTCAAGAAAAAAGTGAAACCAATGGCACAATGTCCTACGATGACAACGGTGCCACCAAAGATGATGACATTGATGGCCTTGAAGTCACCTCTCCGAGTATGATGCTTCTAATGATTACACAGAATTGATAAGTAAATGGTATAAAAGCAAACAGATGATCATAGGCCTATTCATTTTATTTTAGAAAGAAATAGCTGCCAGATTTACGTTCAGAAACAATGGATTAGATTTCGGAATAGTACTGCTAATTTTGATGATGTCTGAATTACATTTTTCAGGTGACATGAGTGAGGATGGGAGTGAGTCACACAGAGGTGTTCGTCAGGTGAATTTGGACCCGGGGTATGAGGAAATCACAGGGAACGATGAAATCATTCTTTCTTATTTCATACCAGACAAAAGGAAACCCATAGAAGGCAAGTTCAATAGTTCAATGAAGTACTTAAGCGGATGAAATATTGCGTTGTATAAAGCAGTGCCTCCTCTGCGACGCACGGGGAAAAGTTCCCTTTCATCTGCTCCCTTTTCATCAAACAGATGGTCGGATGCGAATGAAAAAAAATTCCTCCACTAAGATGGATGAAGGGTGAAACCATGTAAATCTTGACCTTCAAATGACGCTTGATGTACTTGTATACTTTTGGGCAGTGGAGGCGGCTCATTAAGGCCTTATTCCACTTCAGTCAAGTTTGCAAAAGTAACAAAAAAGTTGACTGAAAAAGTCAACTTTGGGTGAATTCCCCCACTTTCTGTGACTGAAAAAGTGAAATCCTGACTTTTCCAGTCAGCCATCTCCCACTTTCACAGACTTTTCCTTCTTTCATGATTCCATTTAGACTTTTTCAGTCAAAGTTGACTGAAAACGTCATCTTTTACAAACTATTTAGCAGACTGGCGGTCAGTGGAAGCAGTTTTCCATTCAAAGTCAAACTTTTCCAGTGAGTTTTTGACTTTTCCTCAAATATTACCTTTTTTCAATGTTTCAAAAAGTCAATATTTAATTCAGATTTTGTCAGTTCATGTTTGACTTTTGACTTTTTCAGTCAAGTCAGACTTCTCCAGTCAACTTTTCATTGACTGACGGCCAGTGGAATCAGGTGCACTGACCTTAAGTAAGAAGTGGACTGAAAATGTTTGAAAACAGACTGAAAAAGTCTGAGACATGACTGGAAAAGTCTGAAAATTGACTGAAAAAATCTGAAAAATTGACTGAAAAGGTCAACTTCACAATGGAATCAGGTATCACTTATTCACTCAGACCTTTCTAGTCGACTAATCTTGACTGTGACTTTTACTGACTAAAATAGAATAATGCCTTTGCTAAACCAAGTCCTGGGAAGTCTGCTTGATAGCCAGTCAATAGTGCAATATCAGACTATGTGAATTCAGCATTTCTTTGCTGTCAGTTTAGCCTCATACGAAAGTCCCCTATAATGTGCGACCATCCTCTGCATGATATTGATTTCACTAAGTTACCTTTATAGCTGAAGTACTTATTTGAGATTTGCACAAGGCAACCGGTCATGAGCTAGATGACCTCATCTTTAGGTAAGTAAGTGCATACACATACAGGGGTAGAATGTACAGTCAAATGCAGTGTTCAAGATTGAAATACGAAATTATGAAGTTTGACTTTTTTCACCCTTTTTTTAATCAACCTCAGACCTCCCTTTCCTCGTTTGTGTATTCAAATAGTTTGTACATGATTTACAGGCAATGTATCCAGCTGTTATTTTGAGGACTCTATACACGTTGAGTCAAAAGAACATATGTATTTGTGTAATCTGGTACATACACGCATCATCCACCATTTTGATCGTATTCCATCTCTCAATCAAACCTAAATCAATCTGGTTTGTCAGGATTTGGTTGTCTTGAGAATCAAATGGAACAAAACGTCCTTTATTAATTAACTTCTTTTCCTTACAACACCTCAAGGGATGGATGATTGACACTTTCTCCTGTTCTAACGATTGGAACTGAACATAGAAGTCATTATCTGGAGAGGTTCTTGATGTTACAATTATTAAGGTCTACAGAGCTTTTCAATGTTGCCCATAGGGGAGAGCTGAAGGAGAATTTCTGTTCTACTCAGTTGACATGGCAACCAAATCCTGATAAAATGGATCAAGTTTGATCGGTTGACGGAGGGATGGAATGCGATCGTAATGATGCACATAGTTCAACCAATGAATATATATTCTTGTCACTCAATGTTTATAGGGTCCTTAACAATGTTCAAAGTCTTTGTGGTCAACAATTCAGTGGGAAAATATCAGTCCTGCATTCAATCAACATTGAAAGATGGTTGATTCCCACTGATTTTCAACATTGACTCTATGCTCAGTACCCACTTGAATGTTACCTTCTATATGATTGTGTGTTTTCTACATCCAGTAGTATTTCAATAACAATCCTTGTAAAGTATTGTGTTTATTCCTTAGCTGTATGTGGAAGAACAAGTCGTGTGACATGAGTTGGTTTACACCTGCTAGGTATTTCTCAAACCCTACGAATTGAGACTGCCCACTACGAATTGTACACCCCCTGTGATCCAGTCCAATCATAGTGAGGGTGAGTGGGTGACCCTACAATACCTACGATTGGCTATACAGTAGCCTACCTTTTCCTTCTATATCTGCACCAATCATAGTGATTGACCATGTATATACAAGAATAGCCCTCCGTGAGAGGCAAGGTCGGTACGATCCAGCAGGGCCATAATCGTTGAGTTTGAGAAATGACTGCCAGGAAGTCATTTCTCAAAAGCTAAGTTTTGGGCAGCCCCAAATCGTACCACCCTGACCTGGATCGGAAGGGCATTCTTAGGTTGACAGGATCAATCACTACTATTGGTGCAGATATAGAGGGGAAAGACATGTACCTGTATAGGCAATCGTAGCTAATACAGGGTCACCCACTCCCCCTTACTACGATCTGACTGGATCGTAGGGCGTGTTCAATACGTATCGGGGAGGCTCAGATCGTAGTGTTTGAGAAATACCTAGCAGAGATGACAGAGTTTGGGATGTGCCATATGTTCAACTTTGATACAACCAACAGAATGGCCACTGACCTAACAGGTACATAATTATTTATTCACAGTGAGTCGATACACTGTTATCCTATGTGAATCCAATGGTGCTATTCATTTTGTTCTATTCCCAATGGTTGCATAGCAATGGGCCATTTTATTAGAAAATATTTCAATTTTAGGGGCAATGATGAAAACTATGATTTTACAAGGTATTTTCATGAAAATAATTTCCCAAGAAGGAATCATAGCTATATCATGAAATTTCTTGTGCATGTTCCTGAAGACCTATATTTTCTATTATAATTGACAAATTATTAGAAAAGAAATATTTATTTTTTGCGTTTTTTTCACTTTTATTTGTTGCAAACTCATGAGCTTGAGCCTAAAATGTTCCAATTGCGATTTCCAATGACTGTGAAATCGTCAAGAATGCAGATGATGAATGATAAATAGATCAAGAATCAAAAGCTAACAGGTTTTCAGTAAACTTTCAAAGTCCATCAACAATTTGGTCAAACTAAAAATACTAGTAATATTTCAGGATCCTTTAACGGGTTGAGCCTCATGCTGAATGTTGAGAAGTTTGACCATACACGTGGAGTTAACAGTGATGCTGGCATTACGGTACACATTTGATTCTAGGAAATCCAAAGTGTTCGAAGTGATATCATTGTCCATGCTCTAAGAGGTTCTCAAACATGGAGAACCGCCAAGAGAATAAAGTAAAATCAAAAACATATGAGTATCTGCAAAAGAAAAGAAAAGAAAAACACAGTGCTTCAAATAAAATCTTCCTTTTTTCTTATCCACACAAGAACCAATTGTTTAGATCAAGATGCTATTTGAACCCCACTAGAATCTTGCTGAAAATATAACCAAAATAGTTTTCAAGACAGAAAATACATCACTACAATTTGCCTTTCTTCTTGTAGGTACACCTGCGTGATCAGAATGACGTGCCATCTGTCTCAGATACAGAAATAGCCATAGCGTTGTCAACACACACCCTCATAGAGATGCGCTACAGCAAGGTAAGATGTCAGTTAATTAATAAACAAATCACATACACACACACAAAATATGTCCACTTCAGAGCTTTATCACAGTAAATTAATTATGGGCTATCAGATCTCTATTGAGCATTGTGCTTGGAAAGATGAATAAAACACCAATCTGTGAATGCAATTTAACTATTCAGACAAAGAGTCTGTGGGATCCCTATAGAGACTGTGTAAAGATCCCACTGGACTATTTCCCAGATGAGCCATATACATATGCACGGTGCCAGCGTCAGTGCAGGAGTAAACAGTTAGAGGCCCAGTGTAACTGCCGTGATGCATACATGCCAGGTATAGCAATTTTGATTACAATTGATTCATCGTAAGGGTGTTCATAAATGTCTCCATAATGAACATTAAGGAATGTACTTAAGTTGTCAAAATTTATTTTCATAGACTATGCTCAATGAGGAAGCCGTTGTATAATCAGTGAATGATGAAAGTAGTATTATTGAACATTTCTATTTTCAGTGTCTAGACACATTTGCAATAGTAAGTTATATGTCACACATTCTTTGTGAATATGAATTTCATAAGAGTTCACTTCGACCTTGAATATCATGCATTATGAAATGTTTGTCACAAAAAAAAATGTGCCATAAAATTATAAAGAACATTAATTAGGTAATAATTCTTTACATTTAGATACATCTGGAAAACCGGTGTGCTCTGTACACAAGTGCCTTCAGTGTGTGCTAGGGTTTTATACAAGTAAGTTCAGTGATCAAACATCAGTTCATTCTAAGGACAGCATAGTTTAATTTGGACTACAATACCACACATGGTATTTAATGTGTTACACAGCTATAATAATTATAGTCTCAAAAATCTTAATTTTGATAATGACGGATTTCCTTTCCTTTCAGGAAACAATACCAAGAATAGATATGTGTGTGAGAAATGTTCTGATGCATGTGAAAATATCAATTTTGCTACTGAGATGTCATTTGCCTCTCTATCAGAAGTCAGTGCTCTGGAGCTTATCAACGATCTGAGTAAGCATGAAAAGCTGCGGAAATGCTTCTATGCTGCTCGGGAAAAAATGGCCAGGTCTAACCCAATGTATAGTGTGTCTACTGTAAACCAGGGCTTCCCTAGCCCACTTAAAAGGGTCTACTTCTCATCTTTCCTATCCCCTCAGGATGTGTGTGGTGCACATATGCATGGGCACTGACACATTCCTCTGTGAAATTGTGTAATGTCTTTCTCGCCATGAATATGACCTTAGCTGTCGAAATGGCGTTAAACATCTATTACTCACTCACTCACTCACTGTAAACCAACTTGAAGATGTGATAAACCAGCTGAAACAGACATTGCAATACACAACAAATCATGCAGCAACTTCCCAAGCTTCCTTCTCATCCTTTGCCATAACGGCAGTATCAACAATTGTGACAGTATTCCAACAGGATGTCGGGAAGACTTTGAGAGGGCAGATTACAGGTCCACTCGGTGACTACGATATTTCTTATGGTATTGCAGTGAACGACCTAAGAACTTCTGCATATGTCTACTATGATGAATCGTGTGGTAAACCGTCTTTTTGAGCGGTTTGGAAAAGAACCGTTTCATGTTCAGTTCTCTATCAACTTAAAAGAGTTAATAGCCCTCATGAATATGACAAGGGATAATGATCCTAACATAAGGTTTCGACGTAGTATCTTGAGCAATGTCCCAAGACGCCTGTACATGGGGTCTAAGGAACAAGAAAAGGCTGAATCTGCAATGAAGGGCCTGGAAGGCTTTTCTCAAGATGGTACGACTAGACTCCTTCAGATCGTAGTGGGATCCCTCATTCTAATGCCATTAAAGCCTTACATCTAGTGGTCACTAAGGATTGCTCTGGTATGACTGCCCTACCAAACCCTATGTAATGACTGTACTAAATGCTTATCATACAGAGCAGTTGTAGTGCATTACCTACGATCAACCACTCTAGTTTTCAGGGTTTCAAATCGTAGTGGCTGTATCTAGTCGTACCATCTTGAGAAATGCCCTCCTGGTCCAGTTAGCTAAAGAGCATATTGATTTGATAAATGACATTAAAAAAGCTAATGCTCCAAATATCACTCGAGACAGCATAAAAAAAAATATTGTCAGAAAACACCAAGATTGGACCAGCTAGGTATTTCTCAAACACTACGATCTGAGCCTCCCCACTATGTTCTGCACACCCCCTACAATCCAGTCAGATCGTAGTAAGGGGGAGTGGGTAAACCTGTATTACCTACAATTGCCTATATACAGGTGCATGCCTTTCCCTTCTATATCTGTAGCAATCGTAGTGATTGATTCTGCCAACCCAAGAATCCCCTTCGAATCCAGGTCAGGGTGGTATGATTAGGGGTGCCCGAAACTTAGCATTTGAGAAATGACTTCCAGAGCATCGATAGACATGGAGGAAATTATACTCAGTTATGGTACTATGCTGGAGGGCGTCCAACGGTAGCTGTGAACTGATGACTATGCCAACGGCAGGATCACACAAATGACCCGTGAGCTGGAGACAACGCTGAATGTTGAACTACTCAAAAAGGACCTGGAGGCTCAGCTGATTCATCTCCAAGATCTATACAAAGGGTAAATTACCTCAGTGAAGGTATTGAGAATCAGAATTCACTCTATACAAATTCAAGGGAGCTTTTAATTGAAATGATGTTAAATTCTGCATCTACTCTTTTATCATTTGCATGGTAAATTCTGATGCTAGCTATATATGTCAGGTGTTACTTAACGAATGGTAAAGATTTGCAAAGAAAATACTACTAAATAGTACTAATCTCTAACCAGCAAATATAGGAGTATAGTTCATTGTAGGAGAGTAATAAGTTTTTTTTTTAAAGATAAACACAAATGAAAAGGAAGGTAGTTGGATGATAGTCATAGTTAAACTGTGCTCATTATGGGTTATGGTGTTTTGCTTTCATTTTGCAGCTATGCTTCTAATATGATAGACCACCATGAACTTACAACATACATAAATAGCAATCTTAGTCAATGTATGGACAGCTATCTGGAAGTCTTTGAAGAAGGCCTTCTTGAAAAGTATCTCGGTAAACTTTCCATTACATTAGAATCAAATCAAATATTTACTTACTTACTGTACACTTGAAGGTCAGCAATAATATCATAATACCATATCATTGTCCTAGCACCTGCACTATACAACTTTCTACCAGGCTATGCATCAAAGTAGACATGTAAATTTAAAACCAACACTATCATTCCCTTGAATTCTTAGTCACTCTACTTTCTCCACGAAGGCAAGCTGAGCACAGCAGTGGAAAGGATTAAGCTAGATATGGTGGAAGCATACGGTCAATTCTCATGAAAATGGAGCACATGGCCGAGGAGGAGAAAAAATCTGAACTGTTCAGATGTTTTGTATTTCTTGTGGGCTGAAAGGCAGCATATAATCTTAATTACTCACAAAATTGGGAACACTAACTATGAAAATTAAAGATTTTATGACAGTTTTAGGAAGAAAACTGGTGGACCTACGTACGGTGATGAATCTTGCATATGAACAAATTACATGGGTAGCTATAAAATAGAATTATTTGCAAGAAAATTGATAAATTTTGTTCATACAGTCATAACAACATGTTGGCTAGGGGTCTTCATCATTTATATCTATGATAAGAATAGATTATGCTGCAATTAATTATACCCACTTATGGAGCTGGACCTACGTATGGTGATGTACCTACGTACGGTGATGTCTATGCATTGCAGTCATTATCTTCACAAATTTATTGATTTCTGGTATTGTAACTGGTCCATAGTATTCATCCTTAGTCAATTGAAGTATATCAACAGGTTTATAGATAGCATTAGCTATTTCTATCATTCTATGGCATAGGTTTCAATCATGGACCTATGCATGGTGATGTACCTACGTACGGTGATATTTCCATGATTTTTCCCAATAGGTTGCAACATATTCATCCAGTTATGACTATATTTTGCATGGATATTCCCTGGACCACATATATTAACATGTTATGAAATAATTTACTAAATATTAATTACTCTCCTTTAATCAATGATTCAATGTACCTACGTACGGTGATGCTAAGGGGTACACCACATGCTTGTCAGTCCTATAGGTCATTGACATATGCATGTTAGAAATATTTTATATTAATATTATATTGCCCCCCATTGAGCCATAAAAACTGAGACATCTATATATCCCAAGAGGATTTTCTCCTTGACATTATCCCTTAGGTGCCCAAGCGCGCTTAAATGCGCGGTTTTGGGCTTAAATACATGCACATTGAAGCAAATCTTCATCCAGGAACATCTACTGGTCCAATCTGCAAGGTTATACCCTCATTAGAATGGCCATGACCCCCTTATTCCAATGAGACCATCCATTTGACTGTATCACCATTATCTCAGACACAGTGAGTCAAAACCTGAAAATTAGTTGTCATACATGTGACTCTTTGGAAGGGAATCGGCAAAGGAGATTGGATCTAACATGATAGCAAGGTAATGCTGGATCATTTGTCCCCTATTGCCACACCTTTGATAGACTTGTCAACCTTACAACTAATCTATTCATAGGAATTGTTCATATCCATGTAAATGATGTCATGAACTGTGACCAAGACATTTTGCACCCTGGTAGTACACACAGGCAGAACCAGTTCAGTATAGTTATGCAAATATCACACACTGTATGAGATTAGAGCATTTTGGTTGCTATGGTAACCACACTCAGTCAGAAATTTCTCTCTTAACTGAAGGTTTAAGTAAAAAAAAGAACCAGATGCATAATGTGAATTCACTATCAAATACCTGTTCAGAATTATATATACATGGTCTTTATCACTGGGGTGATGTACATGTGAATAAATGGAAAATCATCAAATAATTCTGGGCACGTAAAGGTTATACTCAATCTAGTGTACCTACGTACGGTGATGCAAATGTTACACAACTACATTTTTCCTTATAAATAACAAGAAAATAATTGAAAATGAGCTCTGATGGTGTCAAAATGTTCGTTTTTCAATTCTACAATAGTCCATATGAAAAGTGTTATTATGGACCTTATTGTACCTCAAATAAATCACCTAATATGTTTAACTTATATTTTTTTAGTTAAAAACCTTTGAAATATCCCCATTTTACCCTGTTATTGGCATAGATTAGGTCACTACATGGGCAAAACTGGGTACCCATGATATGATAATGTTAGCAGCAATGTGAATGTATAAACAATATAGCAGTTAGACCGCCTGTTAAGTGTACATGGATGGGGTAAGGTATAGTGAGCCTGTGCTCCATTTTCGTGAGAATTGACCATACAGTCAGGTATTAAAATATCTCACATTCACTTTGAGCCACAGATTGGGATTACTTTTGAGGGCAATGCCCGCTCTATGGACATATGGAGGATGCCTTACACCAGACGCAATGCAATTGAATCAGTAAGTTTCACACATATAAAATGATAATTTCTTAGCTTCATCACTTAGTCATCAGAAAATGGAAGTTCTCAAAATTTACCAAGGATGAAAGCAAGTTTTTCTTAGTGTACCCTTCTATCCAAACTCTGTCCATTAATGATATTTAAGGTCTTGGAAAAGGCCATGGTTAAACTTTGCAGCTACCCCCCCCCCGGCACACACATGGAGCCCCCTTGAAATATGGTTTGATGCCTCATGAATGATATCAGCAGATCGATGCTTCCTTTATCAATCATTTTAGAGTGCAATCGCTTCTCTTTGCTCTCCTTCTTTCAGCTCCTGTATCAGTACAAAGAGAACCAGTCATACTATCAGTGGCCAAGGTCACGTGACCTCACCTCCTTCACCAAAAACAATGGATCACACACAGTGCTCAGGTTCATCATGTCTCACTACTTTGAGTTTGTTCAAACTAAATTTGCTGATTCTGAGGCAACAATTAAGATGTACATGAAGGCTTTAAAGGCTGGCGTTAAGCAACTTGTACAGAACATGGATGACTTCAGACTTGGCTCTGTCATTGACCCAAATTTTGTTGTGTAATTTACCCCAGATAACTCTACTGTCCTACATATAGGACGGCTAAGTGACATCATTGAAGGAGGTCTACATCCACAAATAAAATCAACAGATATGGAAGTAAAATTTGCATCATATAGTTCTAGGCCCAAGACTTGCAAAAATGCTCCATACGGGTATTCTTAGGTACTTTTATGACATTTCACACATGTCCCAAAACACCAACTACTTGGGAAATTACCTTATGGTATAGATTTTGACCTTTTCAGAGGGGACGGACACCCAAAGTCCTACTGTCATACATGTAGGATGGTGGTTATCTCTGGATCCGCTATAGCTAAAGCTTTGAAATTTCTTGTATGGCACAAATGGCCATATATAAGCATATTATTCAGTTTCTGGCACTCTCGTACAGGAATTGTGGTTTCCATGGCAACCAAAAGAACACAAATCTCAAAGGACAGTAGTCCAAAATCCTACTGTCCTACATATAGGACAGTAAGCAAACCCTCATCTCTGGTCACGGTGCAGGTAAAGGTCCGAAATTTTGTAGAAGGCATATTTGGTCATATATTAGTCTACTTATCAATTTTAAGCACTCTATAACTAAAATTGCCACTTTAGAATTATCTGGGATGTTGATGATTACTTTAGATGAGGTTTAATATATCAGTTGTACCTCTTACCAAAGCCAAGTTACTTCACAAGGTTGCCTTCATAAGCCTATTCATTATACTACTTGTAACCATGTTAAACTCTTCTCAGTGAAGCAACTTTGGGCAGTTTATGGGGAGGTAAACCAAGACCAACATTTCGGTTGGCCATTGATATGATTATATAATTTAGGACACGTAAATTTATGCAATGCCCCTTTCTGCAACATATATATATTTTTTTTCTTTTATGGGAAACCTTTAAGTTAGAAAGCAAGCTATCAAAATTATTTCATTAGGTAAGTGAACCCGACTTCATGATAAGTCTAGCAGAAGACACTAAAAATATGAAATCACAAGGATAACTTTGGCAACTGCAGAGGGAAAATAATTATTTATTATCTAATCATCTCAAGTAACAAATATTAACATCTATGAACAATCAGTCGATAATACATGAGAAAATCCAAAAGTTAAATGTCGATAAAACTCTGGCACCAGAAGGGTATAGTCCTGAATTTCTTTTGAAATAACCTTCAGCTAGCCATTTCTCAAACACTACGCTCCTACCCCTCTCCCTCCGATTCCAACCACCCCTACGATCCAGTCCAATCGTAGTGATTGACCCTTGGTGATCATGTATTACCTACAATTGCCTATACAGGTGCATGCCTTTTCCCTCTGTATCTGCTGTAATCATAGTGATTGATCCTGTACAATGAAGAATTCCCTTCCGATCCTGGCCTGGTCAGTACGATTTCAGGGTGCCCAAAACTTAGTGTCTGAGAAATGACTTCCAGGTGTAGTATATATGAAAGTATGTTCCTTTAAATATGAAAGTATGTTCCTTCAAATTGAATCTGAAGGCAACTATGGGTCGTGATAGTCCAATCAACGCTTCTTGTGGATAAATTCTACAGCAAAGATTTTGTAGGCTATATGTAGCAATCATTTTGAAGTGCAATTGATGAAAAAATGTCTCTGAAAACAACACAACCACCTCTGCTAGCCATTTCTCAAACACTACGATCCTACCCCTCTCCCTCTGATTCCAACCATCCCTACGATCCAGTGCAATCATAGTGATTGACCCTTGGTGATCATGTATTACCTATGATTGCCTATGCAGGTGCATGCCTTTCCCCTCTATATCTGCACCAATCATAGTGATTGATCCTGTCAAAACTAGAATACCCTTACGATCCTGGCCTGGTCAGTACGATTTCAGGGTGCCCAAAACTTAGTGTCTGAGAAATGACTTCCAGGTGTAGTATATATGAAAGTATGTTCCTTTAAATATGAAAGTATGTTCCTTCAAATTGAATCTGAAGGCAACTATGGGTCGTGATAGTCCAATCAACGCTTCTTGTGGATAAATTCTACAGCAAAGATTTTGTAGGCTATATGTAGCAATCATTTTGAAGTGCAATTGATGAAAAAATGTCTCTGAAAACAACACAACCACCTCTGCTAGCCATTTCTCAAACACTACGATCCTACCCCTCTCCCTCTGATTCCAACCATCCCTACGATCCAGTGCAATCATAGTGATTGACCCTTGGTGATCATGTATTACCTATGATTGCCTATGCAGGTGCATGCCTTTCCCCTCTATATCTGCACCAATCATAGTGATTGATCCTGTCAAAACTAGAATACCCTTACGATCCAGGTTAGGGTGGTACAATCTGGGGGCACCCAAAACTTAGTGTTTGAGAAATGACTACCAGGAATCACCACAGTGGACGTTGGGTGCAAGAAAGCAGCGCATGCACTGAATACATTATAAAACTTTATAATCATCATGATATATATGTGTCATATATAATTAAATTTATCTTGGTGTAGAATCACTGATAAACTCTCGAGTAGTTACTTGATTAACAAGTTTACAATAATGGTCAAAAATATGTCTCATCTGCTGACTTGAAAGATTTGACCATTGTTAATCCTATACTGATAAGAAAACACTTCCTATTTAAAATTCTGTCATGGAATGCTATATTACACAAGAGAAATATGCATGATTTTGAAGGCTGACAACACTAGTACCCTCTAAACCGTGCCAACATATTTCAGATATCTATTTTCAATATACTGATCCACCTTGGAATCAGGTACATCTGACAGTGGCAATCCCACATGTGTGTTAAGGAACTGTTTTCTCATTTTTCTCAAGCCAAGCTTCAACAGAGGTTATTGAACTTTCAGAGCCAACTTTCCTGGACCTCTTTCCAGCTGCAATCAATTTCATGATGCTTTGGTACAAAAAGAGATCAAAGACCTCACAGACTGTCATCACACTAGCACCAAGCAGCAGCCCCATGTAACCACCCATGTCACCTGTAAAGTAGAGAAATAATCAATCAACTGCTACCTAATACTTTACTAAATCAATGTGCCATTCATTTTGGTTAAAAGAGTTTTTATTCATTATTTAATGGTGGGCCCTAAACTTAGGCATTGCTGCATCATGGCCAGTCTGGTTAATTAATGGATAGAGCCAGAAGATGAAACAATGCTACTCAGGACTAGTGCAGGATCAATAAAAATTTTGACCATGGACCATATCATAACCATCGAATCAATACTTTTGATGATCATAATTATATTGATTCTCTCAGTCATCTTCAGTTTTGTAGCTCACTAAATGACAATATAGCCCAAAAGACTAAAAGGTAGTCTTTCCCTGCCAATGAGTTGAGCTGGGAAACACCAGTTGCCATAGTTTTCAATTATGTATGCTTAGAAAAATGAAATATTAGTACTTACTGAAGAAGTCGACCAGTTCATATGAAGGTGTTTGTTCAATAAATTCATACTTCAACTCTCCATAATAGATATCTAGTTTCAGGAAGTTATCTCTACAAAACAGATAGTAAAGTCCATATAAGTGACAAACATTTACTTAATTGTATGTCTTCTATTGAATTAATCTAAATTCTCTAGTGCTGCACCCTCTTTATTGATTATTGTATTAAATTACAAAACCATCATCGCTGAAAATAATGCACCAAAGTCCCAATTCAAAATATGATAATTTGGAATATGGTGCAATTTAGCAAGAATCCTGTTCACCAATATATAATACCATTCCAAAATAGAATTTACCAACACAATTACAAAGATAGAGCTACATCAAGCACACTGGTAATCGACATCACTGTCAAACTACTTCAAAAGGTCCTGATGATTTTGGTGAAAAATATCATTGAATCTACCTTCACATCGAATTTTGGCTACTTACACAACAAACTTTGGATCAATGATGGAGCCCAAACTGAAGTCATTCATATTCTGAACAAGTTGCTTGATGTCCCCCTGTAAAACCGTCACATAGCCCTTAACTGATGCTTCAAAATCAGCAAACACTGTTGAAACAGACTCAAAGTAGTGGGCCATGATAAATTTGAGGACTGTGTGGGACCCATTGTTTGTAGTGAAGGAGGTGAGATCACGTGACATTGGCCACCGTGTGTAGTACTTTTTAGCCTTGAGCCGATACTGGATCTGAGATGATAAGAAAACAGTTTTTATGGTATATACAAGCAGCATTGTAGGAGAAGAAGGATAATAAGCACCTATCTTATAATGCATCTTTCAAATCTCTTCTCCTTTTTACACCTTGGTTCTGCCAAGTTTGAAAATAAAAAAAAGGGTGAAGGGTATTAATGTATATTCTACTGAACACAAGTATTGTAGCTGGACAGGCAGTGGCTTGGTGTTGGTTGCCAATCCTGGTTCTATGCAATGATTCATATACAGGTTCTAAGTGTTTACATCCAAGAATAAGGCGTTCATCTTGAACCCAGAACTAAATCAAATTAAAGATTTTTTTTTTTTTGGGGGGGGGGATAGTAAAAGACAGCACAGAGACATTTTACATTATCTAAAACTGGAATACACTTTGCACTTACTGATTGAATTGCATTGCGCCTAGTGTAGGGCATCCTCCATATGTCCATGGAACGAGCATTGTCTTCAAATGTAGTCCCAAACTGCGGCTCAAAGTGAATATTCAAGTGTGTGAGGTACTCTAAGACCTTGCCATATGCCTTAACAACATCTATGGTAATTTTTTCGACAGCTGTGGTTATCCTACCTGTTAAGGAATTAAGTACCATCATTTAAAAACATGCAGCAGTGTAACCTCATGAAATGTGTTTTTATTGAATAATAAATGACCAGAAAGAAATTGTTCTTGTGACCAGACATCTATATAGAGTTCTGTATAAAAACAAGTGTTAAAATATCATTGATAAATACCAAGATACTTGTCAAGAATTCCTTCTTGAAATATGCTGAGGAAGCTGTCCAGACGCTGGCTAAGATCTTCGTTTATCTTGTTTGACAGTTTGTGGTGGTCTATCTCGTTTATGGCATACCTGTAAAGAGTATCAGCATACCTATCATAAACCTGTCATGAATGTGACAAATATTCTTATTTGTACATAATTATGAACACCCATCCCAGAGTCTGGTGGTTCTATTATGTGCAGCTTAGATTGGACATCTTTACAAACAATCGACCCCTGCACACTGTAATGGTATGTATACGTGCTTGGGTGCTTATTGATTAAAACCAGGCAGTACCCTTATTCAGACTCAGGCTGGGAGGGGGGGGGAGGATGGGGGTAAGGGGTAGCCATGGCATATAACGATTTGGAATCACAACCATTAATCAGAACAAAGGTTTTGACGTTAAAAAAGTCCTCAAAGGCTGGGTGTGACTTATACACAGGTGTGGCTTATACGTAGGAGTTTATGGTACATTTGAAATAAGCTTGGGCCTACCTTTGGTGTAGATCTTCGAAAAACGCTAACTGCATCTGCAGTTCATGTTTAAGTAATTCTATGTTGAGAGTTGTCTCCAGCTCACTAGTAATATGAGTGATTCTACCATTGGCGTAGTCGTCCGTACGTAGCCAGTGACTCATGTCCTCAAGCATGGTAGAATACTGCTTCACATATTTCTCCATCTTGAGGGAAGCTCTGGTGAATTTCTGATGCTTTTCGGCAATAGTTAACAGGTAGGCTTTGGTGACATTTTCTTTCAGATCTGTAATATTTAGAACATCGATAAATTCTTCAGCCACTCTTATCAACTCTTCCATTGCAAGTTCAGATTCCTCTTCCTCCTTAGGCCCCTTGTAAAGTCTTCTTGGGACATAGGTGTAGGTACTGCGGCGGAATACTATGGTAGAATCATCATCCTTCGTCTTTTGAATAAGGGATTTTAAGAGGCTTAGATCATCGAATTGTGGAACATCAGCTTGTTTTCCTTGCTGCTCCATCAAAAGGTCAATGGTTCTGCTCATCTCTTGTGACAGCCGATGTGTTTCTGCTATCAGATATTTAACTGCTATTCCATATGATAAGTCATAGTCAGCAATTATATTTGCAATGTGATCTGTGAGAGTTTTCTTGATATCATTTTGAAGAACGCTGAATATACTTGACACTGCCTTTATGGCAAAGGAGGAGAAGGATGTATGTGAGGTTGGTGCATTGTGTGTTGTGTATTGCAAAGTCTCTTGAAGTTGATGTATCACATATTCAAGTTGGGTTATAACAGAAACAATGTATGATGGGTCAGATCTGGCCATATTTTCCCTGGCATTGTAGAAGCGCTTGTGCAGAACTTCATTTTTGCTTGGATCACTGATGAGTTTCAGTGCACTGAGCTCTGAGAGGGAGGCAAAAGACATCTCTGTGGCAAAGGTGATCACTTGGCAGGCATCAGGACACTTTGGACACTCATAGATATTGCCAGTCTGGTTGTCTGACAAAAAGGAAATGGAAAATATTAATTAACATCATTCAAACATTCATGTGTCCTACATGGTGAGTTGCAGATGGAAGCAAAATAAGACTTGCTCAGCAGTTTGACTATTTGCCTCATCACATACAGGTACACTGTAAAAACAGTGTTTAGGGATTAAACACCAGTGTTTAGAAGTTAAACACTTGGTGAAACACTTATTTGTCCCACTTTTCTCAACGCTTCTTAAGTGTTAAACGCGTTCAATTTTAAACGTGTTTAACTAGGAAGTGTTTAACCAAGTGTTTAAATGCTAAACACTTAAACACTTCAGTATTTAGGTGTTTGAGAATAAGTGTTTAAAAGCTAAACACCTAAACACTTCAAGTGTTTAGATGTTTAAATGTTGGTGTTGAGAAAATTTGGTGTGTATCTTTAAACACCTTTTTTGCAGTGTAGTGGCAGTGGAATGCGAAAGGGATTCCAATGCCAGTCTTAATTCAAGATAAATTTTTAGAAAGTTCATCACTTTAAGATTTTTTTTTTTAATTAAACAAAGGGCACAAAATAACACTCACTAGTATAAAACCCAAGGGCACAGTCCAAGTACTTATCCAGAGAGCATACCGGTTTTCCTGATGTTTCTAAAAGACATGGAATGTATAAAAACAAGCAATTCTGGTTAGGTTCAGAAATGAATGTACACATTTCAGATGATGAAATGATATATCATCAGTAATTGTAATCAACCTTTCAGAAAAATGCCATTGTACATAATTGTACCTCCATCAGAGAATTTATGTATTGTATGTAAATAAAAAGCATGATATATACCTGGCATGTATGCATCACGGCAGTTACACTGGGCCTCTAACTGTTTACTCCTGCACTGACGCTGGCACCGTGCATATGTATATGGCTCATCTGGGAAGTAGTCCAGCGGGATGTCCCCACAGTCTCCATATGGATCTCCCAGGGTCTTTGACTAAATAGTCAGAACAATTGATCAATATGTTAATAAATTAAAACAATGTTGGACATGATTTAGGTAGTAATAAAAACTTTGGAAGTATAGAGTAAAAGAATAGGGAGTAATACAGGTGCAGAGTACACTCCCAAAATTACTTGCAGCTGTAAAAGAAGTCTTATGATTACCATACTGTAAAAGAAGTCTTATGATTATCATACTGTAAAAGAAGTCTTATGATTACCATACTGTAACTTAGTGTAAGTCCAGTTCCATCCTTCTGAAGACATTATGGGCAAAGCCAATACATCAATTCAAGTTGATCGGAAAGTTCAGTGAGTTTTAAGATATAACTATATATGTATTCTGGGCAGAAAAAAAAGAATGTACATAGAATAAAATATGAATTAGCTTGATGAGGTGAAAACCTTACCTTACTGTAGCGCATCTCTATGAGGGTGTGTGTTGACAAAGCTATGCCTATTCCTGTATCTGAGACAGATGGCACGTCATTCTGATCACGCAAGTGCAGCTACAATCAGGAAAATCAACATGCACTAGTGTATTTATATTACCCAATATAATGCAATGGAGATTCTATTTTAGTGGAGGGGCCAGCTATGTATTTGGGCCAAAAACACGGGAAACCATACAAATGAACCCCCAAATTAGTCCAAATGGACAGATCTGAACAGTATGATTAGATGGATTATCTTAATTGTATGGGTCCCGCTAGTTCAGAGAGCAAGCTAAATGTTTTGAGGTAGTGGGTGTGAATCCTGCCGGAGGCACATGCAGGTGAACTTAGAGAAAGACGAGTCATGTACTATAACCAGGACCTTATTTCAATAGATTCTAAGACAGGTTCAGCCGGCTATGACTGGAGATGGGCCAAATCTTACCAGCTGATCTTAGGATTTTGGCCATAGTGGCTAAATAGCTGACTACATTACTGGGTGATCGTACTGCCTACTGGCTAAATAGCCACCAGAGCAGTGACTCAATAAGCAGTGATTGTATGATAGCCCTCTGTGTGAATAATTAGTGGGTAGCCTTAGCTGCTGCCCTCTGCACTCCTTTGCTAAAATGTAGCCAATCTGTGTTCTTTGCTTTGTAATCATATAAATATTCTCTCTATATAGACTAAAGATCCAAAAGGCCTTGACCACAGGCCACTCACAGAGGTCGAGGAGCCTTCCTATATATAGCATCCCTGACCTCAATCATCCTCTGAGAGATTGTGGGATGATAACATCTATGGATTTTTTATCTATTGATTTTGCAAAATTATTCCAATTAATTGTGTTGTAAGTGAAAGTGATAGGTATTTGAAATGCCCATATTTTAGTTTTGACCTCCCCAATGTGAAGGTTTTAATGGGGTTTGCCCCCCCACCAAGGAAGTCTTTTTCAAAATAACCCCCTATAATAAACAAGCCCCCCCAACCTGGCAATAATCACTTGACCCTTACTGCAGCCCTATGCTCATTTGAACACAGGAGTGAATACTAGACCATGAAGGAGGTATGACTGGTCACTATGTAGCAAATAGTGGCTCCTATGACTGGGTGCTATGACTTTATAGTGGTGGGTATTGAGTCAGTAGTTGAATAAATAGCAGCTTCTATTTCGAGGCCTGTACTGTAGCTCACTATGTAGTCACTGGTATGGAGTCATTTCTCATAACTCCCACTACGATTTGAGGCCATCCTGCCGTGGAAACTATTGAAACACGATCCAGAAACGTTGTGAAGCTATTATGTATTATGTGTGGTGACATTTTATCCTCATAAAATAATTACCTTTATGCCAGCATCACTATTAACTCCCATTGTGTGATCATACTTCTCAACATTTAACACGAGGCTCAAGCCATTAAAGGATCCTAAAATGTAATCAGAATCCATAAAATCAAAGAACAATAGTCTGAATGATTCATGAGTAAATGATTCATGGAAAAATGGTGTATGAATTATCGCTCATAACATGTAGAACCGCGACATTCATGCCATGATCTACCTGATCAAAGTTGTTTTCTTGCAGGATACTCACAAGTATGAGCCTCAAACATTCATCGTATATTCTGAGAAAAGGTTGGTCTTACCAATGTTCAGTCTGGCCACTGGAATATTTACCTGTTAGTTCAGTTGTCATCCGGTTTGTTCTATTGGAGTTAAATGTATGACACACTCCAAGCTCTGTCACCTCTTGGGTAAACCAGCTCATGTCACATGGCTTGTTTTTCCATGTACAACTGTGGGGTGAAAGGAATTGCATGAAGATTGTTCAGAAGGTCAGACAAAACATATGTATTTCACTGAACCAGGTAGGGATGGAGAAAGAAAGAAAGAGCGAGTCAGGATAGAGGAATTGGTGGTGGGGTGTGTGTGTAAATTAGCTTTCTTCATATGCATCAAAATCGGTCCTGTTTGATTTCTGTTGCAAGCCATCTGCTGCAGATGCAGACGGCCATATGCTGCCAGTGTGCACCCCCTTAAGTATTACTAACCTGAAGATGAAGTCCCCAAGCTCATGTTTGGCTGCTTGATATAGGTCGGCTATTGATATATCGGCTGGAAAGGTAAAAGATGTTATATAATCTATAATCTGTGTATTTTGTCATCCCCACAACTATCCTCTACTGGGGATTGATTTCCCCTGTAGAATCTTAAAGGCATGTTTCTCATAGAGTTACTTGAGAGCACACATCAATTCCAGAACTGACCAAAAGTACTGATTTGTCATTATGGGAATATGCTGAAAGCAATATTATAAGCTCACTCTCCAAGACCCGTGTGTAAACATTTTCCTTTCTCCTCTCAACAAGTGAAAATAATGAAAAATCCACCTGTGACTATTCGGAAACTAGTTAGTAGTTAAGCAGCAATGGCAGTTTGGTATTCATAGAAAAATGACAATAACATGCGTAGAGCAGGTACCTGAATTATTAACTACTTTATTTACATTGAAATTCACCTTCTATTTCTCTCCGCGTGTTCAACACCGTATTGGACAATATGATTTCATCATTTCCCAGAGTGTTCTCATAAGCAGAATCACCATCCGTTGCAACCTGCCGAGCCACCCTATGTGGCCCACCTTTATACGAATCAGTGATACCTGAGAAGGTGGTTGTTATAAACAAAATGTATGCATAAATCAGATGGTTGGATAATGAACAACTTTTTAAGATATAGTTAGTATGATGAGTATGTATATCTCTAAAACTGACAGTAATCTTGCCCTGTTCTTGCTAAATGATTAATAAATGCTTTACGCTTGATACGAGGAGTTACAGGGCTTCACATTGATACCCGTATCAAGCTACTTCCTGTCTAAAGTGTTTGTATCAGGCAAAAACTTTCCCCATGTCAAGCTACTTCCTGTTTTGAAAAAATTATGATTGTAGGTAAAATAAATGGTTGTTTTAGCCTTTATTCTTGACATAGAAGCATTTATTGATCAATATAAGAACGGCAAAGTGTCAACACATGACTTAATATCAGGTTTCAACTGATACTGAAAAGTTTCAACCAGATATATGTTAACACTTTGCCGTTCTTATATACGTATTGATGGGTAGACCATGTCCATCCTCTTCTCAAATGTTGCAACATCTTCACACGAAATTAAACAAGTGACAATGTATGAAGTGAGATAAACATCAATTTCATGATATACAATACTAACATACCATGTTTTGGGCCCTTCCTGGCTTTACCATTGCTAACCCTGTGCATGTGGTGACCAGATCTAGACGTAGGTCTCAATTTATGACCTTGAACAGGAAGTTTCCTTTTCCTTTCATGTTCTGCATGTACTGTACGATGACTTTGCTGCAGCCTTTTCCTCAGATTGTGTCTACCTTTTTGGATTGCCCTCTCTCTCTTCCCCCGACTCGTGTCTCTGACTGCCCGTTTCCTGCGTCGCTCTATTGTCTGTTCATTGTTATCATTGCCATCTGTGTCACCATCATCACTGTCAACGGGATCTATCAAAGGAGGTACGTTTGTAAGGATTGAACACCATATAGATATGCATTCATGTTATTGAAAAGTACCAATGTAAAATTGGATTTGTTTCAATTTGAAAAGTTCTTGTAACATGTTGGGTGAAACTGTAAGCGTAATTCAATGCCTTGTCCAAAATTGTAATTCAGTCATACCCAATTCATCATTGTCAAAAGAAGGTACTTGTTAGAGTTCATCAGCTAGGTATTTTTCAGACACTACAATCTGAGCCTCCCCACTACGTTTTGCACACCCCCTACAATGCAGTCCAATCATAGTGTGGGGTAGTCAGCAACCCTAGAATATTTACGGTTGCCTATACAGGTGCATGGCGTTTCCCTCTATATCTTCACCAGTCATAGCGATTGACCCTGTATGCTCAAGAATTCTCCTCCGATCCAGGGCAGGTCAATACGATTTGGGACTGCTTACGAACGTTTGATGGGGGCCACGCCCATCCTACTTTCTCAAGCTCTGATTGGCTGAGAGCTATGACATCATCATGTGATGATCGAGTTATCAAAAACAAAAAACGTAAAAATAAACAAACTGACCACGTGATCAAATCACATGCTCACCACAGAAGAAAACGTTAAGAAAAAACAAACCGAGTCTTGCCCTTTTGACCTCAACCTCTTAGCTGTGACCTTGTTTCTCGAGCTCTTATTGGGTGAAAGGTGGTTGTCATGGCAACTGTCTCGTATGTGTTTGTATCAGGCAAAAACTTTCCCCATGTCAAGCTACTTCCTGTTTTCAAAAAATTATGATTGTAGGTGAAATAAATGGTTGTTTTAGCCTTTATTCTTGACATAGAAGCATTTATTGATCAATATAAGAATGGCAAAGTGTCAACACATGACTTAATATCAGGTTTCAACTAATACTGAAAAGTTTCAACCAGATATATGTTAACACTTTGCCGTTCTTATATACGTATTGATGGGTAGACCATGTCCATCCTCTACTCAAATGTTGCAACATCTTCACACAAAAGTAAACAAGTGACAATGTATGAAGTGAGATAAACATCAATTTCATGATATACAATACTAACATACCATGTTTTGGGCCCTTCCTGGCTTTACCATTCCTAACCCTGTGCATGTGGTGACCAGATCTAGACATAGGTCTCAATTTACGACCTTGAACAGGTAATTTCCTTTTCCTTTCATGTTCTGCATGTTCCGTACGATGACTTTGCTGCAGCCTTTTCCTCAGATTGTGTCTACCTTTTTGGATTGCCCTCTCTCTCTTCCCCCGACTCGTGTCTCTGACTGCCCGTTTCCTGCGTCGCTCTATTGTCTGTTCATTGTTATCATTGCCATCTGTGTCACCATCATCACTGTCAACAGGATCTATCAAAGGAGGTACGTTTGTAAGGATTGAACACCATATAGATATGCATTCATGTTATTGAAAAGTACCAATGTAAAATTGGATTTGTTTCAATTTGAAAAGTTCTTGTAACATGTTGGGTGAAACTGTAAGCGTAATTCAATG
This sequence comes from Acholoe squamosa, assembly GCA_949317995.1. Classification (NCBI taxonomy): domain Eukaryota; kingdom Metazoa; phylum Annelida; class Polychaeta; order Phyllodocida; family Polynoidae; genus Acholoe; species Acholoe squamosa. The sequence goes on from OX439046.1 coordinate 26,333,631, forward strand.
CCTTGTCCAAAATTGTAATTCAGTCATACCCAATTCATCATTGTCAAAAGAAGGTACTTGTTAGAGTTCATCAGCTAGGTATTTTTCAGACACTACAATCTGAGCCTCCCCACTACGTATTGCACACCCCCTACGATGCAGTCCAATCATCGTGAGGGGTAGTCAGCAACCCTAGAATATTTATGGTTGCCTATACAGGTGCATGGCGTTTCCCTCTATATCTTCACCAGTCATAGCGATTGACCCTGTATGCTCAAGAATTCTCCTCCGATCCAGGGCAGGTCAATACGATTTGGGACTGCCCGAAACTTAGCGTTTGAGAAATGACTTCAAGGTAGCAGCACAGAAACAGGTAGGCCTAGCATTTATACTCTAAGAGTGGTATATAGGGGTAAACTCAGTGCTTCGCTACAGCTACTGAAATCCGTTTGACCTACTTACAAACGTTTGATGGGGGCCACGCCCATCCTACTTTCTTGAGCTCTGATTGGCTGAGAGCTATGACATTATCATGTGATGATCGAGTTATCAAAAACAAAAAACTTAAAAAAAAAAAAAAAACGACTACGTGATCAAATCACATGCTCACTACAGAAGAAAACGTTAAGAAAAAACAAATCAAGTCTTGCCCTTTTGACCTCAACCTCTTAGCTGTGACCTTGTTTCTCGAGCTCTATTGGGTGAAAGGTGGTTGTCATGGCAACTGTCTCATAATCACCTGACACCTAATGGATATTATTAGAACTGCTTATAGCTGGGTTTTAGTGGAGCCCTCTTGCAGTTAAAAAAAACTAGTGCTACCCTTACACCTGACACCTAGTGGATGTTATTGGAACTGCTTGTACTCAGGTTTTAGTGGAGCCCCCTTGTGGTAAAAAAATACTAGTGATGACTTTACACCTGAAACCTAGTGGGTATTATGCTAACTACTTATTGCTATGGTATTGTACACCATGTAACATGCTACTTTCCTTTTTGTCATCAAGTAATGAAAGGTGTAATTAGCACAACACAACATTGTACTTGTATTTCATTTTGATACATATGCGACAGAAAGAGGTGTTAGCTCTTGTTGATCCATGGTGTATGAAAGCTTAAACCTCAACAGTAGTGATGTCTTTTAAATTAGCTGAAACCTCTGTTAAACTTTCTACGTAAAGAGCTATGTCGGCACAAAACCATGATGTTTAACGGCACAATTAAACTGTTGGGATAAGATATCTTCTTGTATTTCCACACCTTAAGAACTTCAAGGACAGGGTTTCGTGTACACTTTTGTTGGAGTGAACTGGTGTAGAGCAGAGGTTAAGATTAGAAAAACTTAACTTTAATAGCCACTCCCAATTCTTTCCCATCTCGCGCCAACTTCTGTGCAAGGTTTACAAAAAAAGTTTCTACTTTCCATTCCTCTGCAGGTATTTCACTATGATCCACCCTGTTGTGATATGCCATGTATGGTCTGCAGTATTCCTCGAAATCGTTACGTCCTATTCCTCTTAGTGCATCTCTTAACTCTGTCCAAGTACAACGGGCATTTTTCCTGTACCAACAAGTTAGCATTTCTCTGGTTATTGAAGCAATGCTAGTTTCACTTTTCATGTACTCAAGTCCTAAATAAATGCCTATCTGAGTGTACTCTCCATAGGCAGTCTGTTGCTTACTTCCAATAACAAATTATCCAGAAGGTAATTCTCCATGATGGTGGGTATGTTATGATGGGGCGGGAAACATTACGAGCGTGTTATATAGGGTAGGTGCGGTGGTGGTGGTAGGTGGGTTAGCAGTGTAGCAACTTAGCTAGTGGTGCGCCACCTGTGTGTAAACAGCGATGGCGTGTCTGCTTTTCATTAGATGCCACCACTTTGTGCTTTTTTCAGAAACACTAACCACCTAAGCACATAGTACTATGTTTATGTTGGAAAAAATGTGGTTTATATGTCCTATTTTATTTGAAAATGAAAAATCACAGCTAGTAGCAATAGAATAAATTGGACAAGATACAGATGGTGTAGTTCGTTCGCTTTCTATTTTTTTACTTTAGTCCACATGACCAATGGGTATATAAGTATGCTTCGTCCTAATAGCTATTGAGGAGGCCCATATCCGAACTTTTACGGTCCGGGTTGCAAGATTCATTGTCACATGCAAGCATGTCGCTACAGTTGGTTCAATTGTGGGATCAGCAGAAAGTGTCTCTCTGGAATGTAGTTCTCCTAAATCACTAAAAGCACTCAAATAAACTCACTAAATTCCTCTCTCTTTCTCTCTCTCTGCGCACATGTCCGCTTGGTGATCAGTGCGTTTCCAGTGTAGTTCCGTTCCAGTGCTGCAAATGTGTGAAGACATTGTAACCAGTACCCATCTGGCTCTGCTCCTGTGTCATGCTTAGTGTCCTGCCTTCATACTGCACTGTAGTCAAACAAAATGGGTGACATTTGACCTCCTCTTTTAATATCCACTTTCAATGATTCCTTTTGTGGTGGTAGGTAGGTAGGTAGGCAAGTAGGTAGGTGGGTGGGTAGTTACCCAGGTAATGTAATTCTAATGTTAAATTAACGTCATTTCCAAGTAGAAAAAACGTTCAAAGGTGGTTCAGCTTAACTCCATTTCGTGGACTCATTGAATAAAATTTAATATTGAAAAAACATTGATTTAACACAATAGGCATTAGAATGACTTGGGATTAACCTTGAACCAACCTCATCTTGCTCCCATGATGCCTGCGTATTAGCATAGGATATTTACTTTCTCTTTACTTCTCTTATATATTTCATAGAATAGGAAACATTCCCTCTCATCTCTTGATGCTCCAATGGTACACCAATCCTCTTTTGCAAAAGGATGATGTGGCCCATGTGTGAGAGGAGCAGCATATTGATTCATACGGGAAGACAGAACGGGAACAGGTTATAGAAATTCTAAATGTTCCAATAAGGGTGTCTACCACACCATGGACCATTATGCAGGGACAATTTTCGTTTATATGGATATTTTTCCACCAACATATATCTGGACATGGGATCTTGATGATAAGGTTGTTACAACTAGCATATTATCATCACTCTGCTACATATGAGACAGATACCTGTGTGCAGCATCTAGCCCAGTCCTACCATAACATTTCCTGCCATCTAGTGAGTCATTTGGGAACCATAGAATAATGTTCAATCAACGTTTTTTAAACCAGTTAAAACATCGTTGATTTGAGTCCACATTCTGAATGTTAATCAACATTAATCAAGGGTTATCTGGGAAAATGTTGGCTGCTGAACCTTCTTTAAAATGTTAAACCAACATTTATGATAAAACGTTTTCTTAAAAACCAAAAATCAATGTTGAAACAACGTTTTTCAACAAATGTTAGTCCAACTAACCATCAGTGAACATTGATTAACGTTCACCTAAAGTTTCTTGTTACCTGGGTAGGTAGGTAGGTGGGTTAGGGTTATATAGGGTAAAGTAGGGTAGGGGTGTGTGTATGTTATACATACGCCGGTGGTGGGGGTGGTGGTGAGGAAAATGTTATGACGAGGGTTATGCGTGCCACGGTGGGGTGCACCATGTAAAAGGTTAATTGGAACATGTTGATAAGGTCATTTGTTTGTGTAATCTTGAGGTGGGGAAAATGTTATGGCGTAGGGGAGGGGGTAAACTGTGTTGCCTATTTTATTTTTGAACCTTACACCGGAGAGTGGAATTTGTTTGTTATTATACAAGCACGAAGCATTGTCCAGTGGTTGATTCTGATGAGTTGTTGTGGAAGACTGTTATGATGCATGGAACTGGAGACTTTTCCTTTGATCCTGAAACATATGGCATGTGTGCTGTGGCAGAGTGCACCATGTATAACATGTTCATGTTGAGAGGTTCATTCATGGAGATTGTTAAGAACAAAATGAACCGGGAGGAAAAAAATGTCTTACCTACCTACCTAACTAACTGTTGATTTCCTAAAAAAAATTCCTGTTGCTACTTAATTAGCGCCGTCAGCAGGCTTCTAACCTGCGGCTAACAGTGCTCCCGTAGGCAAGCGTACGACAAAACGCTGTGCGTTATTTGCGCACCGTCAGCAGGATTTGAACCTGTGTGCTCCAGTGCTGCTCGAGGTAACACCGTACGTCTTTCGATGCCGTCAGCAGGATTCGAACCCTGCGCTCAAGGCGACAGGTGCTCGGTAAATAGGAATCCATTCCAGTGCTTCAGACCGCTCAGTCACAGACCTGGCGCACACCAGCAGTGAAGCGGAAGTTATGATATCAGTTGAGCAGTGAGTGCACAGCGACAGCTCGGTGGTCGGTTTAAGTGGGGTAATGTAATTACATACTGGGGAAAAGCACCTAACTAAGATTTAAGGGTAAACTTAGCTAAAGTAGGTAGTAAGGTAGGGTATGGTAAGTAAAGGAGAAAAGCAGTGAGTAAGGGACATCAACTTATTGACGGTGTTTATAATAATTTACACAACATAACTGCAGCCGCTCACCTCTTTGGGGTGGAGGACAGGGAAAGGTGTGAAACCCGGGTGCAGGGGGTGCACTATCACACAGTCCACTCAATCACTCACCCACTTACTTAGTGTCCAGCAACTTTTGATGAGCTTAACGGTGTGGTGGGATGATGAATGAGCTGGAAAGCAGGTGGTAAACACTCTTAATGCTTGTATGTAGTTTTATGATTAAGTATTACTAAAAGGTATGGTGGGAAAACCCAACGACTGGCTTTGATCCAGGAACACAGATACCATTGGGTGAGCAGCTGTCTTTTGAACACTATAGCAATGTAGCACAGATGGTCTTGAACAGCTTGTAACATGTTAACAAGATGTAAACTTCTAATCTTACACGGCGATATACAGGGGTTTATTGTTTTAACGGTGCAGTAAAGAGAGTGTTGTTAATGAGTGAGTGAAATGATGCTGTATCACGCCTGGTTAGATGCAATGGGGCATGCCCGCTTTTACTGCCCTTCATCTTAGCTCAAAGCGAAAGAAACATTTATTATACAAGCACGGAAGTGTGCAGTGGTGGTTATTGTTGTTGTGGGGGTTATCCCATGTAGCAAGCCCGCTTAGGGCCAATTCAGTTTTAGCTAAGATAAGCTGGTTCAAAGCGGGCAGAATACTATTCATGGTTTTAGGTTGGGCAAATGGGGGATTTCCAGTCAGGACCACATTGGGTTGCCCTAATAGGGTAAACTGAACTAAGACTATTGGGCTCCTGACAGTTTTTGTCCTCAGCAAGTTGTGTGGGCCACATCAGGCTAACTGATTTAAGCACAGAGCAGCTTCAAAATGGACAAACACTTTGGGCACAGATTAGTTTCAAAGTGGGCACCCCCAATCAGGCATAGATCAGTTCCAAAGATAATTCCCCAGACAGGGCTGAGGATGGGTTTGCACAAGGCATACTGAGCTGGGGGTTCTGACATTTGACACTAGATGACCCCACTATGTGTGATGTACAGCTTTCCCCCCAAGTCAGTATTGATTTTCTTTAGTATGATATAACAGAAATAGGCTAATGAATCATATAAATCATAACAGTACACAAATTTTCTCAGAGTCTGGATCTACTTGCAAAATACATTTAAAATGTGCAAAGTTAGGTGATGTCAGCAGTTTTTACTGTGACTACACCATTCCTGTGGTAATCATTTTATATTGAAGTATGCTACCCTTTGGGAGGCACTATGAACTTGAAGGCTAGCATGTTACTGGACTGGGTCTGGTTGACATGCCTTGGCCAACTAAGTTTGAATTGATGATTCTACTGTATTTTGATGATGGGAAGAGTAATACAGTATGTTTAGTCTCCTTCCCACTATAGAGACCAAGGGGAGGGGCTAGCACCTGAAGGATAACAGAGCATTTTCAGGGTTCAATATTTTAGAAAATGAGGAAAAAATAAATTTTCTGTAATATCTATCCTAGATGGCGCCACCTGATCAAAGTGGTCAGCCCACTTTCAGCCACAACAAAAACCCATGTTGAACCCAAACCCACTCTGAGACTGGTCTGTGCCCATATTGGTTAGCCCAGTGTGGCCCACACACCTCACTGAGGACAGAAACTGTCAGCAGCCCATCGGTTAGCCCATTGCGGCCCACATCTGAAGCCACACCAAATAAAGTGTGGGCCACAGTAGGGCCACACCACCTTTGCTACCTGGGATGGTGGACCCAGCTTAGCCAGACAACATTTGTTACAACGTTTTACCCATCCACGGATGTCTTCCGTCATACCATGCCAATAGTAGCGGGCATTGATCTTTTGTTCTGTTCTTTCCCTTTCAAAATGTCCCGAGGTTCTGTGTCCGTGGCAGAAATCCATTATCTTCCAACTGTTTCCCAAATCCTGTAGAGTTGGGGATAGGCATAGTTACCGATGCAGTTATTGCATTGTGATTTCCACAATCTGTACAGTCTATTCAATGACTTTTTCGATGACATTTTCAATGGCATTGATATGCTTAGCACCACTCCTGTGTTCAATGTGAGCATTGGTCTCACCGAACTCCACAATAGAGAAAATGCCGCTACTCCCAGCTAGCACTACTCGTGCAATTTACATCATTTTTACGTGAAAACTCATGCTATTTACGTAAAAAAGACATCATTTGGATGAGTTGTGCTAGCAGGGCTTTTTCGTGTAGACGACCACAGCAAGGAGTTCCCTCTTTGTGGTACAATAACTGTGTTGAGCCTTGTTCAAGCTATTGGAGGCAAAGGCTAAAGGTACCTCCTTCCCATCTTGGATTAGTGACAATGCAGCTCCAATGCTTCCGTTGGAGGCGTCGGTATCCAAGATGAACTTGCCGTCGGCTTTAGGGTAACTTAGAACTGGGGTTTCTCTTAAGAGACATTTCAGTTCTTCAAATGCACGGATGACTTCCTGACTCAACTCAACGTTTATCCTCCCTTTTCTTCAGGAATTATCAACTTATGTAAAGGAGCCGATACTTGTGAGAAATTGGGGATGAAGTCTCGGTAGTAAGAGAACCTGATAAAGGATCGGATTTCCTTGCTAACGGTCGGTAGGGGCCAGTTTTCTACTACTTGGACTTTGGTTGGGTCAGCAGCAATGCCTTTTCCAGATACAATATGTCCTAGGTATTCTACTGAGTTCCTAAATAGTTTGCACTCTTTAGGCTTCAGTTTCAAACCTTTGGTTTGCAATCGATCTAGCACAGCACAGAGATTTGCATTGTTGATGACATCATCCAAATACACTAGGCATTTCTTCCATAGATAATCCCTAACCATGGATTCCATCATCGCCTTAAATGTTGCCAGGCTTTGCAAAGTTCAAATGGCATGACATTGAACTCATACAACCCCATATGTGTGTTGCAAATGCAGTTTTCTCTTTATCTCTCGGATCCATTCCAATCTGCCAATATCCAGATTGAAGGTCAAGAGTGCAGAACCATTCAGTTCTGCCGAGAGACTCCAGGCATTCATTAATACGGGGTTAGGGGTATGCATTCTTCCTGGTGACTCCGTTCAGTTTCTATAATCGATACAGAACTGACGTGACCCGTCCTTCTTTGTCACCATGACAACGGGGCTGGACCAGGGGTTATCACTGGGAGAGAGGGTCCCTTCTGCCAACATTTTTTTTTACCTTGTCTTCCATAGCAGATTTTTTAGCTATGGGAAGACATTGGTACGGCAGCTTAATAGGCTGGACATTGCCAATGTCCACCTGGTGTTGAACCATATCGGTTCGACCAGGAGGTTCCCCAGGAGCAACAAAAGCAGTCCCATACGGGGATAACTTATCAATGACCTCCTGATGTTCTTCCTCCTTTAAGTCAGAGTCCATGACTAATGGTATTAAATGCATAGGAAGGCTCGAGGATGGGGGCACTCCCATTGCGGAGACATGCATTTCATTGTCATGTGGCGACTCGTGACTTACAATACGGTCTGAGGTACCGATCGGTACTTGCAATGGTTTTTGCAACACCACAGTGTTGGTAGTTGGATTACTTATTGGTATCACAGTCCATGGAGGGTAAACAATTACTGTATCAAAGCCCTCCAGTCCAAGAGAAGTTAAGCTGGACTGGTCAGGTTCAAATAGCTTGCCGATTCCCCTGCACACCCACACAGTTAACCAAGACATCAGATATCTGTTCAGGGCAGAGTTTAGTGGTTTGCACCGGATTCCACCCGGAGTTCACACTGAATAGTGTGATCAAAAGGTGATTGAATCCTTACTTTCCCAGTGCTGGTATTTACTGTTACTCCGTATAGAGCAGCAAAATCCATAAGTAGGATGCCATCATCGGTGATATTAACAATGGTGGGACAGATCAAATGCATCCTGCCATTAACTCTTTCCTGCCGGCTAGTGCATTATTGCACTACCAGGTAAAATTCTTTCTCCATGGTCACCATAATCCCATATATCAATATCCCTGGGTCTGGGACCTCAATCTGCCATATTTAACAATGAGAGAGCCAGCTGGAAAGAGTTAACTATTATCTGCAAAACAGTCTTGCCATATATTTGCATATTATCTCCGGTAGCCGTTTGAGCCCTTATTCCTTCCTGAGGAATCTCAGACTGTCAACCCAACAGGGACATGAATTGCCTCCCGACTAGCGAGTGAGAAGTACCTGTGTCGAGAAGAAATTCACCTCTCTCCCCGAAGATGGACAAACATACACACCAACGTTTACCCCTTAATGGAGTACACTTCCCAGTCGATATTGTTTCAATACCCCTGCTGCTCTGAGCAATCCCTTTTGTTTTCAAAAAATGAAAACATGGATCGTAAGCGGAGATGTTGACGCCACCTATCTGTTTAATAGTGTGGGCCCATGACGCCTCATTACCAGCTCCCATGAGCTCAGTCCCATCGATAGTATTCCCTGAAGCTGGATCAGACCCTGTAGAAACACTGTCGACTGGGTTAGCAACGACTATCATCACGCCATTGATCGGGTTGGCTCAGCTTACTGAGGTTTGGGGTGATACTATGCCATTAGTATCACCCCGGCCTAGTTTTCCTGAGATGGACAAACATACATACCAACGTTTACCCCTTAATGGAGTACACTTCCCGGTCGATATTGTTTCAATACCCCTGCTGCTCTGAGCAATCCCTTTTGTTTTCAAAAAATGAAAACATGGATCGTCAGCAGAGATGTTGACGCCACCTATCTGTTTAATAGTGTGGGCCCATGACGCCTCATTACCAGCTCCCATGAGCTGGGTCCCGTCGATAGTATTCCCTGAAGCTGGATCAGACCCCTGATCGACTGGGTTAGCAACGACAATCATCACGTCATTGATCGGGTTGGCTCAGCTTAGTGAGGTTTGGGGTGATACTATGCCATTAGTATCACCCCGGCCTAGTTTTCCTGAGCAGTTCCCTGGTCAGTTGTGGAATCCTCTTTAGGCACTCGAGCTGGGGCTCGACACTCAGGTGCGATATGTCCCAAGACCTGGCAACAATGACAGATTTGTTTCTTTTTCCATGCCTTGCGAGAATTCTTACTAGTATTAGATTTCTTTACCTGCTTCACTACTAGTTCTTTTACCAAAGTTTCTATTTCGGTATTTGAACTAACACTGAGAGATTTTTTAGACTGTTTTGCATCTTTTCCCTTCTTTTTGGTGCTGATAGCCGCAATACCAATACCTTCTTCTAGGTTGTCGGTCGGTGTGGGAAACACAGCATTTTTAGTCTCACAGATGTCTGCGAGATCAAACAATTCGGACATACTAATCCCAGGTTGCCATTCATCTTTAAGATATTGCTAACAACCTGGGTCTCATAGTCCGTTTATGAATCATGTGGTGGCCTCCTGAATTACTACGGATGCTTCTGGTCGGCAACCTGCATATAGTTTAGAAACAAGCTCTTGTATAGCAAACCCAAAGACCTTGGTCCCTTTTTTGGGCTTCTGGGTCAGTTTGCACAAGAGGGCCTTCAGGTCCTCCTCACCTACTTTTACAAGAAGGTGGGTGGTGGTTTCAATTAACCCATGTAGGGTACCATCACCATTCTTCTCGAAAGCTCGGATGACCACTTGGCCCGGCCCCTCCTCTAATGCCTCTTTGAGTGACATTAGTCGGGAATCTTCATTCCCTTTGTTTCCATCGGTTTGGTTACTGACCGATGCATGTACTCCACCCCTTCCAATTCTCACAGAACTGGGCCCAATTTTTTAAAGGTTTAAGTCTATACTTAAGTGTAGACTTAGCAAGATTTAAGTCTGGATTTTAAATATGTTTGAAATTGAATTTTTTTAGACATCCCTAAGTCTGGACTTAGCTTAACCCCTAGGTGCCCAAGGGAGCTTTAAAGCGCGGTTTTGGGCTTTAAATACATGTATTTATATGTATATTGAAAGGAGATATCATCTAGACACTTCTACTGGTCCAATCTGTAAAGTTATACCCTCTCTAGAACAGCTATAACCTCACAATTCCATTGAGACCATCCATATCTGTCTTTTTTATTCCTTGAACAGTTAGTCAAAACATGAAATTTGGTTTTTAGATATGTGGCCCATAGAGTGTCAGCCTTCCAGAGAGCGAGAGCCTGGCATGGTACCAAACTACTATTCCTTGGTTATATCACACATGAATAAGAAGTTATCCTTTGTTCTATGTTATTCATTGATAGAAATCTTTCATATCCATAAAAATACCTTTCTTTAATTTCTACCAAAAGAATCTATTTCCATGGTAGTAGGAACAAACTTTGCTTAGTGTAGTTATAACTATAGTAAAGAAATATAGAGATATTCAGCAGATTGACCCAAATACTGTCAAATAATAACAAAATAGAATGTTTAGTTGCCATGGTAACCAAACTGGACCCAAGGTCAGACCTGATATCTCATCTGAACTGAAATTCTAAATTAAAGCCATTCAGGAATGTGATAAGAGGCTAATATCAAGAAAGAATATCAGAATAGTATGTGGTACTTAACAACAGTGATATGCCTATTTCATGTAAGAAATAATAGAAAATTGTCAAATAAGTCCAGAGTTTCCGATGCTTTATTACTGATTTGAACAGTCTATCACTCTATCTGCCTTAGTATAGACAGTAGGTTTTAATAGATATTGAAATTGTATGAAGGTCCGAGAGGTCTTAGCATCTAAGACACACTCGCCAGACTAGGAACATGTCCATTATATAGTAGGTTAATTAACATGTGACATCATTAGCATATTGATTGTAATTAGAAATGGTAGGAATCTTACAGGCAATGTGCGGCAAATACTAATCCTCTTACATCACAGGCTTAGCGCCTAATTGGAGGTTAAACATATGTTACCGGTCGGTACTGATAAGTACCTTTTTATAGTTGTATTACCAGTCGATAAGATATATTGACATGTTAATTTATAGAACAATAAGGCAGCACGTCAGCTTGCCCGGGTGGGAGGAAAAAAAGGGGGGAGGGGGTGTAGGTAGGTAATGAACCCACCGGGGAAAAGGGGGAAGGTGTGGAAAAAAGCCATTCACCCACTGTAAAAGTAGGGTTCATAAGAAGTGGTGAGCGGCTCACTGTCCATCACACAAGCACTTTTAGCACTACTGCTGCGGCTGTAACCACACCTACCACAGCTTCACTACACCGCCACCAACATCTCCACAGTTATGTTGAGCAAACTGAAAACAAGAAATAAAGGAGTACCACCCCTTAAACGCCAGCTCTCTTTTACAGAGGGCTTTCTCTCCGCATCTTGTTATAATATAACAACGGACGATTCCTGCGCCGAGGGACTGGGACCACCCTCTTACTCACCACTCACCCCGGATAAAACTCCAAAGGTGGAAAGCTCAATGCACAACTTGCACAGTGAAGGGGATGGTGGGGAAAATGTCAAGTCTAATTTTAATGTACGTGGGTTTCTTCAATGCTTCAAGTACACTAAAGCCCCCACAGACCTAACTGGAGTTGAACCAACAACACCCCCACAGACAGCGTCACCAACATCATCACCATCATCATGATCATCATCATCAGCGTCATCATCATCACCACCACCACCACTACAATCACCAGGAGACATCGTTGGTAACACACACACATCAACCAAAGAGAAAAAGAAGGAGGAGGAGAAGGTAGAGAAGGAGACGAAGGAGGAGGAGGAGAAGAAAAAGGTGGCGGAGGAGGAAAAGGAAGAGGTGGAGAAGGAAAAGAAGGAGGCCGAGACTGAAAAGCAGAAAAACTCTAAAGCGGCAGAAGGAGCAGGAGCAGCAGTGCAGCAGCAGCAGCACTACCGCAAGCACCAGCACCGCCACGGGCACCAAGACCGGTACACCTTTGGTCTGTAGGTGAAAATGAGAACATCAAATTATTTTCCACAAAATGGCCTATGAATCCTATGGAAAAAAGTGAGCGGTTGAAATATTACACCAGCTCCTAACCAAATTTTCTACCCCGAAAATGCAGAAAACACATGCATAGAGGTGAACAAGGAACCCAACATAAAAGGTATGGCCATTCACTCCTACATAGGTCAACCCTTTGAAAGGTGTATTAACTTTTCACCTCCCCAGGTCAGACAGCTCATCAGCAAATGTCCAGCTCTCCTAAAGCACTACAAAGATATTTTACTCCAAGCCTGTCAGGGAGTGCCAACCGTTCCTAACCTCATAGAGGATATGGACATCTCCACTGGTGTGCCTGCTTCATTGAAGCACTACCGAGATATTTTACTCCACGCCTCTCAGGAAACGCCAAACGTTCCTTACCTCATAGAGGATTCGTACATCTCCACTGGTGTGCCTGCTTCATTCCCTGCTTTAGTTTTGGTAAACCTTTACAAGGGTGTATGTACTATCCACATTGGCACTCAGTCCTACATAAATGAAATGAACCGTTCTGAGCCTTTTGCCACATGCCTTCCCACCTGTCCCTCACAGTGTGCCCACTCCATTTCACCTCAAGTGCTGGAAACACGTGTTGGACCACTTCTGGAACAAGACTACAAGAGTTTCTACAAGTGAAAAAGGTCAGTGGTCAACAGCTTTTTTTTTTTCTTAAATCTCGTCAACATCTCTTCCCGTGTCAAAATTGAACATGTTTCATAGCATTGTTGTATATGTACCAGTTCAACAACAACTGGTGCTCATGTGTTACAACCATCAAAAACGTTATAGCATATCATCTTAATGCATAGAAACTATAGTGTAGCATGCATTGAAAATAGAAAAAGAAGCTCTTCTTACATGGAAACTTTTCATGGCAAGTTTAAAATCTATAGCTGGTGTAGTGTTCTACCCCTCGAGGTTAATCGAATCCTTCGATAAACAACGAAGAACAACTATTCAGGTCCCAGTTAAAACTTTATTGTCAATAACGCATAGGCATCAGCCGTTCTCGATGACAGTTACAGGTAGAAGAGTTTGAACTCTAAAGCACTCTTGACACTAGACGACTAGCACAGCTTTCTAGAGTCTATAGTTATCAACCCACATTTACCTTCTCTGTGCAACAGCACAGAGAAGTATCACAACATGGTAGTCGGGCAGCCGCCAACCATCGCTCACGATGGTTCGTCATGATTGGACTGACCCTGAGGAAGGCTGTACAACAGCCTTATATACACCAGAGTCGAGGGCCACGTGACCATGTGGTGACGTATGGTAACCGGGGTCGTGTCGTTTCCTCCCTGTCTCGTCGAGAATCTCCTTTCAGCGTAGGAAGCCCATCGGTAGTGTACAGTTCAACTATGATGGTCCTTCAACCGTGAGGCCAAGGATGTGTGGCACCACCGGGTTCCTAGAACCAGGGTGGCGTCGGATCCACACAGCTTCGCAGGGAGGTCCAGGGACAGGAAAGGTAGCCCCACTCGTGGAGGGTACACCGTCGTCCAGGAACAAGTTCCTGGGGGTTCCATGCTGACATTGAGACTCTGTTCGCTGTCAGCGGTCCAAACTGGGGGGAGGGAACAGTATTATCTTACTACTGCTCCTCCGAGATGGACGCGGTAGCAGCATCGATTTCCGCCTGCTCTCTGTCAGTGCGATCACCATCACGTGAGGCACTGGTGGCTAACTAGCCGGAAAACGTCGGCGACTCGGGCAATGGAACCTCGCGGTCGATTGTTGTTCCCCAAGCCTCGTTAGAGGTCTCGGGTGCATCTAGAGAGTCTCCCTCAGCATCTGAGTGGAGAACTGCTGAGTCTGCAGAGTCGCTCTCGTTGTCATCGTCGCTCTCTCGACTGTCAAGGTCGTCCTGGTCTCCCTGGTCGGAGGGAGCCTTCGGAGAATGGCTGATGACATCAACGTCTCCGTCTACTTCCATCAACTGTTCCACCTCTGCCGATACTACAGCACTGGTGGATGCCGATTGGTCCGGGCAGACGGCTGCTCCTGCGGTATTCAGAGGGTTGATGCCCTGAAGATCCGGATGGATCCTCGGTGACACCACCCTCTGAACAGCTGGCGGAGCAGGCTCGGTGGCTCCCGAGAGGTCGACCAGGGGAGCCGATGAGGAAGGCGTGGTGGCTGGTCGGTAGAAGCACCGAGAGACCTTCCAGGGGTGTCAAGCTTGTCCTGCACCACCTGCTCTCGACCCAACATTGTCATAGCCGAGCTCAGACTATCTATCCTCGGAGATAACTCTCTCAGAGGATTAGACTGTGCTGCCAGCATCCTGACGTCGGGAACAACTCCACCTTCGACGAGGTACCTCTGCGCTTCGCGAGAGGACTCGGTACGGACAGGTTTCAGGGTTCTGACATCATGGTGCTTGTCCTTCATCCATTCCGAGAGTTGGACCCCGAAGACTCTAAAGAATTCGCGGTCCTTTTCCTCCCAGCTTTCTATGATAGCATCCCTCTTGGTGATATCATATTGAGCTTGTGACTCAAAGTTATTGAGTCGCGTGCGGACATCGGTCAGACGAGAGTCCATCTCCATCTGCACGGTCTGACGCGCCTCTTCCCTCAGAGCCGGAAGGAGCTCTTTACGGATGGCCGTGTTTGTTCTGTCAAACAGGCCAAACAAGTAGGCATTCTCTTCCTCGCAGAATGCCTCACCGAAGCGATCGATAGCGGGGCTACCCGTCATCTGTAGAAGTCCCTTGCATCGTTCCACAAACGACTTGGGGACTCCACGTTCGACGCCATTGCCATACGCAGGCTGGGCCAACTCCCAACGCAAGGTTACTGTTGGGGTGTTGACGCCTAACACGACGTTGGAGAAGGCAGCTCCTGCTCCCGAGGTAAGTGTCGCACCACCTATGTGAACAGACGGCATGGCAGCTGGGGTGCTGCCCTGTGCCGCTGTAGGTGGCCTGACAGGAGGGGACGAGTTGGTGGTGACCTTGGCTTGTCGATCACGACCACTCTGAGGTTCCACCGCCTTGCCTCCTGACTTAGCACTGCTGGTACTGGTTTTGGCTGAACCAGTCGAAGCAGTCTTTGACTTTTTAGGAGCCGGGGCTTGAGTGGACTTCGATGCCTGTACGGGCTTCGAGGGGGCCACTTGCGGCTTGGGCTTCTTAGGTTCAGTCGAACCAGCAGACTTTCCAGCGTCGGTAGAGTGGGTTCTCTTGTTCCCACTCGTAGAGGCTGTTGGTGCTGGGTCTCGAGGACGACTGGCCTCCCGCTTCTTTCGTTGCTCTACCCTGAACTCCGGGTAGGCTCCATAGAAAGCGGGCATGAGCTCCGGTCTGATATACAGGCGCTTTGTAGACAAAGGTGCGGGAGCCATCCACATCCAGTGTCTAGTCGGCGCGCCAGTTTTCTCATTCCGCTCACACTTGCCAACTAGTATCTCTACTAGCTGAATAGCGCCCTCAGCATTGTACTTGTGGGGCTGCTTGTACGACTTAAGATGACACGCCATCAAGCCTCTTCGTGCAGTCACGAAAGGAGGAGAGGTCGGGTCATCGGGGTCCTGATAACATGGAATGGTCTTTTCCACCTTAACACAACCGAACTGCAGACGGATGGCTCTATGCTCTTCCACCAAGTGTCGAGCATACCTGCCATCGGTCGCGTACAGGCAAGGGGGAAACCCCTTACGTGTGCAGTTCTCGAAAGCACACTGCTGCCCGGGATTGAAGATGCGCCACGCAAAACCAATTCGCTGTCTCTCAGGCAGCGACACCCCCAATGAGTCCGAGGCATTCGTGATGTTCTCGATCATCGAGACATACAAGTTGATGGCATGCGTATCATCAGAATACCACTCCTCGTCATCGCTTCCATCCTTCCCGACGCGACTGGGGAGTACCACTTGACCATTCTTGCGGTAATCCTGAAGCTTGGTCAAGGGCCTGTCATTGACGTACTCGGTACGTCGCTTGGCAGTGATCCCTGACAGCCGCTTCCACTCGTCAACAGCCTTGGCCGTGTACGGGGGTGAGGATACGGTGCTCTCCACGGCACCTGCCTCGACCTCTGTTGGCTCCAGGGGAGCAGTGGACTCACTGCTCTTCTCGCGGGCTGGAGCCTTCTTGGCTGCGGATTCCTTCCTACCACCCTCTTTCTTAGGCACCTTCGGGATCTTGAAGTCTTTCAAGGTCCCTTAAGATGCCTTCGATTCAGGAGCTTTCTTGCTCTTCGAACCGGAAGGGGTGACACTTTTTGAAGTAGCTGGAGTCGTCGGCTCGTCGACCTCCATCTCATTGGGGAAGGAGTCTCTCGTACCGCACTCAGGTGGCTCGAAGACTAGGGTTCGAGAGAACACGAACCTGCACACAGGCAGGTCGTGTTTCTCGACGCTATGTTGTGGGTGACCTCCTACACTCAGGTAGAAAGTCCCCACGCAGAGGTGTACTAGCTGAGCTAAGCTAGGCTTAGTCCAGCTTATCTGCGTCCGACTCAAATGTGACCTCCGGGGTGTGCAACACGGCCTTTTATCCCTGCGGCGCGCGTCTCTGATTGGAGGAACGGCGTAAGTGACTGAGGGTGGCGACCCCTATTAGTTCACAGCGCATCACACCATGACCAAATAAGGTAATACTCCAAAAATGGACGACTCACTCTCCTCACACCGTCACGCTCTGGTTCTCCAGTTGCATTGTTTGCATATGCCGTTAATTCTATGCGGGCTATGGGGCTCCAACACTGCCAACATGGCCATCAAAGGCATCCCCATTCTACCAGACTACCGGGATTAAAAATGGTCCCAATATGGACCTGCCAGTCAGACAGAATCCATCAGCCTATGCTGGGAACCCATCCACACAGTCCGATTAAACAAAGGGGCCCAAGTTTTTCATGTTTTCAGTGTAGGATTGTCTCAAATTAAGAGGCAATCGCATGACTTCTTGTTGTGTGATTTTTTTTATTCACCGTTGGCTTCACGTCCACAGACAGATTTACCCAAGAACGGCACCTGTTATTTAAATTCTTATTAAAAACAGGTTGGTAAAGCTGTTTCTTAGTATTGTGCTATCCGTCGATTACTGAGTAGGGTTTAATTTTGGACTTTTCCTGATTCTAACCTTTACTGGAGGAACAAGTGTTGAGCCTCGGGGCGGGTACTGTTACCCCTCCTGGCTCCCTCGTCCCTTTGATGAGCCTTGGCACTTAAGCCTTTCTCGAGTCATAGGTCCAGTCTGGAGTGACTGGTCCTTGACTTCAATCGAAACATTTCGATGTTAAGTTTGTTCAGTCATTTGCACCTTCGAGGGGGGGTCGAGCTTCCCACGTTCCTTCAAAGGCGGTTTAGACGCTTTCGACTTATCTCGACGAGCCGGTCGACCACGGCGTCGCTTTGATGGTTTACTGGCGTCCAACACCTCCACCTCGCTCAGCTTTCGAGCTTTGTTCTGTCGTTTTCGATGACCCTGCTTAATTTGTTTTTTAGACTGAGCTTCTGGTCACGACCTTTGGATCTCTATTTCGACCTGTTCAGAAACAGACTTAGCCCTTTTCGTGGCCCCACGAGAAGGTGAATCATCATCAAGTTGTGGCTGCAACAACTTGACAGTTTGTGATAGTTCTATGCCCAACCACCGGCGTACTCTATCAACATTGCTCTTTTGCAACCGTCCACGGGACGATCGAAGTAATAGTGTCGACTCAGAGAGGACAGAATCCACTACGAACGGCCCGTCCCAGTTGGGTGCAAGCTTCATAGCTGCTTGGGGGGTGTGGTACCTCACCACTTGTTCCCCAACTGAGTATCTTCTCTGCTTCAGCCCATAGTCATACCCGACTTTCTGGCGTTCTGCAGATTTACCTAAATTCTCTCTTACCATGCTGTAACTTTCCCTCAACCGATCTCGAAGCTGTTCCACGAAAGTAATGGAACAAGGGACCTCGAGAGGGTTCTCGATTGAGCCGAAAATCACATCCGCTGGCATGAGAATTTCTTCCCCGAATACCATCATATTTGGACTGCATCCAGTAGAACTATGTTCAGAGCTGTTATATGCGGACACGACATATTTAGCCTGTTCATCCCAGTTGTCTATATGTTTGTCAACCAACATAGTCAGACTCTGAATCAGTGTTCTGTTGAACCTCTCCACCTGGCCATCACTTTGTGGCCTGTACGGATTGGTCCTCTGTTTTACAATCGTCAAATATTCACACATCTCAGAGGAGAGACGAGACCCGAATTCTCGACCTTGGTCGGAATGCAGGAGCAACGGAACGCCAAAGGTCAAGACCCATTCGTCCACAAAGGCTTCTGCACAGGTCTCTGCTGTGTGATTTGGTAAGGGAATAGCGCGAACATACTTGGTGAAGTAATCCTGGATTACTAACATGCAAGTATTCTTGTTTGGTGTGGGTGCAAAACCCGAGATGATATCCATAGCTATCCTCCTGAATCTCACCCCGAACAACTCTTGGTGCAAAGGAGACTTACCCATGCCCTCACCGGGCTTTACCAAACAACAGGTAGGACAATGTCGAACCCAACGACCTATGTCCTTCCCCATTCCAGGCCAGTAATATCTCCGCTTCACCTTTTCGAGCGTTCGTTTTCCACCAAAATGTGCCGCTGTTTGGTGTCCGTGGCAAAAGGAGAGTATCTCGCACCTCAGTTGGCGTGGTATCACTACTTGGATCGTGCGTCTTGCGCGACCCGCCTCAACTTTCCAGGGACAAAACAAGCCTTCACGGAAAGTTAAGAGGGGCCATTGCTCTATTAATTTCCGTACTTCGGCGGTCTCGATTGATATCTCAGGCCTAGTGGGTTTAGCCCCCTTAACTAGCCATTCGGCAACCTGTCTGATGTCAGCGTCCGCTTTCTGAGCATCAATGAGTTCATCGAGAGACCAAAACGCAACTCCCACCCGACTGTCTACTAGACTGCCTACAGCCGCCAAAACAGCGTTGTGACTGCCGCAGTCTGTGCAATCTGACCTTTGGCATAGCCGCACAGGGATACGACTAAGGCCATCGGCATTCAGATGCTTGGCACCACTTCGATGTTTGTTCTTAGAGTTTTCGAGACCGAGCTCCGAAAGGTGGGCCAGCCACCTACCCATCATTCCTTCTGCTTCTTTGAAATTCAGGAGCCATTTCAAAGAAGAATGATCGGTGCGGATAGTGAAATTACCACCATAGAGGTAGTGCCTAAACTTCCTGGTGTACACGACAACTGCCAACAGTTCTCTTTTGGTGGTGCAGTAGTTTCGTTGTGTTTTACTTAGAGTGTTACTAGCAAAGGAGATTGGGACCTCCATTCCATCCTGAATCTGGGATAGAACAGCTCCAATCGCCGTGTTGCTAGCATCAGTGTCTAAGATAAAACGACCGTGTGGGGAATCGAAGCACAGGAGTCTCCTTGAAACTTCGTTTTAACTCGACAAAAGCATGTTCAGCTCTTTCTGTCCATGCGAATGCCTCGTAACGACCTCTACTACCTTTAGGTTTTTGGACCACTAAGTCCTGCAAAGGACCTACTAGTTTCGCAAACCCCGGGATGAACTCTCGGTAGTAGGAACAAAAACCAATGAAGGATCGAATTTCCTTCACTGTGGCGGGCCTAGCCCAAGTCATTACGTCGCTAATTTTCCCCGGGTTAGCCTCTATACCCTGTTCAGACACGATTCGGCCTAGGTACTCGACTGAAGTCCTAAAAAGCTGACACTTTTTAGATTTCAACTTCAGTCCCCATGCTCGAATCCTGTTGAAAACTTCTGCCAGATTTGCCATTGCTTCATCCGTCGTTTTGCCGAAGACAATGATATCATTGAGGTAAACCAGGCAAATCTAAAGTAAACCCCTCAACATCTCTTCCATCGTTCGCTCAAATGTGGCGGGAGCGTTACACAAACCAAACGCCATTCGATCGAATTCATAGAGTCCCCTCTGGTAAAAAAAAAGCAGTTTTCTGGACATCGTCGGGACTCATCCCGATCTGCCAATATCCAGATTGGAGATCGAGACAACTAAACCACTTATTTCCTCCCAAGGCATCTAAGCATTCGTCGATGCGTGGGAGAGGATAGGCATTTTTCTTAGTCACCCCATTCAGACATCGGTAATGGATGCAGAATCTCATGGTCCCATCCTTCTTCGTCACCATCTGGACAGGACTGGACCAGGGACTAGTACTTGGCCTAACCACCCCCATATTCAACATCTCTTTAAGTTGTTCATCCGCAGCAGCTTTCTTGCTGAGAGGAATCCTCCTATAAGGGACTCGGATAGGTTGCATCACCAGTGTCGATGATATGCAGACAACGATTGGTGCGCCCTAACGGTTCATCTGGACTCTTAAAGACATCCACGTGCTTATGCAGTAAGGCGGACAGTTTCAGTCTTTCTTTCGGTTGGGTCAGGTGGGTGTCACCATACATATCTAACAGCCAGGTAGGGAGCTCCCCCGTGTGGGTGCTCGTAATTTCTGCTGTCTCGACGTCTGCAGCTTCATGCTCAAGATGCATTATTACAGATCCTACCTCCGGTGAAGAGAATTCACTGTTCCTGTCAGCGTACTGTACGGTACCGACCACCTGGCCTTTCTCCAGGACAATGTCTCAATTCAGTGGATTACAGACAGGAAACACTGTTCGACGGACATTGCTGACAAGGGCAGCCTCACCAACCAACCCAAAACTTCTCAGAGTTTTCAGATCGGGTTCAACTATGCCCTGTCGATCTCTTTCCAGACCCGCGGATTTTACCAGGACATCTCATCGATGTCTAGCTGGTATCCTAGTGGTCTGTGCTACTGAGGCAACCGACGATACTCTTTTCAGTTTACACTGATGGTGCTCTTCTTTCGGCTCGGTCATGACCAATTGACCCGTCCTCGGGTTAAGGATCATGCCATATAAAGCCACGAAGTCAAGCCCCAGAATACCATCGTCGGCCAAGTCGGCCATTATTGGGCTAAACACATAGTGGGTCGATGCGACCTTCAGAGGTAGAACCAATCGACCATAGGTCCGCATTTCGGCTCCAGACGCAGTGCACGCCGTTATTCCCTTGTAGAGATTATCTGACGGCACCACTAACGTTCTCGCGAGTTCCCGAGAGGCAATGGTATGGCTGGCACCAGTATCTATCAGGAAGTCTAAAGGAAGCCCTCGAATCTCTGCGAACAGGTACCATCGTTTCCCCGACAAGGGGGCGGTTCCTGCTAGCATTCTCAATCCCACTTCAGTACTCAGATCGATCCCTCTCTTCTTTAGGAAAGAGAGACAGGAATCACCCGAGGGAAGCTCCGTTGTGCAGACTCTGGCCAGCTGCCGCATCAGGGCTTCTCTCCCGGCGTCGACTTTCACTTTCGATTCAGTCGAACCCTCGAACTCAGACTTTGGGCTTCCAGTGCCCTGTTCTTTGGCCATTGAGGCTTTTTCTACACCGACATCTTTGGAACCCGACCGGTGATCAACCGGTGCCACTGTGGTAGAGGGGTTGGACGGCCCTACCGGGACCTTACCTAGTTCCTTCGAATCTACTGTCGTTTGATCAGGAGTGCCAGAGGTGCTGATACCTTGGCTTTTCGATGGTCGGGCAGCTCGATTGCCACGTCGAGCCACCCGCCTCAGTTTTCCGCGTTGGGTGGTAGACCTCTAATAGGCTCGGGGCAAGTTCTTGCAAAATGCCCTTGCCTCTTACAGTTCCAACACTTGGCGTCGAACAGAGGGGTGCTCGGCTTCTCCGAGTTAGTAACAGGAACATTCCCTCCCTCGATCACTCTGAGTAAATTCTTCAATTGACTCAGCAAGAAGGTCTGTTCCTGTACCTTGGGTTTGGAGGCCTTATTTGACACCCTCTATTTGCCAGCGGGTTTCTGACTTTTCTTACTCCCCGCCACGGGCTTCGAGTCAAGGACACTTCACACTGTTCCTCATCGTTCAAAGCGCTGTCGGCCAATGCCGACATTGCGTTTGTCAAAGTAGGATTCACCAACTTCGGCAGTAGTTGTCGTTTTCTCAACAACTCCTCTGCCAAGTCCATAATATCCTTGAGGGACATGTAAGTGCGCCATTCTCGCAGCACGTCTTGTTGCAAATCAGTGTCATATAACCCTCCTATGAACAACTGGTTGACTTTGGTTATTAGCCATTCCACGAAGAAGTCCACACCTGGATAGGCATCGCCGGCAAGTCATCTTAAAGCAAAGCCATAAGCTCTGATGCTTTCGTTCTTGCCCTGGCGTCTCTTCTCCATAGTGACAATGGGGTCCTGCAGGCTAGAGATCATGGCTTCTGTTACCATGTCGACCAGCCACTCTAGAGTCCCATCTCCATGCTCCTCCCACAACCATACAGTATCAGCTGCGGGGCCGTTCTGGAGTAGCATGAGGAGTTGAGCCAATGCCGTACTCGAGGTCCATACATTCACTCGACGGGCATGATTGAATCCATGGTACCAACGGAGCCAATCATCCTTCCATGTAAATGCAGGACACTCGACTGACCTAGTCCGGGCAGGTTCGTGCCCGATAGAAGTATTATCAAACATCCTACTTGATCTTCTGACCTGATCAAGAGCGAATGTTGTACCTCTTCTAGGTATTTGATGGTCCATCCCCATGTTTCTCATAGTGGTATCTGCACGACTATGATTCATCCCCCAGGGGTTACCAGTCTCGGCCTCACTCAAATGTGAAGCTTCGAACCTGATATCCCTATACTTAGGAGGATCAACATGTTGTTGGGCAGTGACAGGGGTCAAAAATTGTCCGATCACATCACTTAGACCATCGGTATGCAGCATCAAACAAACGGGTTGGGTTCGACGTGATCTCGATTCTACTTTTGAGATGTCGTCGATAGCCCCTACCATTCGATCGATCTCCTACTGCTGTTTCGAACGTTCCGCCTGTTTCAATTCCGATACTAGGAATTCCAGTCGGCTATGTTCTGCTTTCGAGAGATCTCGTTGCTCGCTTAGGGCAAAGAGTTGCTTAACCTCCTTCATAGCACGGTTAAGCCACTCCCTGTAGTCAGGATTCTCGACCAGATCCCCTTGAGTAGCAACCCTCGCAGTGCTGCATTCACTACTTTGTTGCTTCTCTAGAGGTCTAGCGGCACGCACTTTCAAGTCTGTTTGCTCCTGCAGATGTTCTTCAAGTGCGAGTTCATCACGAACTTCTTGATTGACCCTGGCTTCTTCGGCCTCTCTACAAGACGACATCTCTCGTCGGAGTTTGTCGATTTCTCCAAGCATGGCTCCCAAAGCACTCGAATCCTTCTGATTCTTCAGAGATTGAGCCACTAAGGTTTCAGATTTTAGGGAATTAAGCTCGGCTTCATGTCTCGCTTTACGTTCCATTAAAATCTGATATTCGGCCATCTTATCTGCGTGTAAGATTCGCTCCTCACAGCGACGACGCAATTCTGCCTCGTCCCTGGCTCGAGCATCCTCGGAGTATCTATGCGGACTAAAGTTAACAACTGGTCACAGCACCAGTGTAGTGTTCTACCCCTCGAGGTTAATCGAATCCTTCGATAAACAACGAAGAACAACTATTCAGGTTCCAGTTAAAACTTTATTGTCAATAACGCATAGGCATCAGCCGTTCTAGATGACAGTTACAGGTAGTAGAGTTTGAACTCTAAAGCACTCTCGGCACTAGACGACTAGCACAGCCTTCTAGTGTCTATAGTTATCAACCCACATTTACCTTCTCTGTGCAACAGCACAGAGAAGTATCACAACATGGTAGTCGGGCAGCCGCCAACCATCGCTCACGAAGGTTTGTCACGACTGGACTGACCCTGAGGAAGGCCATACAACGGCCTTATATACACCAGAGTCAAGGGCCACGTGACCATGTGGTGACGTGGCGCTGGACCCCAGCGCCCCCAGGCATCGGGTAAGAGAGGTGCTCTCAATGTCACCCACGAGGACCACGAAGGAACCTCGAGGATGACACGGGACCACCACACTGGTTTAGAAAATGATACAAAAGCGTTTACAATGTTAGATATACCACTTCAAAAAAAGTGATTCAGAGGTTAAGCAAGTCATTTGTATAAGCATTTTTGTAAAAATTAAAGGATAAGGTTGTGTCCTATAATGTATGCTGTGTGGAAAAAGTAAAAAAAGTGAAAAAGTAAAAAAAAAGGAAAAGAGGAAAATGGAAAAAATTGCATAGTTTAAGGTAGTATTCTGTCTTGTGTATACTGTTTAAAAGGTTGAGTTCTTTCATTCATGTATTCTGTGTGAAAAGGTAAAAAAGGGTAAAAAAATTACATTCCCTAAAAAAACTAGGCGCTAGAAAACAAAAAAAGAAAATTGATTGCGTAAAATCAGTTCAGTGTTTTCTTTTGCGTCAACTTCACTAGACAAAAGGTTTTTTCCCTTGTCTGGTCTTTGGTAGCGCTTTAGCTTAGGAGACTGTATAAAGGACTGGTGTATTGAAATATTCCAATTCCACACTAAAGAGTCATGTCCACGGCATTATACCAGGTACACACTAGGCAGCATGCGAGAATTTGCAGCATACCTTCAGGAACTAGAAATTTACCCCAAAGTGGGTGTATTATGCCATAGTAAAAGTGATCTAAACATTGGTAAAATATGTTTCATCTAAAATATGTTTCATCTAAAATGCACCTTAGAACTTTCAGCTTTAAACTTGGTTGGTTTAAAAAGTCATTTTTCATTCGAACTAAATTTCAAGAAAGGGTACCTTTCAGGGCTTTTAGCTTCAGTGAAAAACATCTCGTTTGAACCCGCTATTGCAAACATAGCTAGAATCAGTAGCAAGTGTTATTTTAATACCTAGAAAGAAAGCTTAAAGTCAATGTGTTGGACAAGAGCTGAATCACTAACTGCAAACAGATCTTTCTGATGCATATGTACAAACCTTCTAATGTTAAAAGCACATTTGTATGTCAAGGGTGTCTCTTAAATAAAAAAACTGAACTAAAACTGTGTTGAGTTTAGTCAATTGCACATTTCATTTCTTGTCGTAATGGTTGAATTGCATCAATATGCATCAATATGAGAAAGTAGTTTCGATAATATCCACTAGGTGTCAGACGTCACTATTTTTTTAACCAAAAGGGGGCTCCACCAAACCTAGCTATGAACAAATGCAATAATATCCACTAGGGGTCTCCATTAAACCTAGCTACAAGCAGTTCCAATAATATCTGCTAGGTGTTGCCATGACAACACAGTTTGTTTATTTTTGTTGGTTGCCATGGCACCCACCTCTCAGCCAATCAGAGCTCCAGATATGGGGTCACATGTCCATATATGGTCATGAGCATGGCTTCTGCTGAAATGCTGACCGGTGATCGGTCCAGAGGTCGGGGTAAAAAGGTCACCTCTGGTTCATAAGTAGGTCAATCGGATTGCAGTAGCTGTAGCTATGTGCTGAGTTTACCCCTATATACTACTCCTGAGCCAGCTAGGTTTCCCTGACTCGACCACTCGGCTGGTTTGGCTGATTTTTTTGGTATGTTTGTTTTTGCTTTTGTTCACCATCTAGAATCCACTTTTCATGTAACATAACTTATGAATTCCACAACTTAGCAACCGGTACCTTCTATTAAGAAAAGCTTACATAATGTTCACAACCATGGATGTCTGAGAGAGGTTCTCAAGGAGCAGCCAAGTGGACGAGTTAGGGGCTTGCTACCCTGCAGCCCGAATCTGATATATATAGGTGGTATGAAATGACCCCCATTGACACATAATCATGTATGATTATTTAAAAATATCGTACTTGGAGAGGTGACTTGAAGGTCATCAATGGCATCATCAGCTAAAGTATTGCTTTCGTAGCCACTTGTGCTATTGGAACCATCTTCATAATCATCATATGCAAATTCGGATCCGTCATAATAATAATAATAATAGTAATCGTATCCATCAATGTCAGTTTCCTTGTTAACTGAAATAGAAACCACCCATATTTGATTATTACCAAGTATACTAATCTGCCAAAGGTTTTGTAGTGGTTCGTCTCGTTAAGTTAGATTAAGTAATCATAACGAAGAGAGAGAAAGTTTCCAGGTAGGCAACCAAGCTTTTATTTCATAGCTTATGTTACATACGATCACGGCCTTAAACCGCAGTGTATTAATAACCTAGTAAGTGATTGTTTACAATACTAAAAAGGGGTATTAATTACACTTGCTCGATGTGAAATAGGCTATAGTATGAGACTATCCTATTTCTGAAAAATTATACAATAATAGCATCAAGTATCGTTCATTTCATTTCCACCAGTAACTATAACAACCACATATGATAAATATAAATATCACAGATTATATTAACATTTGACAACAGTAGAGTCCTGAAAAGGACCGGTGGTTGTAATTATTAATCGTATTACAGTTATCAAACCCAGGAAAAAATTTTCTGACTTTTTAAATTAATAACTTTGTCCACTTTTAAAGTGAACTTAACAATAACGATCAGATATGAATAATCATTCTGATACCATATGAACACAATAAGGTATTAACCTGAGTAATATAATACTAAGTTTAGAGAAATCCGTTGGACCTTCTCTATTTTATAGAAAAATGTTTATATATTTGAGACGTAGCTCAATTTATACCTTAGTGTTTGATATTTACAAAGTACAGAAGAAGTATAGTCTCTTAATATGTTGAGACCAGGAATGACCTATTTAGACAGTTATACATCTAGTACTACCTTAAATAACTTTTAGGATACGCAGATCCAGTATATTTATAGGTAGGTACCTTTATATAATAATATACCTTTATAAAAGATATTAGAGTTATAAATACAGTTTTACATGCAATACAATACTATTAACAAAGTTTCGTGTTTCTTGGTAGAAGAACATAAGTGGAGCCGGATGCTGCTGATGTCTTGGTATGGGCGAGCTGAACCCTGATGCCCGAAGTGCTATGTTAATCCAGGAATTTGTAGATTTTGGGCGAGCTGAACCCTGATGCCTGAAGTGCTATAGAAGAATATGTAGATGGTTGTAGCTAAACCCGGATGCCTGTAGTGCTAGCTGACAAGTAGTAGTAGTAGTGTAGTAGTAAATCCGGTTGTAGTTTAGAGTCCATATTAATGTATCCCGGTATTAAAGGTCCATAGTTCAATAATAGGCAGGCGTTATAAAATAGCATAGCACAATTATAATATTGACAGCATTCATACTCCTTCTCCAAGTTGACTTGTTTTTCTGCTTTCAGTTTCCGGATTAGGGTACAGTTTTATACCCAAATAGATGCGGGTTGGATAAGAAAAAAAAACAAAACCAGGACAACTCAGGACACATAATTATGTCCGACCTTCATGCAACAGTTTTCACTGTTCCATGTTCTCCTCGGGTGGCTGGTTTGGACCCGGTTGTTGAGCCTGTGGCTGAACAAGAGAGTGTACACTAGCTCTATCCGTAGGTACAGCTAATGCAGGGACAGCTGGTGTTAATTTCACCTTCTGGCATGCTTCGAACAAGGTCAAAGCATGTCCAGGTGTGCCGTCCCAGTTATCCATGATAACTCCAAAAACCTTGAAGAACTTTTGTTGGTTCTTCATGTTCGTTGCTCGTTCCAGGTCGAGCATCTGAGAAGCTGTTTCCTTCTGGGATAAGGCTTCTTGCTGCAGATTAGCAGCTTCCTGCTTCTCTTTGGCAACATCAGCCTTTATCTTAGTAGAGATTCGGTTGATCTCTGACTTCTGGATTGCATCTATGCACTGGAGAGTGCTTGACACGGTCCGAAGGTACATGATCAAATGGAGGTTTTCCAAGTGGTGCTGCAACGTCTCAAATTGCTTGGTTTGAATGGTATGAAGAAGCAATCGCAGTAGTAGCCACACTAGTGGTGGTCGTAGGAGGGCCTTGGTTTGGTAGTCCCTGGGCTAGGGGCAACCGCAACAATTCCCTTCTAAGGTCTGTAACCGTCAACAATGGTGCGGGTGGACGTTGTCTCACCACAGCACTCATTGTAGGTCGTGGAGCTTGACCTCCTCCTGCCGCAGTTCCTGCTTGACCCTCCCGTACTGATCAAAGATTTGCATCTCTGGTCCGGGTGGGCCCATAGCAGGGTACTGCTTTGGGTCTCTGACATTCAAAGGCGCACATGTTTGGGAGGGTTGACCACCCAGTCCACTGACACCAAAGAATGTCGGGTTCTTTGCACCACCTCGTGGGGCTGGTGCTCATCCATAGTTGGAAGGAGTTCCAGTAGGAGAAGGAAGATGTGGCTTCTTCCGTCCCCCATTCGTCTGTTTCTCTAGCGCTTCCAGTGGTGACCTGGATCGGCTAGGAGATTCGGACGCCTGTCTCTTCCTATCTGCCACAGAGGGTCCCTGACGGTAATCCCTGCAGCTTCGGATTTGTTCTCCAGATAGAGTTACATAAGCCCCGCCTCGGCGGCGGGCCTTATTACTCCTCCATTCATTCAACATATCGTACTCCTCCTGAGCATATTCTAGTTTGCCAGACCCGGGAGTCTGGGCAAACCGAGCCTTCAGCTTCTGGTTAGTACCAGGAACCGTTGGCGCAAACTGCTTCGTACTCGGTGTGAGAGAAGCAAGTTTCTCGGCATTGAGGCTCTTAAGGTTGCCATAGAGCTCAGAGTGAATTTTTATCACTCTATCTATGGCTGCCTCCAGACCCTCTCCATGCGAAGTCACATAGTGCCGGACCATGTCTCCGCGTCGGGGAGTGACACATCCTGTGCATTTAGCACATTTCTTGCCAACTTCTCGATCGCAGACATATTCCCGCCTCTGGTGCATGTGAACCTCCATGAGATGACAAAGGAACTCATCTTTCTTGATGAAGAATTCAACCTCTCCTTCACTTTGAGTACAACGTTGAAAGGGACAATCCTTGCGATCCTCCCCGTAGTACTCGTCCAGAGTAAACTTTAGTTTACCCTTCTGGTCATAGTTGTACAGGCCATTGGGTGAATTCTTAACGAATTCCCAATAAATCCAGTACATATTCGCCAGTTTCCTGTCAGAGAACTTCTTGCGAAGCCACTCCTCCATATCCTCATGCCTCTCACAGGTGATCCGAGGGGGTAGCCTCCATACTGAGTTACTCCCCTTCAGGTGTCCCCTGTGTAGAGGAATGAAGTCGGCAAAGTTGCTATTGGCATTTTCCCAGATAGCAGCCTCTTGCTCGTCGGTCGGAGTGACTTCCATAACTGGGTCAACCGGCTCCTCTCCCTCGGAGTCGGATGGTACATCCACAGGTTGCACAACAGGTTGTTGACCTGCGAGAACCTGGGCTGCGGCATCTCCACTCAAATCGGCCATTACGTCGTGTAGTTTGACGATTGGCACACCGAGCTCAACCTTTACGGTTGGGACAGCCTGTTCAACTTCCGGAGTTTTGGGTTGAACGTCTACCTCGATAGGTTCAGGTTTACGTTGGTTAACCTTCTTCTTATTCCGTCTGCAGGATCTGCCATTAGTAGAGGTGCCAGGCTCGGATGCATCCGTCTTGTTGCCAGAGACATCCGAAGCCTTAGCTCCCTTCTTTTTGGCCAAGCGTGGGGACACCCGCTGGGTTCGGGTACTGTCGGCCACACTCGTGCTGGTAGAGCGTTCGGTTCCTGACCGCTTCCCTTTACCCTTATTCTTAGTGGGGGTCCCTTTACCCTTTCCACTAGCTGTTTTCCCTGTCTTCTGTTCAGTCTTCGTAGGGGTAGACTGAGCAGTTTTAGGGGAACAATCTGCACCAGGTGGGGCCTCCTCAGGCACTTCTACTGTATCTCCCAAAGTAGGAGTTTCAGCAGGAGACATGAGACGCTCCATCCGATCAGCCATTTTGGCCGTTACCTGCACGGGTGCTGGCCCGGGGACAAGCTCCGGGTGCGCTAGTGCATACTGCCTCTCCAATAGACGTACTACGAGGTCTTGTATCATCCCGAGTCTGTCTAGTGGAGACACACCAATCTGGGCCTCCTCTGCCTCAATGGTTTGAGACAAAATGGGGACCCCTGGACAGTAATCCACAACAGTGTTTCCTGCTGCTTCATACTCCTCCGCTGTTCCTAACATTAGGATCTGGTCTCCATCTATGTACCTAGAGACCTCATCTGCCTTGACACCGGTGAACCCGTTTTTTCAGACACATAGGAAGGCCTATAGAAGGTATTCCTTTGGAAAGCCATTTCTGCGTCCCAGACGGCTTTATGAAACCATAAATGGACTACCAGTCCTTTGGCCATCTGATGGTAATCCATCAGCCAGGCTTCCGGAAAGGTATAAGCCCATTGCGGATGAGCACATTCCCAGATCACGTTGACAACACGCTCGTCAACTTCTCTGGGCGTCCCATAACAGGTAGGTATCAGCATTTCCTCATAAATAGCTAACATCCGTCCGTCATAGGGACCGGCTACATCATGCCACTTGGGACTGTCTGGTAGGGGTAGCTCTAGGTACATTGGCCTGTCAACCGGAGAAGCAGGTCCCAAAGCACCGGATGAGGTACTCTCACCCAGACGAGGCGGTAGTTGAGGGGGAAGTGGCATTAGAGCCCTGTCGTGAGACTGAACTCCTGCCAGCTCTCCACTCAAACTTTCGGATGGAGGGGCTACATAAGGCTCACCTACATCAATTGATTGCTGAACACTACGGCGTTCAGGACTCACTTGCCTGGAGTTATCGGATGCGTCATAGAACTATTCTATGTCGCTATCGTCTACTCCAGAGAAGTACTGATCAACATTCATTTGTTGATCCAATTGATCACAATCAGCATGGTTTTGCTGATCGTCGTATGTATAAGTGGGACTCTTGGGAGAACCACTTCCATACTCCAGCGGGGTGCTAGCACCGGCACCACCGCCAAGGCGGACGACCTCTTCTGCCATCGGCAGAAGTGGCTATTCGGGGATATAATATCCCAATCCATTGGATAAGCAGTTAAGACTACTTACCCAGTGAAAGGCGGGTGTCTTTTAACCAGGGCACACCTCGAAACACGGCTGTCACAGGTTCCCAAAAGAGTAAGACCACCCTCGGCCACGTCTTCTTCCTTTGCAGGAATAAGACAATATGGCGGGATACTTGAACTTGAATCGCTGCGCATGATCAAACCGGCGCCTCACGTGACCATTCGAAAATGGGTCAACAACTTTCCCGCGTGCCCTTTATTAGGTCACGCGTTCTTACATAAGGACAATACAATACCCAATCGGTCTTCTCCCTGTACTCATGTCTCAACCATGACAACTCGCTAGGTATTATGGAGTTTATGGATAGCATAGGCATATCCACCGGATTATCCGTCCAAAACCATAGGTACATTGTCATGGGTCATTTTCCAGAAACTCGTGACCGGCTCAAATATACATTGAACAAGGTTACAACATATAACAGTACATAGTACAGGACAACACACTCGTTGTGTTAACAGGCTAGGTTACGGCAGTCTTGAGCAACCTTGGACTGCGTCTAAGAGGTTTTGAGGCCTCTTTTATTGACCTGGTATCCATAAGAGCCTTTTCCAAGGTCTTCTTAGCCTTAGAAGGACCTTTCCTCTTATTTTTACCTGCACCTGCCGAGACTTTTTGGAACTTCCCCTGCTTTCCGGATGTTACGACAGGGGGCACCACCCTCTTCGAGTCTGCAACCTTCCGTGGCCGCCCGGGTCCACGCTTTCGGGTCGGTACCACTTCCAGTTGCTTAACACGACCTTGTTCCATTACTTCCAATACTTCCATACATTTCGGTGGAGATATCCCTCCCCCCATGGGCGTAGTCTCGCTACATTTAACTTGTAACATTTACCAAGCTGTGATTTAATAATCACTGTACAATCACTAATAACCTGAGTTATAGTGAAGGGTCCATCCCAATTGCTGGCTAATTTCAGGTTGGCAAGAGGTTGGTGTAGACGCAAAACTCTATCCCCTAGATTAAAAAATCTAGCTTTTAGACCTGTGTCATAACCAACTTTCTGCCAACGTGCAGTTTTCTGCAACTCCTCTCTAACCCTCTCATAGGCTTGTTTGAAGTTATCTCGTAGAGACTCTACAAACATCACCTGGCAAGGGGCTTCCGGATTCATTCTTATTACGCCAAACACCAAATCTGCTGGCATAATTAAATCCTCTCAAAAAAGGAGGAGATTAGGAGAACAGTTTGTGCTCGAGTGTACAGCGCCATTATAAGCATGTACCACAAGTTCACATTGTTCATCCCAATCGTCCATTTGCTCATTTACTAGAGACTTCAATACTTGGATCAGAGTCCTATTGAATCTCTCTACTTGTCCATCACTCTGTGGCCTATAGGGATTAGTTCTTGTCTTGCAAATTGCTAGATAATTACACATCTCTTGCCACAGGCTAGACTCAAATTCTCTGCCCTGGTCACTATGTAACATGAGTGGGACACCTAGGTGCAACACCCACCCTTTTACAAAGGCCATAGCACAAGTAGCAGCCTTATGATCCGGTAAAGGAAACACTCGGGTGTACTTGGTATAATAATCTGACACGACCATCATACACGTGTTGCCACTAGGAGTGGGAGGAATCCCACTAATAATGTCAACAGCTACTCTAGAAAATCTTACACCAAACAGTTCCTGGGATAATGGCAGTTTGCCTAACCCGGGTACTGGTTTGTTCTTACAGCATTCGGGACAGGTCTCTACCCATCGGGTGAGATCTGTACTCATGCCAGGCCAATAGTATTGTCTGGATAGACGTTCTAGAGACGTTTCTTTCCAAAGTGTCCACTAGTTCTATGCCCGTGACAGAAATACATAATATCTCGTTGCATAGCACTAGGTATGACAACTTGCAAGGTTTTCTCCCTATTAGAATAGTTCTTCCATCGAAATAGAATACCATCCCGGACTTCTAGCTCGGCCCATTGAGCTAGGAATCGTCTCATCTCCTTGTTCTCCAATGACACGTCGGGTCTTGGAGGACAGATACCCTTATTAAGAAACTTAATCAAACGTGATGTGACTGCATCAGACTTCTGGAACTGTTGATTGGTCTCCATGGACCAATTCAAAACATGTTCCGTTTGGGTTTCGAAAGGTACTCGAACCCCTGCCAATACAGCATTGTGTGCTCCACAATCAGTGCACTCAGCGTTTGCACATTTCCTCACCGGGATTCTAGACAAAGCATCTGTATTCAAATGTTTTGCCCCAGCTCGGTGTTCAATCTGGCTGTGATTTAGACCAAATTCGGATAGGTGCGCCAACCAGCGACCTATCATCCCCTCTGCATCCTTGAAGTTCAATAACCATCTGAGAGAAGAGTGATCAGTCCGTAGAGTGAAATCACTTCCCAACAAAAAGTGCTTGAACTTCTTCGTATAGACCACCACAGCCAACAACTCACGCTTAGTGGTACAACAGTTTCTTTGAGATTTACTCAATGTGTTACTAGCGAAGGCTACGGGAACTTCAACCCCATCCTGGACCTGAGAAAGGGCAGCTCCTATGCTTTCATTACTAGCATCAGCATCTAGAATGAAATGATCATTCTCCGTAGGGTACTTCAACACAGGTGTACTTGCAAACAAACCCTTTATTTTTAAAAAGGCTTCGTCTTGCTCGGATCCCCAAGGAAATCGTTCCTTCCTCACTCCAGGTGTCCAATGGGACAAACTCTGAATAGGAAAGGCGACCCTCGAATATCCTGGTATGAAGTCCCTGTAATAGGAACAGAATCCAAGAAAGGATCTAACTTCTTTCGCATTCGTGGGTGCCTGCCAACTTGACACAGCATCCAGTTTCTCTGGATCGGCTTTAATCCCTTCATTCCAGATTATTCGTCCCAAGTAATTAATGGATCTCTTAAAAAGATCGCATTTCTTGGGCTTCAGCTTCAATCCATTAGCTATGATCCTTTCCAGAACCATACCTAAATTTTCCAAGCATTCCTGGTATGTCTTCCTGAAGACTATCACATCATCTAGATAGACGAGACATTTCTTCCATAATAGGTCACTTAATAAAGTTTCCATCATGGCTTCAAATGTCGCCGGTGCATTGCACAATCCAAACGGCATCACATTATATTGGAATAACCCAATATGACTGGAAAAGGCCGTCTTCTCCATGTCTTTTGGATGCATACCCACTTGCCAGTACCCGGATTGTAAGTCTAGAGAGCAATACCATTGCTTACCTCCAAGGGAGTCTATAGTCTCATCAATCCGTGGTAAGGAAAATGAATTCTTCTTGGTCATACCATTCAATTTCCGGTAATCTAGGCAAAAATGGATGGTACCATCTTTCTTAGTCACCATGTACACAGGGCTAGACCAAGGACTGGTTGATGGAATTATTACATCCTGTTCAAGCATTTTAGCTATTTCCTCCTCAGCTACCCTTTTCTTGGCTAGTTGGAGTCTTCTATAAGGAATCTTAAAAGGTTCATTCTCACCAGTGTCAATCGTATGCAGTACCTTATCGGTATGCCCCAATTGTTCACTTGGTACTGCAAAAGCTTTACGGTACTTGTCTAGCAAGTCAGTTAGAGCTTCACGTTGTTCATCATTTTCGACATGGCTTTTGGCTATTAGAATATCTAATTCCGGAGTCCTTTTGGATGAGGAAGGGACTCCGGGTGTCAAAGTTCACAGCCTTCTACCATTACAAAGAGGACAACCGACCCTAGGATCGTATCCTTCTGTATGTAGACAGTCTTATTACCGGTATTGGATATAAGAACCACTTTCCAAGCAGCGTTAGCTACTAGAACGTCTGCGGATTCCAATCCGATACTTGACAACATTGCCATATCTGGCTCTATAACTCCAGTTTTTCCTGAAAACTCTCTGTCTGCTTGACATAAGACATCACAGGCAGTGCCTGGTGGTGTCATAACAGTCTGGGCTACACTGGCTACACTGCTCACTTGTCTAAGTACGCATTGTACTTCGAGATGATACGGGTCTCTAACTTCCAATATTCCCCTCTGGGAATCTAACCTTGCTCCATATAATGCAGCAAAATCCAGACCAAGTATACCATCATCCGGGATGTTGGCCTGAGTAGGAGTAAGGATGAAGTCCTTATCCTCCTGTAGACTGAACCTCATACATGTTCTACCGAACGTTTGCATCGTGCTACCGTCGGCCGTACAAGCATTTCCTTCCGTTGTGAAAGTTTCATGATTCGTAGGCAAAAGATCGTAGAATCTCTTAGCAATACAGGAGTGCCTAGCACCTGTATCAACAAGAAACTCAGCAGATCTACCACTCACAGATACAACTGCGTACCACCTCCTACCTTTCAAGTAGGTAGGACAACTTGCGTACTTGGCAAGTTCCGTCTTAGCGCCGAGGTCAAATCCACATCCCTTCAAAAATTCCAGACAAGGATGACCAGGGGGAAGCTGGGCACACCCCACCCTGGCCAACCCATTGGCCACTTCCTCTTGACTGATATCGGGTTTCCCCTCTGTGTTCTTCTGCCGGTTCTTGACACCTGGTGTACTATCAGTCTCCCCAGCCTCATGAGTAAGGAACTGATCAGATCCCTTAGCTTCACTGCTGGGCGAAATCGCTAGAGGATTCTCACTAGCACTGCAAGTGGCGATAGGCTGGCAGTCATGGCAATCACTCATTCGGGGGGTAATCCGGTTGCCATCATGGACACCCCCACTCAGTTTTCCTTCTTCACTGAGTCCTCCTTACTCGGATTGTTCCGGTAACGAGCGTTTCTATAAACTGGCTTATCTGCCTCACACTCGGCAGCATAGTGTCCAGTTTCCTGACATCGGAAGCACATCACTACACTCCTATCAGGCCTTCTAAGATTCTCAGTGATCTTCTTTACCAAGTTGGTAACCAGGTCCTCTGATAAAGACAGACTGGTGTTCGGTTTGGTATCGGGTTGAGTCACAGGAGGTTTGGTGGTTATCACTTTCTCCTTGACGTAACCCGTTTTCTTTCCTCAGTTCCAGTTGTACCGGGGGTTCCCTTGACCAACAGCCCTAACGTTTTCATCATTGTCAGATTCCCCTGATTCGGATGAATCGGTTTCCGGTATCCCATCCGGAATTATCATTGCTGACATCCGTTGAGGTACCTTCCCGGCAAAGATCCGGGCCTTACCATCATAATGATCTAAGGACTGGAACAAATTTGTCAAAGAGGCATCATTCTTCCAAGCTTCACAGGCCACTGTCCTGTGTTCCTTATTCCGCAATCCTTCGATGAATTGTTTAAACATTTCATCTAGGAAGCATTCATCATCTAATCTCCATTGAGGTCTGGCTTTATGTAACAGTCTTTGACATTCTAAGCCGAACACTTAAGCAGATTCCTTAGGTTTCTGCGTTCTTTTAGTGAACGTCAGCCAAGGATCTTTCCCAACTATATTTCCATATATCTCTATGAGTTCATCATATTTCATATGGGCTGAGAGTCCTATAATTTGGGAATCTCTCCATTGTTCCATGGCTCCTTTACCGTCGCCCTCCTTTAACCAGCATACTAGATAGGGGAGAGCTTCTGCTTTACCCCATCCATTGCAGTTAAAGACATCTGCGCAGCCTTGATACTCTTCCTTTCAAGGATTCTTGGCATTAAAGGGAGTAGGTATCTTAGCTACTCTACGAGCCGGATTCGTGGATCCAGTAAGGGTTAACCCCCTACTCCATTCCATGATCTCCGTATCGTCCAGACCTTGATTGTAACAATCAACACCTAAGTTAACAATCGCTGCATTGGAATCATGCAGTGCTTGTAACCCTGGAGAAAGAGATACTCGGCGACTGAGTCTCTTTTTCCGTGGAGGATTCGTACCATAAGTACTCCCAAAGCCACCGGGTGGTGGTCCTCCTCCACCCCCTGATCCTCCTGCTCCGAATAGAGGCACCTGTGAGAAGGTGTATACATCGGTTTGAAGAGTTGACCCTGGATTATACGAGTTGACTCCTGTTGACTCCTGTTCTACACGACTGATTTCCATTATTGGAACCAGTTCTACCAGCAGAGGGTCTGCCTCTGGAACTATCTCCTGAAGGTCCGGATCCTTGATAGTATCCGGATTGTCCTCCAGTTGTACTGGAATTCCCAGATGTTCGTCCAGTTGTTCCTCCGGATGCATTCCGGGTTTTACCATTAGACGGATTCGCTCCCGCTTGGGATTGATTCCATCCATACTGGGCATACGGGCCATTTGGTCCCCCTAAAGGTGACAGTTGTGGCCATCCGCCGTCAAAGGTGGAGGTTCCTACTGAGTGGTTTTGTTTAATTCCACTCGTCGAAGCACCCCCAGTATTTTCCGTACCTAAACCAAGAGGTTTCGAGGTATTATCCGTAAATCTAACCTGATGACTCTTTACTTCTTCGCAACGAGGTACAGTTTTCTCTGTTACCTCGTCTTCACCCCTCAAAGAGTTCATCTGGTTACACGTCGTGTTTAGGACAATTCCTGAAACAGTGAAGTCTGGTTCAAGAGTGCCCAGTATCCTCTAGATACTTTGACATCTGGATAGCTTTAGTTTCCAGTTCGGAATAATCATCCAGCATTTTTGTCTGCTTAGCAGTCAAGTTTGCGGATTCACATATCCATTGACCTCTGAGTTTTTCATGCTCTTCGGTTTGTTTATGATACGTACATCGTGCATCTTTGAAGGCTGATTCTATTTTCTTCAGTTCTTCTTGATACTTGCCATGGGCCGATTGAGTTGAATTTAACTCTTGTTTTATTCAACTCTTCACACGAGGCTCTGTATTCCAGATCCGCCGTGTATAGTGCATCACGATACTGTTCGTGCTGGAGTTGGAAATCTTGTTTTTCCTTCTCCATTCTATCCAACAACAGTTGTTGTTGGCGTCTACAACTCTGATCGTAATCAAGACGTTCTGACATCAACTGTTTGTTTTCAGTCAGAATTCTGTCTCGAGTCTCAGTCAGTGTAATGAGATCCTTTTGGAGCTTCTCGTATTTAGCTCTCATGTCTTCAAGCTCGTCCATTTTGTTCTTTTTGAATCCACATTTCTGGTGTTTAATTCGAGAACTATATAGAGTTTCAAACATACCTGCACTAGGCTTCGGTACCACAAATGGTAGTTGACCAAATTGAGCAGTACTTTTGTGCATAGGTGCAGGTTTCAAAGTACCTCCTGGCATGAATAAGGAATCTCCAAATTCTTCCAGTTCGTCGTATATGTTTTTTCTTACATCCGCTAACCCATCTGGGTAGTGTTCCTGTGGATCTCTTCACTCTGTCCCTTGGGATGGTGACTTGATTTTACCATCTTCCATCGGGAAATTTAGCTCATGATTTGGGCCATTTCCCCTAACTGGGCTCAGCTCAGTCATTTCTGACCGCGCTTACCCGAAGACCAACTGGTCACGGCACCAGTGTAGTGGTTCGTCTCGTTAAGTTAGATTAAGTAATCATAACGAAGAGAGAGAAAGTTTCTGGGTAGGCAACCGAGCTTTTATTTCATAGCTAATGTTACATACGATCACGGCCTCAGAGGACTACATGCTGCTAGTGCATTCGGTTACCCTTTCGGGTAACGACCTGGTTGAGCAGTGGGTAAAACCACTACTGGAGAACATGGGGGTAGAACCAGCCTTATATAGGGGAAAAGCCTGCGAAACTCAGACCGGCCACGTGACGTGTGGCGGACGAGTGGTAGGCCCCCTGGTGTAATGGATACGAACCCAGAGGCAGGTGCTGCCACCTGCCATCTGGATTCCCCCACTTCACCTGAAGACCTAGGTCTGAGTCCCACGGGTACATGAACGTATAAGTGTAAATACCCTACCCCTACAGTTTTGTTAATATAAATTAATCTTGATGAAGCCACAGTTTTAGAATAGCTTTACCATGTTGTTGACACATGCCTTGAGCTCTAGCCTTTGCATGCTAGAGCTGTGGCAGGTCAGATTTTGATTCCCTAACATTATCCACTTGGCATAAATACGTTTTTTAACTTTTAAAAACGTTTTGTTAGGTTCCTACGTATTCCAAATGTTTTTAGCGTTAACAACGTCAAACGGGAACTAAAAAAACGTTGTTTTTTTTACATTTTATAAAACGTTTTTGCTTAAGGTACGGTAAAAAACGGGGGTTTACTCAAAAAAGCAACAGGAAAGACCTTTTCCAAACGTTTTGTATACTTTGAAGAACCATACGTTGGAAAGAAACCATTAAAATCGTGTTTCTATGTAAGAAAACGTTTTTCACAAACGTTTTTCTCTTACCCAAACTTAATAAAAACGTTTGCAAATATTGAAAATACGTTTTGAGGCAAGTGGGTCATGAAGGACACAAAATATGTTTTTAAAGTATTGCCTGAAGATTGTGCTAATAAATCTTGTGACAAAACTAGTAAGATCCAATTAGGTGGCCATTTAAGAAGAGTAGCAAACCATTTTATAACCTCCTCTGAACCATGCTGTGTTACAGACTATAATGATATCAGATTACAGGTTTAAAAAGATAAAATAAGCTTACCGCAATTCTCATGCGCAGGAGTGATCTTAATTTTGTCAATCTCAATTCGTGTTACACCATCCACACCACCTTTTGTTTTGATAATCGCCCTGGCACCACCTGTGACAAATAATTTTAATTGTTTTGTCCCACTTGACCCACTGTAAATGTTATGTATGTGGTAAGTCCGTATTTCTGCTCAAAACTAACTTATTACTTATAGTACCAAACTGTACTGTTTTACCAAGGTTATTCCTATGATATTGCAGCAATGCAAGGTTTTTGATAAATTTATCTTAGGATTTAATTCCCGGTGAGATCCTGTTACATGTACATACATCTTTTTAAATATTTGTTCTAGTATACAGGGGCCTGTCTTTCCTTATGTTTAAAAATATAGTTATATACGGACTCTTAAATAGGGATTTATGGCGGACAATAAATAAATACATTACAAAAAAGTGTTCCGGCACCCGTCCATATATTTTCAGCTTTATTTCCTAACATACGGACACATACGGGGGTACACATACGGACGTCCGTATGTTCCCTCCCTATCTTTATATATGTGTCCGTATCTTGTCTCACATACCTTAAATACCGGGGAAACCCCATGGGTATCCTCGGGGTTCCCGTATGTCACGTGGTCTGACGTCATGTACATGCGGAAAATCCCTTTCGGTCGCCATTTGCAAAAAAACCTTACCCAAGCACGATGTCTTCTTTCGAGGTAAGTTAATCGATGATTTTAATTCAAAACAGGGGTTTTAAGTCAAGCTATGTCTAAGAGAAGAAGTAGAGCTTAACTCTTTTTCGTCCTGGGTGTTCACATCTCTTTCTTTCTTACTTTAAAGCCTGTTCTAACTACGAACTTGCTATGTCCTGTCTGTTTTGTTTTTTTTTGTACCGGTTCTGAAGTAGAGGGAAAGGCTTTTATTTTTTTTATATTCAACGCGAGTTTTCCAGCAGGCATGTCAGTCTTCATGTTCTTGTTGGACATCATATGTTATCTCGTCTCCAAGGTCGTATATTTAATTAAAAAGCACTCTTCTTAGGTGAATTTAAATTACTAAGGAATTTCTGTTTTACTGTTCTTTCACAATCACTCAGAGTTCATTCTTTCTCTTTTTTTCAGGGAGAAGAGGAAGATGGGGATTTCCTCTCCCCCGAGATGTTCGAAGGGGATGGAGGCCAACAGGCCATATCGTACATGACTTCCCTCCTTTGTAGAGCTATGAATCAGAACAAAAAAGACATTTCGTCCAAGAGGCAAAAGGGGAAGGCCCCCAGCTCAGAACACCCGTCCCATGGTGACTTTCTTGCTCCTGCTCCTCGGTTATCTCGTTCCCAGGATAAAGACTCAGACAAGGATCCCACTTATTTCCCTGCCTCTTCTGGTAGAGGCAGCAGGGGAGCCACCCGAGGCAGGAGTAGGGGCAGGGCCAGAGGGAGGGGACGTGGGGGGGGAGCAGGAACCAAAACTGACTTTGATGCTATAGCAGCCTCTTTACTGAGGGCTATTTCTCAAGGGGGAACAGGTCAGTTTCCCTCCTCAGGGAACATATCTTCACAGTCTCGCCCCTCAGAGGAAGAAGAAGTCGATAAGTGCTTATCCGAGGACTCCTCAACCTCCCAACCTAAAAGCAAAGGGAAGTCCAAGTCACCTAGGAAAAAATCACTCCACTGGCAACCTGATGAAACTCGTGCATTAGTCCATGGCGCTAACCACCTAAAACCTGTTCTCAAAGGAAAATTTAAGTCGTATGCTGATGGAGTCACCCTAAAAAAGCTTGCATGGGAAGAACTCGCAGGTAAGTTGAAACGTACAATTTATTTTGTTATTTTTTTTTATATAATCATTTGGACTTATCTTTTTAGCTCTGAATACCATATATGATATCAAATATTATTTCTTTGTTGTTTCTGTTCCTTATGTATTTTCATCCCACATCTTACTTTCAGATAGTTTTTTTTATTTAATTTTCATTTTTTGTGACAGTTTATGTCTCCTTTCTTTTCAGATTACGTTAATGCTAACGGGGGACAAAAAAGGGATGGCGAGGGGTGCAAAAGCAAATTAACCTATTATTCCCAAGATGCCAAGCGGAAGGTATGTTTGAAATCATCATTTCCTTACACTTTTTGTCTTCTGTGTTTGTTTTTAAGTATATTAATTAAATTTAATGACTTTAAAAAATTCCTTTCTTATTGTTTATTTCTATCGAATTTATTGTTATTTTTCTTTGAATATAGTTTTTCCTCCTTTCTTTTTTCAGCGTCAGGACATAGATGCGCGGTACAAAACAGGGAGCGGCCAAAAGGACGATTCTGATTACCTCACAGACCTGGAACAAGCTGCTTGTGACTACTGTGGGACAGAGGTTATTCTTGGTGAGTCTCACCTCTCTGATGAAAATGTTCATCCATATGTTTAAACTTGTTACACTATATCTGATATTATTCTGTATAATTTTAATACATACTAACATAAGGAAAGACAGTGAGCAGACTTAAGGAATTGTCAAGTAAAGTTTATGCTTTTCCCACATATACTATTTTTATAATATGGTCATGAATTATTTTGTTTGGTTTCATTTTTTCTTTTTCTTTCTGTCAGGGATAAAAGGCATGCAGCCACCCGATCTGAAAGGGGGGGACCCTTCTGAGAGAGACATCCAGTGGTCTTGTTATGACCCTGACCGGCCTTCTCGTGTGGATTATGAGAAGATGAAGATGCCTTCAGATTCACTCTCCGCTGCTTTGATGGGTCAAATGCTGGACAGCATCGACGGAGGTGGGTACCATATGGATGAAGCTGCTTTTAAAATAACTGCTTTCAAATACCTCATTTCTCATCTTCATATGAATTTATATCAGACATGTCAGAGTTTCAGATGCCTGCAACATTTCATATGTTTGAGGTTGATATTTCAGTATAGAAAAAAATGTATAACGAATTTCAGATGATTGTTTCATAGTTTTCTTTATTGTTAAACATGTGCCCTATTCCAAGGCGTCCATATTTAGGTGTTTTGTTGAGATACATAGGGTATAAACCCCATTTATGAGTCACCCAAAATAATCTTCCGATTTTGAACTGAAATGTCTGTTATATGTAGAATAAAGGTTTTTCTGTTTATTGAAATTATATTTCCTTGATGCCCTTCATTTTTTTTTTCTTTTCTTTTTTTATTTTCAGTTCCTATCCTGGAGGACGGGGAGCCAGATACTACTTCTAATGCAGGGACAGAGGAGGCTGTGAGCACTCATGGAGGAGAAACCGAGAGCGAGGTAGACGATCAAGAAGAAGGCGAGTCTTCCAACAACTTGACTCAGCGTAACAAAAGAGACCCTGTCTCTCGCCCGTCTGCAACTGGCCAGTCTTCTATTCTTCAACCAAGGGTATCGACTGGGTATATGTTAAAAATATGTAATTCCTTCAACAAAAAACTGTCTTTAGAGAAGGAGAAGAAGGGCTCAACTGGAGTCCAAGTGTCCACCCTAGTTACAGCCGATCAGTCAAGAGAGAAAGAAAGAGAGGAGCTTCAGAAAAGATTAGAGGACATAAAGAAAAAGAATGCTAACAAAAACAGTCAGGGGAAGAAGACCTCCGCCTCTGGTCAACGTCCTGAGACGTCAACTTCAAGCTCTTTTTCAAAACCTTCTGGTTCTACATCTAAGCCGTCTAAATCAGCAGGCTCTTCCAAGGCATTTTCATCACTAGGGGCTTCCAAGCCTTCTTCATCCGCTCGGCCTTCAAAGTCTTCTTCAGCTCATTCTTCTCTACCCTGTGCCTCTCATCTCTTACCTGACCCACCTTTAAAAGACACCCAAGGAGAAGAAGAAGACGATGGAGAGGAAGAACCTTCTCCTGTTTTTCAGGGTAGGAGGCGGAGGAGGGCAGATTCCTTTTCTGGTATATTAAATGCCACCCCACCTCTTCTCGAGCATGACGATGATGACTTGGATAAAGAACTAGAGAATGAATACAACAAAAGGCCTAGTCTAACAAAACTAGAAAATCCAGCAAAGAAGGCCAAGCTGTACACCCAAGAAGAAGTCGAGGAACTTATAGCTGCATCAAAGAAAGATTCGGACATCAAGACTAGTACCCCATTGACTAATAAATCGCGAGAAATAAAAAAAACTCCTGCTGATAAGACTAGTGGAGGGAAAAAAAAAGATAAACCTAACTCTTTAGCTAAACGTCGTACATCCCCCCGTCTGCAGGCCATGAAGACTGTGGAAGTATTAGATGAAATAGCTTCTACTTCGAATGTGTCTTCTAGAAAAAAACTGTTTGATTCAGGATCCAAAAAAAAACAACCTGATGAGGAAAACATATCCGAATTGAAAATGCCCTATTCACCAGGTCAGTCTGAAATAGAAGATGTCACATCAAGTGCAGGAATAGACACAGGTAAGGGCAGTTCTATTAAGACGTCCTATGAAAGTTCACATCGTGTGACAGAGGAACTGAAGAGGACTCATGAAGCACTGGCGGAATCGGCCGTTAAGATATCA
Organism: Acholoe squamosa; assembly: GCA_949317995.1. Classification (NCBI taxonomy): domain Eukaryota; kingdom Metazoa; phylum Annelida; class Polychaeta; order Phyllodocida; family Polynoidae; genus Acholoe; species Acholoe squamosa. Next base: position 26,377,899 of record OX439046.1, read on the forward strand.
GAAGATATGCGATATTCCACTCAAGATTTGGTTTTATCCAATAAGAAAATGACATCGTCATATGACAACTTCTGCAAGCATGTGGCAGAATCAGCGACTGCCATACATTCAAACACCAAGTTGGTGTTAGATAAGTTGGATGAGGCTGCGAGCAGATCGACTGGCACTGTACAAGAGCTGTCTGCTTCCTTCCTACAGACACAAAAGGAAACTATGGAAGGATTAGAATTAGTTCAAGACAAAGTTATTGAAAGTCTGGTAAAAAGACAAACAAAAATTGCACAGTCTGTCAATAATATGACGGATGCTTTAGACAAGCATTGTAAGTCAGTGGAAGAAGCTCAGGGAAAAATAAGTGTGGGGGTATTGTCCGTGGCAGACAGTATGGCCAGACTTAGTGAGAACATGAACCAGCTGGCCTCCAACCAGAGGGCTTTAAACCTGTGCAACAACTCCTCCTTGAAACTAGTAGACAACACAGAGCGAGCTCTTGATAGAATAGTAGCTAACCTGGAGAAACTGGCAGACATACAGGAGAAGCTAAACAAGGAATCCGTGGCCAGAACTCTTATTGAAAGTGAGTCAACTAAAATGTCTAGCTTCTGAAATCATTCATCTTATTTCCTTATGAAAAGCTAAACGAATAGGGAGCATGTAATAGTTATTTAAAAACGTTTTTCTCATAAAAGTGGAGGTGGACATGTTATGACAATGCAAAGCAATGCAGCTCATAAATATACAGTTTAATACAACATAGGGGGGTCCGTATGTGTATTAATTATAACAATTTTTTTATCTTTTCTTCATTTTAGACAAATAAATGAAACTGTTTGTCATTCTATTCAACAGTGGGACGTCCTTTGGTTAAACCTCTGGCACAGGAGGAACAGGAGGAGCCCCGTGAAGACGCAGAAGTGGTTCCAGGATCTCCAGTTCCAGAATGTATTGTATTGTCTCCTGGTACGAAGGATGCTTGCCCGGACAAAGCTTCAGACAAAGGTATAAATACTTTCTTCTTTGTTTCTTTGTGCTTTACAATGTAATAATATCCTATCACTACCAACAGAGAAGCATGTACGGGGCAGCATGTGGACAATTCCTTTCTTGATAACCTTTTCCAGCATGTACAGCATGTGTGTGTAACATAACTAACCCTTAACTTTATTTGAAATCAAAGTAAATTATATGGAGATATGAGATCAGGGTGAAGAGAAATAACCTAACAAGAAACTTGGTTTGTAACACTAGTCTCTCCCTTTTATTGTGACAAAGCCCTGGAGACAGTAGAAAATGAGAACCCTACCTCAGAAGTAGATACTTTCGTTATATCTGCCTTCCTAACTCATCCCAACCCTCCTCCTGGTAAGTCTAGAAGAGTTTCAATGAAAGGAAATATCTATATGGGTTTTCATATGAAATAATTTTCTCATTTTTACCTTTTTTTTAAATATAGTCTTACAGCCTTAAATTTTACGGTATATCATTATGTAGAAATGAAATAATTTTTTTATATAAGTATTTACTTTATTATTTTGGATCTTCTTACAGTTGGAACAACCCCTCCTTATCAGACACGGGATGAGGGAAGCCCCGGCTTACTTTTCGACCTCGAAGAGGGCCAAAGAAAATTAGCTGTTCCCGGCGAAGGTAAGCATTATTTTATTTTTCATGAAAGAAAGGGAGAGATGAAATGTTAAATTTAGAATGAAACGTGTATAAGAAAGTAAGCCAAACTTAAGTGTAAAATTTGAAAGGGATGAATTTATTCACTTTCTGGAAAATTGTAGTAATTCTCCTCTTTTCCTGTAAAGTATACCCTGCTGTCAGCCGCTAGCCTTCTTTTGGTTTATTTTAGAAGCCTGTTTTGATTTGGATACTGGTAAGAGGTGCGGCTTATGTGAGAAATTGTATGGTAATTTTGTTTTCAGCTATTAACTACATAGATCCTGAAGACAACAGCCTCCCCCATTTTTCAGTTCTGCACAAGGACGAGTTTGTCATCGTGACTAAAGATGGCCTTCAGGAAGTAGAAGGAGAAGTGGAAAACCCTGAGGTTATCGTGAAGGAAGGCCATCACCAGAAGGAAGCAGCTTCAGAGGCAGCTTCAGAGGCAGCTTCAGAGGCAGCTTCAGAGGCAGACACAGAAGCTTCTGAGAAGGATGAAGGGCAAAACAAAAAGAGAGGTGTACCTGTGAAAAGATCCTCAAGAAGCAGGAAGGCTACCAAAAAATATAATGACTAATGTTATGTTGTCAAGAATTGTTAACAGACTAACAGTTAGAATAGGTAATTAAGATTTTAATGGACATAAAAGACAGGCTGTTATGTCGAGTTTTATTATACCTCAGTACTCTCATGTCAATGTTACGACAAACAGAGACTAGTCATGTTGTTTTTGTCTTAAAAGTTAGGTAACGTTCATCGTACACTTTTTAATGTTGCATTGTTAAGGATATCAGTGTCATTTTTAAACTTTGAACTTAAAACTGCAAACATGATACTGCATATTTTAGAATCACGGGAGTACATATTGATTTCATTATAAAAAGAACAGAAAAGATGTTTTGAGATACATTTAGTGATAAAGTTTCCTGACATAGGAATACACAAGGAAAAGATAATGTAAGGTGTGAAGAAGATTATTATTCACCCATAGCCATACATATTGTTCGAAAGAGGTATTGTTGCATTAATTCAGGATAACACTTTAAATTTTTAATTGTATACATACAAATGAAAAAATGAGACTCTTTATGTCAGAATCTGGATACTGGATGTTAATATGAATGAAAAAAGAAATGGAAAGATGTTTTAAGATACATTTAGTCATAAGGTTTCCTGACATACGGCTACACAATGCAAAGGTAATGTTAGGTGTGAACACTATTATTATTCACCCATTGCCATATGTGTTCTTCTACAAAGGGGAAGTTGATTTTGATATGCATGCTGTTTACTCTTAGAAATAAACGTCATTTTTTAATACTGCATTTGCAGAATAGTCCTTTATTTACACAATAAATTAGAGATCCAAAAAAAATATATACATTTATATACAAGAAAGCTGCCTAGGTCCATTTAAACTTTCAATGCAGATAGTTAGCGTCATAGTATTCCTCTATCAGTGCGTTCATCTGGTCCAACAAAAGAGCTACCTGAGGTGCCACTTGTGGGTCTCTGTGGTCAGGAAACTGTAGTCCCTCCTGTGGAAAATCTTCATCCTGGGGAGTGGGTTCACCCTCTTCCGCGTGTGTCTCATCTATATCTTCTTGGACGAAGTACTTGTTGACGAAGGTAGACCGCAGATTGTGGAAGGCCACACGCTCTGTTGGTCTCCTCTGTTCAGGTTGGGGAACAGGGTTTCTGATCCTGCGGAAGCTGTCCCTCGCGAGGTAATCGGGCAGAAGATGGACCCTAGCCGCTTTAGCACAATTATGCAGAGCCACACAAGTCTCTATAATGGCTCCTGCTGTAGGAGGGTCATGGTAGAGGTAACCCCCACTGCTGTCGAGACACCTGCAAGAACCGAAAAGAATGTCAGTCACGATTCCTTTACAATTGTTTAAAGTCTAATAATAAAATCATGTAATGTACTTTATTTAGTATATTTTCTTTCTTTATACTTATATATGGTGTTATAAACAAAAGAAATATAATAATCTGAGCTCTAAGGACTCACCTCCACCTCTGCTTTAATATCCCTATTGTCCTCTCCACAGAAGACCTTGTCTTCCGGTGCCATTTGTTGTAATCGATGTCAGATTGAGTCTTCTCATATTTAATGGGAGTCAAGACATAATCAGTCAGAACATAGCTGCAAAATAAGAATAAAATAATTTTTTTCTCTTTTAAGTCAAGGCTCACATTGGTTTCAATAGGACATATAAAATAGGTACATATGGACAACAGATGAAAGACTTGTTTACAAAAAAAGTGACTGAAAGAGTTTGGTAAGCACAAAACTTACCCAGAGTCTCCTAGGAGGTAATATCCCCTGAAGTCTCCTCTCTCCCCGAGGTACTTGACCTGAGAGCCGTTCATGACATAGATATCGTTACAACTTCCAGGGTTTGCTGCATTAACATGGAAGATGAACCCATTATAGTCTGCGATGATCTGCAAATATGTGTTAACCATAGTGAAGGACAGAAAAATTCCTTTGTCTTGCTTTTTTAAGTTCAATTAATCATAGTTCAATTACTTTAGCTAAAGTTTTAATCACGTCTTTCAGAGTTTTTAACAGTATCTACGGATAAGTTCCTCTGAGGAAAAGGAAGTGGAAAACAACTCAGAACAATGCTGAACAAGACTTGAAATGATACTCACCATAGCATTAATACTGTAATAGCCTTTGTAGCAATAGAACTGGTTTTCGTCATTCACCACACCTTTCGGACACAAAATAGGGATATGGGTCCCGTCTACCATACCAAAGCAACGTGGCTTCTTCGTCTTCTTATAGAAAACAGTTGCCTTGGCATTCTTGTCGTCGAAGCTGTCTGGCCAGACCACGTATTCACTGATGTGAGTCCGGAAGTACTCAGCCACATCCTTGACTGAGCATCCCACCACGCTTTTGCTTATGCCATGGCAGTCCCCTATTGTCTGATATGTTGCCCCAGTGGAGAAGTACCTTAAGGCAACGCAGAACTGCAAATTGAAAGAGAAAGACGGGTGTAGGCCACTGACTAAATAACTAATTAACGTGAAACAAGGCCTCCATTCATTTTTAAGTTATTCATGTGTTTTTCCTTTGATTCTATGTGGCCCAAGTTTTCAAGCAAAGTAAACATCCAATATTATTACACAAAGAGAAAGCTGAGGGGAAAAGGAGAGAGGGAAGGGGGGGACGTGCTAAAATGTTAGAAACTTACTCTTATCCTGTAAGGCACAGCATGTTTACCCCTCAACTCTTTCACTTTCTTTGTGGAAACCCATTTCTCTGTAAGCATCCGTACCACTGGCTTGGTCAGTCTGTAACGCTGAACAAACTTTCGGTCTGTGAAGAAAGATAAGGGATCGAGCCTCTTGTAGTATTCCCTTTTGGCTCTCTGTATCCATCCTATTGCCATGTTATCGAGCAGGTCAGAGCTGGTTCGAAATTGGCGGCCAAATAAAAACTTGGTGACTTCCGGGTCAAGGTCAGAGGTCATAACCCCACAAAGGGCTCAGAGGGAAATTAAGGACACATACGGATGTTCTCCCGGTCCGCATGTGACATACGGTGGTCCGTATGACGTAAAAGAACATACGAGGGGGTACCCCACCATGATGTATTTGAGACTGTTCATACGGCGTTTCAAAGGATTTCTCGAAGTCCGTAAGATAGGGAAATACAGGGTTTTTTCCATATATAAATACGGACCTCCGCATGTTGAAGACAAAATTCCGTATATATAAGGAAATACACTTAACTGAATTATATGATATACGGACATCCGTATATGACATACGGAGGTCCGCAAGATAGGGAAAAACAGCCCCCTGGTGTCTGTAAACTTCTCAAAGATAGAAATCTTAACACACATTTGAATGTTAATTTTTGGGAAGAAATTAAGTTGATATTAAGCAATTACCTTTTGGTATGGATATATTTAAGATTCTCCATTCCCACGCATCGGATAAAATTAGGTGATTTTGACGACTAGTTCCCTGTTCATCATTTAGGAGTTGGGTTCTGTAACTTATTTTAACGTAATCGTCAGCTCGCATCCTCACCTCTAGACATGTGTTGTTCTGTGTGGTCATGATCCATGGGGAGAGCAGTTCGCATGGGTATGCAGTAATGTTTTCATTGCCACATGCCAAAACATAGCTGACATCTATCAAGAGTAAGAAAATGGTTTCATATACAGAAAGCGGTTGTATTCAAGTGAGGATATTTGCAAATTTAATATCACTATTGACATCAACTGGGTTTTTATGTGCCTTATTTGTAACGAGCACCAAAATTATTTCATTTGAATCCTTGTTTGAGATCTGGTCATCAATATGAAGTCGCAGCTCCTGTAACCTAACTTACTGAAACCAATATTTCAAAATGTACTGTAATGCTGATATACTACCTTTTGAATCATCCATATTTGAACTAGGATCATCCACTTCTCGTTTTAAGCGCCTCAGATGGGAATTATGACCTTGAATCCCTAGTTTGTCTTTCTTTCTCTGCCTGTCTTGCATTCTCTGTTTCCTTTCTTGAATTCCCTTTCTTTTCTTTTTTCTTCCCATTTTTGTTGTTGTCTTTGGTGTCCACCTGTTTCCGACTGCACGTTTCTGGCGTAGAGAAGGTTCAGTTGTTACACTATCAGTATCTCCACCACTGACAATAGAATCTGTGAAAGCATTGGTGTCACTACCACCTGTGTTACCAGTATCGATGTCACTGCCCATAGAATCTGTGACAGCATTGGTGTCACTACCACCTGTGTTACCAGTATCGATGTCACTGCCCATAGAATCTGTGACAGCATTGGTGTCACTACCACCTGTGTTACCAGTATCGATGTCACTGCCCATAGAATCTGTGACAGCATTGGTGTCACCACCACCTGTGTTACCAGTATCGATGTCACTGTCCATAGAATCTGTGACAGCTTCAGTGTCACTACCACCTGTGTCACCAGTATCGATGTCACTGCCCATAGAATCTGTGACAGCTTCAGTGTCACTACCACCTGTGTCACCAGTATCGATGTCACTGTCCATAGAATCTGTGACAGCATCAGTGTCACTACCACCTGTGCTACCAGTATCGATGTCACTGTCCATAGAATCTGTGACAGCATCAGTGTCATTACCACCTGTGTCACCAGTATCAATGTCACTGTCCATAGAATCTGTGACAGCATCGGTGTCACTACCACCTGTGTAGCCAGTATCGATGTCAGTGTCAATAGAATCTGTGACAGCAATATTATCATTATCCTGATCACTATGTGTATAGCTTTCTGCAGTATCATAATAATCGTCTGAGTAATAATAATCATCATAATAGTCATCATAATAGTCATCATAATAGTCATCATAGTAGTCATCATAGTAGTCATCATAATAGTCGTAGTCATAATTGTAATATCCATAGTCATATTCATAGTCATATTCATCATAGTATTCATAGTCGTACTCATAGTCATATTCATCACCATCATCCTCGTCATCAGGATCCTCATTCTCTGGAATTATGAATAAGGAGTTGATTAGATAAAAGGTACAAGATTGAGAGAATTATTTCGGAGTCCTCAGCAGTGGAAGAATTTGATACAAACTCAGATAATGTAATTGAATTTTATAATTATACGAGACTTACCTCTCTCCTAAGTTGAAGTAGAATTGTAGTTATTCTGAGGGAACCCGTGGGGTTCAGGGGAATAGACGGGAGGTGGAGATGTGCATGCTCAGTCAGTCATTGAGAGCCTTGAGGGGTGAATTAAATTAAAGACTAATAATACAAGATGTACTCTCTTCTGATTCTAATAAGGCTAGGAAACGTTTGCAAAATTCTACCATAAGAACATAGACACTGATGTAACCAACGTTGGTAGTAAACTCTTGCAAGCTAATGCCCGAAAACGCTTAAGATAACTTGGTAGTGATGCACGGTAAAAATAAAGTTGAAGTAGAATTGTAGTTATTATGAGGGAACCCATGGGGTTCGGGGAATAGATGCCCTCCCTGACCCTCCCGTAAGCTTACCTTCTACTTCAGCCAGTTACTTTATTATAGTAGGAGGTTCATGTGCGCTCCGACTGCTAGTGCCCCAGAGGCTGCTGCCCCTCTGGTTGAATGAGCCCCATAAGTCTTTGCAGTTTTGACGCCAAACTTGGTTGTGTTTATGCCGAATTTTGCCAGCATTGACATGACCCACCTAGAGAGGCTCTGTTGAGTTATGGTCTCATAAGGGGAGATGAAACTAATGAACAACTGTTTCTCCCCAGTCTTCAGGCGTAACTTCCTGGTCCTATACAGGTACTCATTTAGGCAAGCCACCATGCAGATCGAGGCAGGGTTCTTCCATGAAGGCCCTCAAAATTAGGGAGTCCAGTGGGTCCCCCAGCATGTTGTGCTTCAAGAGGGACTTCTGGTGGAAAATGACATAGGAAGTACATAATCTAACATTTTAATTGCAACAGTTATGATAATGACCTAATTTGCATATGAAAAAGAGGTAAGTATCTAGCCAGTCTAGTATCAGCCTAGAGCTGTATACAAAATGATCCTGGCAGGAGGGATGTACCCAGGGGTGATCCAAAGGGGGATGGGTGGCTCCCCCCCCCATTGTAATCCACCAAATGGATACATGTCATGGACATATTGGTGGAAATCATTATATGGGTCGTTCCATAAGTCAACTGTGAACAAACAATAACCAGCTACAACTGGCATAGGAAACGGAGGGGCGAGGAGGGAGGGTTGGCCCCCAACAATCGCAAGGTCCCTACATAAACCTGTATAAATGTGAAGTGCCCCCCAACTGCCCCTCCCCACCAATAAAGATTTTCTGCCTATGCCTATGGCTATCAAAGTAAGAATTATACTGATTAATGATTACCCTAGATCTAAGACTATTTGTGTCAGCCTCTTTACATAAAGGTACATATTGAGAAAATACATTTATTTTTTCCTACTTATTTAATTATACCCCTCTCCATCAACACATAATGATCCACGATGAGTTTGTTGATAATAATGGAAATGATCAGCCTTGTTCAAAGCAGTGTACAGACAGTCAAGTCAATCATTTTGGCACAGTTGATGTATCAATGTGCTTTAAGATGCACCAGTTAACATCAATATCTTCAAGGATTTCAAAGGAAGCATTTCCCCAAACACCCTAGAAAACTCATCAACCATTATCCATATTCAAATAATTCATTTTAGGACAAATTTGCTTTAAAATGCTTGGATTGATGTGAATATTTCCAAATTTTGATGCTGGTGTGATGGCAACACATAGGATCATACACCAGTGTATTTGCATCACATTAAAGATTGAGACATTGTTAATGTCATTATAGAGGGGGAGAGCAGCAGACTTATCTAATTCATCTGGTAATTTCATAATTAGGCAAAATGCATTAGGTGCTGCATTGTTGATGCAAGAAGGGTGTTTCAAACCAAGACACCATCTGGTACATCAGATAATCCTGCTGCTCTCCTCTATAACGAAACATATTTCAGTAACTATTTTATAATCTTTTATTTGATGCAAAGGCTACCATAATAGACAAGCATGATAGGAGGTCACTGTGTTTTAGGCCTCACCAGTGGTGTTCTGCCAGCGAAAAATACCTTCATAATCCATCCAATAAAAATGTATACAGTAGCCATATGGCCATAATCTATAGAGTAACATTTGGGGAGAATGGATATGGTAGGCATATGCTTACCAACATTCCAGCTAAGGATATATAGGCTATCTGTAATCCCCCATTACATCTTTTTGATAGCTTTTGATGGCAGTGGGGAGACCATAGAAGAGTTGAACGATAGCTTAAGTACAGACACCCTGTGGGTTGACCCTTGCTTGAGCTGGAACCTGGTGAGATACGGACTGATATTAACCAGCATGGTGGGTACCAGTTATTACATAAGGTACCCGAAGAATTTTCCAGGTAATAGAGAAAATTATCTGATTGGTCAATAATGCACCCCATTTGATTCCTATCCATAAGAGTAGTGCACTGAAATGTGTATACACGAGGATAGTAAACAGTGCCATACTTGAAAGTAGTGCACAGGAATAAAATGGCTATGTGGAGGTTTTATACTGCTAGCCACAGTTCTTCTACCCATCTGAGAACACAGCAAGTGGCTTCGATGCATGCTGTCTGCGAACCAATCAAATGTTTCCATAGAATGGGCTGTAGTAAAACTGAGATGTTCTCAACTGTGTAAGTATAGTAGACAGTGTAAACAACTTATATACATTTGTTATTGATGATGAAAAAGATTTCTTAGAAGTGCAGACCAATTATCATCTTTCTACTCAACCATTCCACAATTTTGCTTAAACTATGTTCATTAGGTACAATGAAAATTATTATAAAATACAAGACCTCTGATTGATCAATGAACTAAAATTATTTAATCAGGATTAAAGTATGTGTACAATACCTGAGACTGATATTAGTCGATTTCTTGTTACCTGATAATGATATGCAAATCAGTTAGGTTTTATGCAAATAATCATTATGGGTTACTTATCTAGACTCTTTATGAATGAATGTACATTATATCTTTGATCTACCTTATTTATCCAGTTAGGAATTATTGCAAAATAATTTATTTGTATTTATGAAGGATTAAATAGGGATTTTATACTTTATAATATTCAATATCACATTACAAGTAGAAACCTTCATCAAAATTAATGTATCCACTTACATTTGGATTCAGCATACCCAAGAACCCCTGTAACCAAGATCTCATGCTTTCTGTCGAATGTGCCAAACTATTTCACATAATGACTGCACTAAAAGAGGCCCATGATGGATTGGTCCCTTTGTGCTGTTACCAAGAGTAAGAGCATCGACAACTTGAAGGACAACAGCTTGAGGGATAGCTTAGAGCTCTCTCCCCAACTAGTGATTTCTGTGAACCCTTTATGTACGTCCAAGAACATGTGATGTTTGGGCTGTGGTGGATTACGCTCATATGACCCCTTGAGAACTAGACATACATTTTTATGCTGATCTACAGAGTTGTTTTCAAACGATGGTAGTAGAGCTGATAGGGCACACCGTGCTGTGTTTAAAGCACTGTAGCTGTAACCTTCCTTCTGTAATTTGGGGTATAGTAGGCCTAAAGTAGGGATGTTTTGCTCTTTACAAAATTCACACCATTGCTTGATATACACATTATATGCTGAGTGAGTTCCAGTTCTCCAAGCATCAAGTATGAGATCAACTGTTTAATGGTCATAACCTTCTTCCTTTAGTGTTTTGGGGAGTAGAAATACCAGGCCACCAAAGGAATCCTTTGGATCCTGTCTGGGTTTCTTGGTTGACCGTGTTGTCGGAGGTTTCTGAACCACATTCTCTCTAGACTGCTGCCCCACAGAGTGCTGAACCAGGGCTGGCCCAGCCAGTCCGGCATCACCAGTACTGCGTCCGACGATTGTAGTGTCAGGTATTGTACCACTCTTCTGACCAGACTGAAAGGAGGGAAGATGTAAGCATACCAACTAGTCCATGTCAGAGAGAAAGCATCTGTTCCTGATGACTCAGGTTCCAGGACACAAACTTATTTAATTTGTTGTTAGTATGGGATGCAAACAGGTCTATGTCTGGGGTCCCCCACCTGGCACATAGTTTAGCAAACATTTTTGCATTAAGCTCCCATTCATTTTCATCTGAGAAGGGGCAGAATTTGAAATCTGCTATCATGTTCTCGACTCCTGGAATGTGGGCTATAAGTAGCCACATATCTCTCTCCACAAACCATTCCCAGATTTCTTTTGTCATCTCATCACACTCTATTGACTTCAACCCACCCATCTTTTGTATGTAGGCTAGGGCAGTGGTGTTATCAGTTCTGACGTTAACTGTAATGCCCTTTTCCGGGATGAGGGCCTGGAGACCTAGCAGGATGGCTCTCAGTTCTTTCACATTAGTGTGTGAAATTCTTTCTAAAGGTTTCCACACCCCTGTAGGTATTGGACCCTTGTGGACACCCCAACCTCCATCAGAAGCGCCTGTGCATAACTCTGTGTCAGTGCCTTCATTCCTTATTTTCTTTGAAGCTATTGGGAGGCGGTAGCACCACCAATCAATGTCCTCTAGGCCCCCCTTCACCTATGAACATAGTTGTGTCAAAGTTGCCGGCACACTTTTCTAGAGCTATGTCCTTTTCCCTCATGAGAAGTTTGATATGGGCAAGCCCATATTGCACCCCAGGTGAGTTAGAGGTCATAAGACCTACTATACCCACTACCTGTTGAATGGTTGGCGTTTGTATGGATAACACCTCTGCTACCACCCTGTTGAATTTATCAATTTTATCCCTGGTAGTGGTAACTGTCATGGTCAGTGAACACATGAGAAAGCCTAGAAAGGTGATTTCCTGAGTGGGGGTAAAAACTGATTTTTCCCTATGGACCACAAAACCCAATTTGTCTAGCTCCCATGCCAACACTTCGGTAGTGTGTTTGCACTTCTCTTGAGTGTCTGCCAGAATGAAGGAGTCATCCAAGTACAAGAAGCACCCATGACCAGCTTTCCTCAACGCAAAGAAGTTCTTCCTCCCTGACTAGGACCGAATAGTACGCGTCCTTCAGGTCTATGGATGTCATCCAACATCCTGGGGCATCAACTCGACTGCCGTTTGAAGACTATTCATTTTGAAGTGTGCGTACTCGACACTTTCCTTCATCTTTGACAAATTGTGAATAAGCCTAAAATCCCCATCGGGTTTGGGGCGTAAGAAGACGTTAGACAAAAATTGATCTTGTATGGGAGGAACCTGGTAAATAACTCCCTTTTTCTCTAGCTTTACTATTTGAACATCTACCTCACCCGCTTCTGATTTGCTTAATGCATAAGGACCCAGGACATTGGTTTGGTTTGGGACCAAATCTTCAAAGGGAATTGTGACCCCTCTTACCATCCCTAAAACCCAAGGTCTGGATTGTCGCGGGGTTTGACACTCGGGGAATGGAGTTGTATCCTATCTGAAGGAAGACGATGGGGTAGCATGGGAACCCCATCCCCATGAGTGCAGCAGGGTTCATTCCCCTCAGAAAGTGGGTGTTCTGTCGCCTAGCCAGGAACTTGTGCTGCTGTTGGTGATTCTTTCTATAGGCCAGCTTAGCCTTTCCTGGTACCGACTGAGTCCACCACCTTTATGGCCTCCTCCATGTCTCCTCCGTACAGGAACTTGGGGTTCTCTTTGCCTTTCTTGAGGATATGCTCACCATATTTAGCTATGACCATAGGATTACGAGGTCTTTACATCCGGCGGTGATGGCATTGACCGTGCTTACAATAAGCTGCATACCGTCCAAAAATGGGTCTGAGATTTCGTCGAGCTGTTTGTCCGACTGTCCCTGGGATATCCACAAATCCTTTACAAGGTGAGTCTGTAGCTTTTTCAGGGCCTCTTCCTGCTTTAGATAATCAGAGTGTTTAGACTTGGTTATCAGCACTTGTATGATCGGTTCCAACTCCCGAATGACCAGTTTGACTGCATTGTCTGGTTGGGGATATGCTGCATGTAGGAGGTGGAGATCAGCCCTTGTCCTTTTCTCTCCAAACAGGGACTGTAAAAAGCCAGCTATGAGTGTACCTATCTCTTTCCCCTTCTTTGTTTTAGCATGCTCCTTCTCTACCTTCTCCTCCAGTGTTTGTTTTCTTTTTGCTCTTCTTCCGGCTCCTCATCAGGCTGTTGGCTCATTTGGTCCTGCATGGCCTGAATCATATGGGATCCTAAGAATTGTGACATTAGGGCACCCACATCTATGTTCTGGAACATAGCAGACATGTCAGGAGTTCCTCCCTGGGGAGCGGCGGGCTGGCCGATAGCCTGCTGGTTCTGTGGGTACTATATTCAAAGTTTAAGTCAAAGGCATCTTAAAATTCCTTAAAAACAGTACAAATAATGCCCTAAAACAGGGGTGCTGTCATATGAATAAGAATCAAGTCATGTACTGCAGAAGGAATTTCGTTCCAACCTCTGCAAAAGTCATCCACATTGGTGGAGGTATGATAGGGATCACCATGTCGGTGATCTCCCAAAGTCATCGTCAACCCCGCGACGAAACGCGTGCCAGCAGCACGATTCGAACCTACGTCCTCGGTGTTGTCTGACGACGAAACGCGTCCGGCAGACCATGCTTTCGGCAGGATTCGACCCCACGATCTCTAGCTGTACAGTGGCGCCGGCCGGGCATAAGGCATGTCGCTCTAGCGTAGGTCGTCGGCGGACAAGGTTAACCGAGCGATATGTGAGTGATTGGTGAGCGATTCTGCCGGTTTAAGAGCAAATAACTCAACGCACCCTGGTCTGCTAGGTGCCAGGGGGCAACAGAGCGACCAAGGAAGGCCTAAAACATCCAAATTCTGAACATTTTAGCACCAGGGGATGCAGATGAGTCCAGAGTTGAAGGGCCCCGGGAGACGGACGCCACCATGACCTAGTTCCTGGCATTTTTCCAGGAAGAAGGCGGGTTGCTAAAAACTCCCAAATAACTACAAATCTGCGTAAAGAGGGTGTCTCCTGGGGGAGACACAGTTGCAGAATACATTCATAAGAGTTCCCTTGGAAGGGGACGGAGATTTACACAAGAAAACAGTACTTACCAGGCAAATTTGCTGCTGAAATAATCAGACCTGACTGTGTTTACCACGCGGTAATCCTGACTGACTGACTGACTGTGCATGGGCGTCTCCACCTCTCGTCGATTCCCCGCAACCCCCAGGGTTCCGGAGGAATAACCACTACATAATACATAATGCACTGCATGTCATTTCTCAAACAGTGACGGGTAAACCTTATTAAATCGTACTACCATATGCTGGTACTTGCAGGGTAGAAGTATAATTATATAGCAAATTCTCATCAAACTTTACATGCTTCTAGTACCTAGCGTAAACATCCTATTCATAGGGATAGTACCAGTAGTATAGGTATAGTATGTATCGTAACAGGAATATAGCTAATCTAAGGATATTACTCACTGGGTATGCAGCCAATCAGAGGCCTCCATTTGGTCACGTGACCTGGACCCCCCATGCTGCACCTCATTTGCATAATAGACCATGCCCCCTTAGCTAATCAGAGCCCTCCATTTGGTCACGTGACCCCTCATTTACATAATAGACCATGCCCCTTTATGCTAATGAGACATCATTTGCATAATAGACCACTGACTTAGGCCCCCTGTGGAGTGATTTCCAAATGGGGGTCTCTGATTGGCTAATGGTCTAGATCACGTGACCGGATTATGTAAATGGGGGTCGACTGACCACATGACCTCCCTTGTTTGTAAACAACACGTGATCTAGCCAAGCGACTTAACCACGTGGTTTCTATAATAGTTTATACCCCCTTGATCACATGGTGTAGTCATGTGACCACTTGTTTGTAATCAAGGGGTGGGGTTAATTATGCATGAAAGGTCTGAGTTTTTCAAGTTCAAGTTTCAAGTTTTAACATTTTTATTTATACTAGACTCACAAGATCGACATCATCATATACATGTTGGTCTGCCCGTATGCGCGGTCTAGTGGGGTTGTGACAACAGGTATGACCCCGGCAGAATCATAGCGCCTCCTCATGAATACCAAAATTTTAAGCTCCATATGTCACCAATTAATACAATGTTACATTTTCGTCTTATCAACATACCAGTCAACTCCGGATGCAAATCCAATAGAACAATATTTAACTTTCTTTAAACATATTAAAGTCATAGTTGGAATATCCCACAATCAACCCTGCAATCCCAGTGAAATTACTCACACAGGTAAAACCCAGCATGTGTTTTATGTCATGCTTAGATAGGCAATAGGACAAAATTCTTACAATTACATGACAGCACAACATAGGACCCGTAATCAGACTTGAAACAAGGACAGGACAGTACAGATATGTGACAATATAGGCATATGTGTGACCAGCTGGAGGGTACGTAATTCTAGATCAGTAAGTACTAGTGATCTTTAAGATATACAACTTCATCGGTAGGGAAGACCATAAAAACCCTAGACATATAAGGAGCACAGTCCTGCAGTCATACATAACTCATACACTCCTCCAATCACTCCCCAGATACCTGGGGTTTAGACCTAGTACTAGATCAGAGACTTGTTATAACACTCCTACCCTCATATACGATCAGTATCCCAATGTTCCTGAAAGTACTTAGATAATTTTCCCTTTATAACTTTCTTAAAGTGGTCTTTATCTATGATCCACCTCAATTCTGGCTCCAGGCTATTCCATTGGGCCTGGGCCTGATAAATAGGATCATTAATTTTAGCTACCGTTCTGGGGTGTGCCTGACGCATAAGGGGGGCATCACTGCCTCTTGTTCCCAATGAGGGGAGCACTTCAACTTGTGCCGAAAAAATCAAACGGTGGCATGTCGTAAGCTGCAGATAGATCCTCCTGAGATCAATAGGTAATAGTTGAGACATGTTGTAAAGATCCTTTACACGCACATCTCTAGGGTCTCTTACAATAAAACAGGCTCTTATACCTGTATTCAGTAAAATATGAAGTCTCTTGATGGTAGGATTAGAAAGGCCTGTGGTAAAAATGAGGCCAAAGTCAAAATAAGGTAGAGCCATCGTTTTGAGTATCAAGAGAGCAGTGTCCTTATCAATATATCCTCTTACATGAAGGAGGAGCCATACCTTGTGTCTTATGGATGTCATCATTTTCTGTGCTTGTATACCAAAGGTAAAGTCTGAATCAAGATGTATACCCAGGTATTTATAATGGTCAGTATTAATCAGTTGTACTATTCCTAATTTCAGAATCAAGACCTCTCCTTCTAGAGGGTTTACTAGCATCTGCCGTGATTTGCCTGGATTAACTGTGAGACGATTACGAAGACACCATAAGTGTAAAACATCCAGATCCTGCTGCATCTCGTCTTGTAATCTATCTAAATTATCCGCACTACTGATAAGTAATGTATCATCTGCATATAAATAAATAGAGCCTTTTGTCTCAAGTCCAGTCATTGAGTTCACATACATTATGAATAGGAGAGGGCCCAGTATAGAACCCTGGGGGATTCCATACTAAACGCTCCTGTAATCTGATAGAACTCCATTGGCAAAAGTTCTCTGATGCCTATTGTGCAGATAACTGGAAAACCAATCAATCACCCTAGGAGAAAAAACTGTAACCGGGTAGCTTATTCAAGAGTAGCTCATGGTTTAATGAATCAAATGCCTTAGTAAAATCTAAGAACACTATTGCCGTCTTTGAATGTGAAACTTGCGCCGAATGAACCTCTGCCATTACCCTAAAGACCATATCCATTGTGGACCGAGATTTCCTGAAACCATTTTGTTTGGGGGTCAAGAAATTGTTCATTTCCAGATAATTATAGACTTGCTCATGGATAAATCTCTCAAGAATCCTCCCCGGGACAGGTAGCAGGGAAATAGGCCTTAAGTCAGAGGGGGAGGAAGCTGCAGGCATCTTAGGTACCGGGGTAACAGTGGCATATTTCCATTTCTGGGGGAAGACCTTCCATTCAATCGACAGATTTATGACATGTAAAAATTCATCTAGAAGAAAGGTGAAAGCATCCCTCAGAAGTCTGGCTGGGATTGTTGAGATTCCAGACGACTTAAAAATATCTATACCCTTAATTGCCTTTAGAAGGGCACTCCCCGACACCGTCTCAAAATGAAATCCACCCTCAGGGGGGTCCTCATACCTGGGGAGGGGGGGGGCCCAGACCCAAGGTCCCTGGCTAACTTTACCCCAATGTCTGAGAAAAAATTATTTATCAGCGTAGGCACCTGCTCATTTGGGACTGGTTCAGCCTGAGGGTCGATGAGAGAGATCCACTTCTTCAAAGTCCTCTTAGGTATGACCTGGGCAACCGTTTCCCAAAACTTTTTAGGATTATCTTTATATCTAACAAGCTGGGCCCTTATATATTGACCTTTAGCCTTTCGCGTGGCAGCATTCGCCATATTCCTAAAATCCTTAGCTCTGCGTTTATCTTCCTCCCTTCCCGTTCTAACAGCCTTTTTGAACAATTTATCCCTGTCTCTAAAGAGTTCCAGAAGCTCCCTCGTGATCCAGGGTGGTCTATCTTGTTTAACCTTGAAAGCTTTAAGAGGGTGCAACCTTTGAACCATTCTCTCAATCCTGTCCTGCAGGAGATTCCATGCAGTGTTAGGATCCTTAGTTTTAAAGAGGTCCGCCCAATCCCATCCCTCCAGGTTTGCCCGAATTTTCTCAAGGTCATACTTCAAGTAAGAGCGACCCTGAATATATTCTTTTTTCGTAGGGTTTCTGGGCTTTTTTAGAGCAATATAAGTGGGAACATGATCCGAGATATTGACCATAACCACCCCAGACTCTGAAACAATATCCGAATTGCATAGAATTTGGTCTAGGACATGAGTGCCATGGTAATAAGGCCGCGTGGGGGTATCTATCTAAGGATCCAGGTGATGCGCCTTACATAGGGGGTCTACCGGGGACTTTGGAAGAGAGCCTTTAGATAAATGCATGTTAAAATCTTCCCCCACCGTGATACAGTAATTCTTATACATAGATCTCGCCCACACCACCGCCTCAGTGAGTGCTGCAACAAAGAGGTGCTGATTACTATTAGGGGGCCTATAGACGTTAATGAAAAACTCCGGTACACAACCTTGTCTTAACAATTTGACGGCCATTAATTCACAGTAAGGTGCCATTACATTAAAAACCTGCTCTTTCAATCTGACATGTGCCAGTTTCTCTTTCACAAATATAGCCACCCCTCCAGACTGCATCATAGGCCTATGGAGGGAATAACCTTTAATATCAAAGTCAACATCCCTATGTTGATCCTTCAGCCAGGTTTCAGTAAGGGCATACACATCAGGGTCCTTATCTAGGGCAAAGAATTTTACCGTCTCCGCCTTACCAATGAAGCTGTGCACATTCCAATAAAAGGCCAGCAGCCCTTTAGGCCTATTCCAGTGACTAGTCATTGGAAAATATGGTAGAAAAATAGGGGGGGGGGCTTATGTAAAGCCCCTGGGTCACTGGTCAACACATATCCAGAGTCACACCGTCCTTTAATCACAGAACTCCTAACTAAACACATATTAACACATGTTTCTAATATACACATACAAACACACATTTCAAATATAAACATGTTTTTTAATCCCCTTATACGAGAACCACAATAAGGAGGGGTCCCCCCATTCTGTCTCCATTCTTAAATCTAACATGTGACGGTAACAGCTGAGAGGGCTATTACCCAACTGGCCTCTTGTGTCCTCTATTCAGGCTATTTAGGAGCACTAAGATAACTAATCCTTGTTTTAACATGAACAACTCCCTACTACTATTTAACTTTGAAACAGCGAACCACCATTGAATAAGTACTGGTCCAATAAGTGACTTGTATCGGGACCACATGTCTCCACATTGTAACACTATACACACTGACCCCAACTGACACCAACTTCTACTGCTCTTATAATACTACCTAGGACAGAAGTCATTAAGACATGGTAACCAATAACGGCTCATAATAAATACATAAGTGAATAATGAAATAAAATGAAATTAACTTAACAGTCACAGAAAAGTAGTGAATACTTTATCACATAAGAACATGCGGTTTCAACAGACATTATACAGGCAATGACGTTACTCTATTTGTAACCAGGTGTATTAGGTATTAACAACAAATTCCAACAATAAAGACTAAAGTTCATTTTCATGCTAACTCAAGAAGAGCTGATCTACACATATACAGATTATACAGTATTAAATTCAGGATCAGGGAATAGCCCTACGAGCAAGTTCCACTCAGGACCTAACTCCGGGTGAATTTATCAACATTCAGTATGCGTGGGGATTATACAGAATGAAGGTGATGGGCTGAGAATAAATTTTAAATTTTAAATTTTAATTGCCTTAGAACAGAGTCAAGGTTGTGAATAATATTACATACACATGATCACACTCATCAAGCATGTTAACTCAAAAAGGATCAGCTTTCCCAACTTCATGTAAAACAGTAAAGGTTCGAACAGTAGAACACTAGACCGGTGACATGTATGTGCCACTAAGAAAAGCTCAGGGCCTCCATAAACAGTTTACTTCAAAACTACTTTAGTCAAACTCTTGACACAAATACCACAGTAACCCCAAAAACTCCATCGCAGTCCATAGGGCTTAACCAAGGTAACCCACAAGGATAGGGTTAACCACAAAGTAAAGCGCGGCTTGTTTACTCCTTACATAAACAGTCAGTGATGTAATTAAAAGCTAGGCAGTTCCTAGGAAGGCTTTGAGAGATCAACTAGGGCCCACACGTTGTCTAAGCTGTCCAAGGCACTCAGTAGCACAAGACATCACGTAAGGCACTCACTAGCGCCAGACATCACGTTGCTATGCCATACAGTCAGATACAGAGACAGGGTGAGCAGCAGTGTTTAGAAGTTAATAGTATAGGCACGTCGTGGGAATCTGGATATACCCAAGTACCACGCTTACACCCACAGCGTCTTTACTGGATCTTATCCTAACTGGAGTACCTGAGGGCACAATACATGAGAATCCTTAGATCCACCTTGGGTACAAGTGGCATCCAGCACAGTACTGGGGGGGAGGGGAACCCCCTAACTCACCACCTCCCCCTCCATCGCCAGCGTAGCCGCATCATAATGAATTCCGCCCACAGTATCAAGCACCGGCAGTTCGGGTCAAACCTGTTATCCAGGTGTGCATATTGGTGTGACCATATTCCAAGGTACTTGCGGTGTATGTGCGCATGAAGTGGAGGAGTTTCCACCCTGTGCATGTCGTTAAGCATTCCTATCCTATGATTCATGGAGATTACAGCCCTTTCAAGTACCTTCTGGAGGTTGATCCGGGGGTGTGATGGCACGTGAGGCCTATCAACCCTAGCAGCCACTAGTGGGCAGTACACAAAGCGTGTTGGGAGGCTGTACCTCCACACCAGCCTGCCTGCCTTCATGAGATCTCTTGAACCCCACTTAACCAGGGTTTTGACACGGTGACTCTTTGGGGTTACATTGAGGGGCTGAGTAAAGGGAGTCTCCTCGTCCCAAGCACAAATAGTATTAATTCCACCAAGAATTATAGTAACAGGCTGACGGCGGCGGTCAAATTCATTGACAGCACGCTGCGTCAACTGAGAGAGGTTTTCAAAAGGGTGGAACTCAACATGAAATGTATACAACAGCGTGTACGCCGTCTGAAGAGCAACGTCCAGGAACTGTCCCCGTCGGTCACAATAAACCACAACGATTGTTTCCTCTACTGGATCCATCTGCAGACTATATCCACTTAACCTACTGTCATGTTCTGCAGCCACACGTGGGACAACGAACTGGGCGGAAGTGTCATAGTTTTCTCAAGAAGAAATATTTTACTGTTGTATACTTTTTTCGATGAGAGGACAAAATAAAAAAGGCAAGCTAAATGCTTGCCAAAAAACAATTTGCGCCCTTTAGTTTGTTTTTAAGGCAAGCTAAAAGCTTGCCAAAAAAAAAAAAAAAATGTGGTCTTTAGTTTGTTTTTAAGGCAAGCTAAAAGCTTGCCCCAAAAATAAAAATATATATATTATTTTAATTAGAGAACCTGCCCCTCAAAAAAGGGGCCGGTTTACTGATATTAAAAAATTTTGGGAATTTTATAAAAAAATTATATAGCAAATAAAACACATCACTGTTATGCGAATGAGGATTAACCATTTATTCAATTAGAAGCCTAACTACCACCAGCATGTAATTACATGAAGAAGATATTTATCACAGTTTCTAACATCTGTGATTTTACCGTATAAAATTCTTTAATAAAAAAATATTTAAAAGGATGATTATGGAGGTGATACCACATGAAAGAGGATGAAGGAGGAGAAGATGTCAGCAGTTTACCTTTGTGAAGACTGCGACATATCATTTGACAAGAAGAGGGAGGCACTACTACCATGAACACCCCACTGCTACCTTTATGCTAGTTTCTTTATATATATATATAGTGATATGCAAGGGAGAAGCTACATAAAAGGTGTGTAAGGCAAAAACGCGGAGCGAAGCGAGTAAAACGATGGAGTAACGTAATGAGCAGGTGGTGCCATACGACATAGACAGTGGGACTTTAGTTTGTTTTAAGGCGAGCTTTTAGCTTGCCCAAAAAATTTGCGACCTTTAGTTTTAAAAAATATTTATTTTTTATTAGTGAACCCACCCTGTTTTTTATGGGACAGGGGTGGGTTTTACTGGGTATAAAATTCTTTAATAAAAAATATCTAAAAGGATGATTATGGAGGTGATGCCGCATAAAAGAGGATGAAGGAGGAGAAGGTGTCAGCAGTTTACCTTTGTGAAGACTGTGACATATCATTTGACAAGAAGAGGGAGGCACTACTACCATGAACACCCCACTACTACCATTACGCTAGTCTCTTTATATAGTGGTATGCAAGGGAGAAGCTACATAAAAGGTGTGTAAGGCAAAAGCGTGAAGCGACGCTAGTAAAACGATGGAGTAACGTAATGAGCGGGTGGCGCCATACAACATAGACGGTAGTCTCTTTAGATAGTGATGTGTGAGGGGGAAGACACATAAAAGGTGTGTAAGAGTGATGCAAGTAAAATGACAGTGCAACGTAAGGGTGGGTGGCGTCATCTAGCCCAAATTTTTTAATATTATAAATCTGATATATACCAATAAATCACCATCAAGCTTACAATGCTCTAACTCAGATCAAGTAGAAGTAAAAAAAACTACCTATTTCTAGTGAAACGTTAGAGTGACGTTATGATTAATAATCCTTAGCATACCAGCTGCCGTAACAGTCGGTCGCCAGCCGACTTTGTTTTGGAATGGTTCTAAGTGTTGCCGATTTATGCTGTGGCCTGCCTGCGTTTATAACATTTCATGGCATGATCTTATATACTCACCCTCACCCACTAATTTACCTAAAAAGGTGTTTAAATCATACATGTACGTTAAATGTGCTTTGTCGTTGCAACGCCACCTAGCACCCTGTGGCGGAATTACATCTTCTTTTTTTTAAATAAAAACAACTTCAGTACCTTAAGACGCTTCACAACTTAAAATTATCATCCCTATTTAAAGATGCAGTTATTTTAAAAGAGGGTTGTAAAATCAATCCATAATAAAACCTCAATATTGACTGGAATCATAATAACACAGCTTGGATATTCACCATGGTTACACCTGTTCTGCTCTACTACGTCCTCACATACCGTATACATATGCAAGTATCACACCTGTCTTAGCTCATCAGTATTTATAGCACCCCAAACATGGCGGATGTTGTATTTTGGATGAAACAAGGAGTGGACATCGTCCACCACACTGACAGACTAGGTGGACACTTACGTATATGGTTTATGATAGAAATCTGTGACCAGTTCCCATTATCACACCGTCTTTGACAGTTAGATAAACTTACCAGAAAAGGGAACATGAACCCCAAAGTGTCCAGTCTCCTAAGGATTTGTATATGATCGACCCAACAATGGCTGAGAAAGTCACTGATACCGTTGATAAGTGGTAAATATTTCGACTTATAAATCCAAAATGGATAGTTTCGATTTAATGTGTAAATTATCCAGTGTCCCTACCGTCCTACCTTCGACCACTAGCGGCCACCCCATGTACATCCAAAATAGAACCGTTCCAAGGTTATTTTTAAATGTCAGTACCGTTTGGAAGATACCATTTCACTTACTTTAGCTACTTGACCAATTAGGCTAACATCATCTTACACCAGTAGACAGTCATAACTAACACAATACACGGGTTTACACTGATACTTATCAACGCAAATGCAGTCTGCGACGTCTGACCGGCATTTTCGCGCCAAACGCAGCAGCCCGACACCATCTTGGATTTGTATTAAAAGACCGAAAGTAATGACCGCAAGACCGTCACCATGACAACTATCAGTCATGTGACGCACGCACGTGGTGTGTGCGTCACACGTGACACATGTTAGCACGATGGATTAATCAAAAATTACACCTACCTTAGTTTCCATTAGGCACTCCTGGCACCGGCGCGGGAATGACTTGCCACTGAATCTGAACGATTCTAAAATATGAAATAATACACGATTTCGATCAATATCCCAAACAAAAGCACAGTCAAAATTCAAAATTCAGAAGCAATACCAATACAACACTTACTGTCCGCCTGCCATGGTCACTGTTATGTGAATCTCCATCGTCGTAGCTCTAGTTATGTAATACTGTAATCTTAAAAAACTGGCAAGTGTCAAAATATTGCGACTTGAGAATGTTGATTTTTTTTTAATATTTTTTATTTTCATAATTTTGACCACAATTGAGTTCTTAACTACAACCATCAACAATATTAGGTCCATGGTTTGTAGACCAGAGGTAGAAGTTGACCCAAGCAGGTCACGTCTATATTAAAACCCATAGTTAAATACATCATTCTCACCATTATGGTACAGTGTCAGCTAAGTGCAGCCACCTGGTGTGCAGTAGATGAACTAACCGAAGCGTCCTTAGCTACCCAGCCCGCGCTACACCCAAAACAAGATATCCATAGCGCTCTCAATGGAATAGTGTATATGATTGATATTAATAAATACGTTAGATTCATACAGGTATGTTGTAACGTTCCTTTAGATACATACAAGCCCTGCACTTTTTTTTATAAAACTGTGGGTTTTAAAAATCAATGCTGGAAATCATGTGTTAACCCATTGAGGGCTAGCATCGACTATAGTCGACACCATGGCAGGCCTAGCGTCGACTATAGTCGACACCATGGCAGGCCTAGCGTCGACTATAGTCGACGGCCATTATATAGGATTAGTATAGGAATTGAAAATAGGCTCGTCCTCTAGGAACTATACTTTTTTCAGAGGCCGTCCCCATGGCCATGGCAACAATTTTTGCTCTGTCCTTAAAGGGTTAAAAGCGTGTATATTCATTACTGACATGAGTTCGTTTTGGGTCTTTTTTTTTTATGGGGGGAGGAGATGAATTCTTTTTATTATTAAAAGTGGTTCTAAAGAGAACCTATGGTCCCTTTAAGGGGTAAAGTCCCGCTTGGTTGGAACCTGCAGACTGAACTGAACCTTGGTTTTTAGATTCATGGTGAGGCGGATTATATCTATCTCTTAAATCAGTTTGTAAAAGGGTGTAGTTTTACAACGTGAGTAATGTGAAGATTATTTATGCATGATTGTGAATTTTAGATCACTGTAGTTCATATAAGACTAATCTTGGTAGTATTTAGCTGTGTTGTGTTAAATAAATTCATAAGCTGTACATCTATAATACATTTGGTTGTGTGTATACTACATAGGACGGTATGGAAGGTTTATGCTACCGGCACCTGGTGGTGAATGTTTTAATAAAACCGTTGTCCTTAAGTAGCTTAAGATGGCGCCACTGTTTCTATTTGAGATAAACACTTAACCAATGCAACATGTATTTCGCTGCAATAAATTCAACGTTGTGTGTAGACGTTTGATTCGTGTTTTAATAAAGAAGTATGTTGTCAGACAAAAAATTGTGTGTTTGTCGTTAATAGTATGGAATACAGAGCTGTTTTGTTTACACTACCATTTCAATGACTCTATATTTGTTACAAGTACCATGCAGCCAGACTGTGACCATATGACCAAATACACACCCCACCCTCTCATTGATAGAGGTGGTGGGTTACCTGTTTGGTGGAAATGTGCAGCCTTGACCGATTTATGGTTGAGACCCCCCTTCATAAAGGGGGGCGTTGTAGTGACCCCCTTCATAAAGGGGGTCGCTGCTATCTCTCAACCAATTCAGTTGTAAGGCTGTGACCCCGCAACAGACAGCATTGACCTCAGTACCATACCTACTGGGGTTCAACGCCCCAATTGAACCAAAGGTAATAATTAGTTCCTCAACTTCTCACTAGGTGATGTTACTAGGAGCTCAGTTGGACTGTTCACTTACCATACACGCATTCATTGATGTAAATTAGATCGATATTGATGGTGTACTATATCAAAAAGACCACCCATTTCATACATACAGTACTATGTGTAGTAGTACCACTGTTTGCCACCAGATGGAGGCGCTATTGGTGTAGTAAAGAACTTTTGAAGGTAACTAATCATTTTTGGGTCTAAATCAGATCGAACTTTACATATATACGATGTTATTTTCATTCCAAACAGTATTAAATATTGTAGACTTTACTTTTATATGTTTTTACACATTTGAAATGATCAGATACAGTCATCAATGAGGTTATATTTGATTACACCTTTTTGGAGAAGGTGATGGTTTTACAAGTACCGGTTAGGGCAAAAAACAAAGTGTATGTTGGGGAGGTCTACGCTTTCTCTTGCGAAAGGACACCCTTCATGGATTCTATAAAGGATCCTCATTTTGTAAATCAAAAGTAAATTGTGGTAACGAGGGGGTGGTGTATTCACACTCTAGTGGGGTAGGGATACCTATCAATAGTCTGTCGTCTCAATGAAATTCAAATCTGCGACATGGAAGGGAACAACAACTGTTTGAAGGTAAATTACTTCGATCAAGCACTAAATTATCTTAAAAACAAAATGCTCCCACTTACACAGAAACACCAGGTGGCAAACTTTAAACCTCACAAATCTGCCAACCATTCTTCCTTTCCATATTTTTGTGACAAATTTCTGTTTATTATATCTATCCTTATATATATCCTGAAATCTATAGTTTAAGGTTGGTAGTAGTTCTCCAAGTACCTTACCGGGGGTAACACTGGTATTTTTTTTCTGGTACCCCTACTAGTACTACTTCTTCTACAACCATCTACTGCGTCTGATTCTACTGCTACTGCTGCTACTGCTACTGCTACTACCGCTCCTTTTACGCTAGTTCTGTTGGTCTTACTACTAGCTACTACTGTCACTACTATTGTACTTACTGCTGCTGCTGCTACTGTTGTACATACTCCTACTGGTGCTGTCGCTCCACTCACTCCGGTCGCTGTACATGCTCGTACCGCTGCTCATGTTCCTGCTTTTGCTGCCCCTTTTACCGCTGATGCTGTCAAAGGAGACAGCAGACGTGATCTGCCCTTCCAAAAAAAATCAGGGTTCTTTATATAGTCGAGAGAATGAACTAATCGTGTTTTCAACTGGATCCTTCCACCCCTGGATCAATCAACATGAAAAAGGAAAAATGCTTTTTGGGATAAAGGTATCAGGTTGGATAACAGGTGTAACAACTGTGATAATTACCTTACATGTAAAAAAGGATTATGGAACGTTAGGAGATTAAGGTGTTCAAAGTCTTGTCTGTATACAAAAAACTACAGGGGTGGTTAACAACAAAGGAAAATATAATCATGTAAGAGAGAAGTCAAAATGTTTTGATCTGATTACTCGCTACGGTTAAGAATAAAGGACAAACTCCCTACCATCTGTAACTATGAGGTCAGAACCTTTGAAGTCTTTTATCTTTTTCCTCTGGGACCAACCACACTTAACGATCTAAGGGTTCTATGGGGGTATCCAGCATGAAGGAAAGATGATGTGACAGGTGTATTTTAAAGGGAAAAAAAGGGGGGGAAGTTAATTCTCTATTGAAAGAAATGTTAAAAGTCTCCTTTCATCTATTCAAGTATTTAGTCGGATTATGGGGGATCGCTCGCATTCTGTGTAGTGTCTTATCTTTAGATCTGTTGACAAGAAACAGGTGGAAAGAAATTGTGATAACTGTATTTGGTAGGCTTACAAAAGTTGTGATAATTATCTTAATATGGTTTACAGGTGTAAGAAAGGTTCGCTCGATAAGGTATTATAAGATTCCTTAAGTTTTACCCCTCCCTTTGTTAGTAGGTGGATTAAAACAAAAGCCGCCTTTTCATCTTTTTAAACTACAGTAAGAGGCTTATCTTCAGAGGAGTATATAAGGGAGAGAGAAAATTTCATTTACTCACACTCTCTCTTCAACCCTTACCATGAGTAAAAAACCTACTAAGATACAGTTTTTAAGGAATACGAAAAGAAACAACAATTCAGAACCTTTTCCTACTGCTCAAGATGCTACCGCAGCTGCTTTTACTTTCAACCCACGTGGTGTAATCCCTGATTTCCCTACTGCTGCTGCTGCTACTGCTGCTGCTACTGCTGCTGCTGCTGATGCTGTTGAAGATGTTACTGCTGCTGCTACTGCTGCTGGTGGTGCTGCTGCTAGTGCTTCTACTACTGCTTCTGCTGCAGTTGGTGCTGCTGCTTCTCCTACTGATAAAAATGCTACTACTCCTACTGATGAAAGTGCTGCTGCTGCTGCTGATGTTGAAAATTATCACCTTCACGCTGGAGAAAACCAGTTTAAAGGGTACAGAGTTGACCGCAGAACTCTTTTAGAAGTCAAACTCCAACCAAAAACAGTCAGGGAGTAGGTTCTACCATATTCCTATCCAATATCCGACTACCTCATGTAAAAAGGTTCAGGTCACATGACCAAATGGAAACCTCTAATTGGTTAAGAGAGTGTGGTCTATTTTCCCAAATAAGGAGCTCACAACAGGGGTCCAGGTTAAGGTCAAGGTCACATGATCATATATGGAGATGTATCGCAATGCTCATCCACCATCATTTGTTTTATGTTAGCTGTATGGTCTAGTGTCACATAAAAATATGATTTTTAGTAGTTTAGTAGCCCTTTGTTAATTAGAGGTCTCAATTTGGTCACATGATCATATGGGTATGCAGCATGTCACTCATCCACCAGCATTTGTCTTTAATGTCAGCTGTATGCTCTAGTGTCACATACAGGAATGTTTTTTAGCAGTTTAGTACTACTCTATAATACAAAATCACAATGTTTAACCCTTTAAGGGCAGAGCAAAATCTGTTGCCCTGGCCATGGGGACAGCCTCTGAAAAAAGTATAGTTCCTAGAGGACGAGCCTATTTTCAATTCCTATACTAATCCTATATAATCGGCATAGACTATAGTCGACGCTAGGCCTGCCATGGTGTCGACTATAGTTGACGCTAGGCCTGCCATGGTGTCGACTATAGTCGATGCTAGCCCTCAATGGGTTAAGTCACATGTTTTTATCTCAGTAAAATCACAGATGTTAGAAACTGTGATAAATATCTTCATGTAACTACATGCTGGTGGTAGTCAGGTTTCTAATTAAATAAATGGTTAATCCTCATTCGCATAACAGTGATGTGTTTTATTTGCTATATAAATTTTTTATAAAATTCCCAAAATTTTTTAATATCAGTGTAGTGGTTCGTCTCAATAACTTAGATTAAATCATAACGAAGAGAGAAGAAGTTTCCGGGTAGGCAACCGAGCTTTTATTGCATAAGCTTTTGTTACATACGATCACAGCCTTATAGGACTACATGCTGCCAGGGCATTCGGTTACCCTTTCAGGTAACGACCAGGTTGAGCAGTGGGTAGGACCACCACTGAAGCGTATGGGGGTGGAACCGCCCTTATATAGGGGAAAAGCCCGCGAAACTCAGACCGGCCATGTGATGTGTGGCGGATGAGTGGTAGGCCCCCTGGTGTAGTGGATACAAACCCAGAGGCAGGTGCTGCCACCTGCCATCCAGATTCCCCCACTACACCCGGAGACCTAGGTCTGAGTCCCACGGGTGCATGAACGTACGAGTGTAAATACCATACCCCTACACTGCACCCCTTAGACAATAACTTGGGGGTAATTAAACCGCAGTGTATTAATAACCTAGCAAGTAATTGTTTTACAATACTAAAAAGGGTATTAAATACACTCACTTGATTTGAAATAGGCTATAGTATGAGACTATCCTATTTCTGAAAAATTATACAATAATAGCATTGAGTATCATTCATCACAGTTCCACAAGTAACCATGACAACCACCTATGATAAGTGTAAGTATCACAGATTATATTAACTTTGACAATAATAGAGTCCTGAAAAGGACTGGTGGTTGTAAGTCATGACCGTATTACAGTTATTATACCCGGAAAAAAAAAGTTTTGACCTTTTAAATTAACAACTTTATCCACATTAAGGTGAACTGAACAATAAATATCAGATATGAATATTCATTCCAATACCTTAGTAGAAAAAAACATATATAGCACCCACACTGGTATGCTTATATTATTTACAATAATGTTTCAAACCTGAGTAATATAATACTAAATTAGAGAAATCCATTGGACCTTCTCTATTTTATAGAAGAAAAATATTTATATATTTGAGACGTAGCTCAATTTATACCTTAGTCTTTGATATTTACAAAATACAGAAGAATTATAGTCTCTTAATGTGTTGAGACCAGGAAGGACCTATTTAGATAATTATAGGTCTAGTACTACCTTAAATAACTTTTAGGATACGCAGATCCAGTATACTCATAGGTAAGTACCTTTATATAATAATATATCTTTATAAAAGATATTAAAGTTATAAATATAGTTTTACATGCAATACAATAATATTAACAAAGTTTCGTGTTTCTAGGTGGAGAATATAGGTGGAGCCAGATGCTGCTGATGTCTTGGTATGGGCGAGCTGAACCCTGATGCCTGAAGTGCTATATAATCTTGAAATTTGTAGATTTTGGGCGAGCTGAACCCTGATGCCTGAAGTGCTATATAAGAATATGTAGATGGGCATAGCTAAACCCGGATGCCTGTAGTGCTAGCTGACAAGTTGTAGTTTTAAATCCATAATAATGTAATCCAGTTTAAAAGTCCATAGTTCAATGGTAATAAGCACAGTCCTTAGGTAATAGCACAGTATACGAACTAGTTTAGAGTGACACCACTAGTTGTATTTCCTATAGACAGCATTCATACTCCTTCTCCAAGGTAAGTTGTTTTCTGCTTTCAGTTTCCGGATTAGGGTACAGTTTATACCCGAATCAATACTTAACGGGTTGGATAAGAAAATGAATTTCCATCCAACAGTACATAGGTAATAACACCTCAGGACACACAATTATGTCTGACCTACATGCAACAGTTTTCACTGTTCCATGTTCTCCTCGGTTGGCTGGTTTGGACCCGGTTGTTGAGCCGGTTGCTGAACAAGTGGGTCTACACCAGCTCCATCCATAGGTACAGGGGGTGCGGGGACAACAGGTGCAAGTTTCACCTTCTGGCGTGCTTCAAACAAGGTCAAAGCATGTCCAGGTGTGCCGTCTCAGTTATCCATGATAACTCCAAAGACTTTGAAGAACTTTTGTTGGTTCTTCATGTTCGTTGCCTGTTCTAAGTTGAGCATCTGAGAAGCTGTTTCCTTCTCGGATAAGGCTTCTTGCCGCAGATTAGCAGCTTCCTGCTTCTCTTTGGCAACATCAGCCTTTATCTGATTAGAGATTCAGTTAATCTCTGACTTCTGGATCGCGTCTATGCACTAGAGAGTACTCGACAGGGTCCGACGGTACATATCCAAATGGAGGTTTTCCAAGTGGTGCTGTAACGTTTCAAATTGCTTGGTCTGTATGGCACAAGACAATTTATCTTCCTTCTTGAAGTAGGTCTACACTGTCTGGATCACTTTAGGCCGGTGGACCACAGCGCCAGGTGGGGGCACCTGACTCTGAGGTTTCGGTTGTGAACCAGACCCACTCGGAGTGACGGCTACCTGCATATGTGATGAGGCAATACCTGCAGTAGTAGGTAGTAGGTAGTAGTAGGTTTGGTAGTCCCTGGGTTAGGGTTAACCAAGACAATTCCCTTCTGAGGTCTTTAGCAGTCAACAATGGTGCGGGTGGACGTTGTCTCACCACAGCACTCATTGTTGGTCGTGGAGTTTGACCTCCTCCTGCCGGCAGTTCCTGCTTGACCCTCCCGTACTGATCAAAGACTTGCATCTCTGGTCCGGGTGGGCCCATAGCAGAGTACTGCTTCGGGTCTCGGACATTCAAGGGTGTATGTGTCCGGGAGGGGTGACCACCCGGTCCACTGACACCAAAGAATGTCGGGTTTCGTGCACCACCCTGCGGGGCTGGTGCTCGTCCATAGTTGGAAGGAGTTCCAGTAGGAGATGGAAGATGTGGCTTCTTCCGTCCCCCATTTGCCTGTCTCTCCAGCGCTTCCAGTGGTGACCTGGATCGGCTAGGAGATTCAGACGCCTGTCTCTTCCTATCTGCTACAGAGGGTCCCGGCGGGCCTTATTACTCCTCCACTTGTTCAACAAATCATACTCCTCCTGATCATATTTGAGTTTGCCAGACCGGGGAGTCTGGGCAAATCTAGCCTTCAGCTTCTGGTTAGTACCAGGAACCGTTGGCGCAAACTGCTTCGTGCTCGGTGTGAGTGAAGCAAGTTTCTCAGCATTGAGGCTCTTGAGGTTACCATAGAGCTCAGAGTGAATTTTCATCATTCTCTCTATGGCTGCCTCCAGACCCTCTGCATGTGCAGTCACATAGTGCCGGATCATAACTCCGCGTCAGGGAGTGACACATCCTGTGCATTTAGCACATTTCTTGCCAACTTCTCGCTCGCAGACATACTCCGGTCTCTGGTGCATATGAAACTCCACGAGATGACGAAGGAACTCGTCTTTCTCGATGAAGAATTCAACCTCACCTTCACTCTGGGTACAATGTTGAAAGGGACAATCTTTACGATCCTCCCCATAGTACTCATCTAGAGCAAACTTCAGTTTACCCTTCTGGTCCTAATTGTAAAGGCCATTAGGTGAATTCTTAATGAATTCCCAATAGATCCAATACATATTGGCCGGTTTTCTGTCGGACAGCTTCTTACGAAGCCACTCCTCCAAGTCCTCACGCCCTTCACAGGTTTTCCGAGGGGGTAGCTTCCATACAGATTTACTCCACTTCAGATGTCCCCTGTGTAGAGGAATGAAGTCAGCAAAGTTGCTATTGGCGTTATCCCAGATAGCAGCCTCTTGCTCGTCGGTAGGAGTGGCATCCACAACTGGGTCAACCGGCTCCTCTCCCTCAGGGTCGGATGGTACATCCACTGTTGCACAACAGGTTGTTGTCCTGCGAGAACCTGGGCTGCGGCATCTTGAGCGTCAAATCGGCCATTACGTCATGTAGCTTGACTACTGGCACACCGAACTCAACCTTTACGGTTGGTACAGCCTGTTCAACTTCTGGAGTCTCGAGTTGAACATCTACCTCAATAGGTTCTGGTTAACGTTGGTTAACCTTCTTCTTATTCCGTCTGTGGGGTCTGCCACTAGTAGGGGTGCCAGACTCGGATGCATCCATCTCGTTGCCGGAGACATCCGAAGCCTTAGCTTCCTTCCTATTGGCGAGCGTGGGGACACCCGACGAGTTCGGGTACTGTCGGCCACACTCGCGCTGGTAGAGGGTTCAGTTTCTGACTGCTTCCCTTTACCCTTGTTCTTAGTGGGGGTACTCTTACCCTTTCCACTAGCTGGTTTCCCTGACTTCTTTTCAGTCTTCGGAGGGGTAGCCTGAGCAGTTTTAGGGGAACTATCCGCACGAGGCGGAGCAGTTGGAGCCTTCTCAGGTACTTCTGCCGTACCTCCTGAGGTAGGAGTTTCAGCAGGAGACATGAGACGCTCTATCCAATCGGCCATTTTGGCTGTCACCTGCACGGGTGCTGGCCCGGGGACAAGCTCCGGGTGCACCAGTGCATACTGCCTCTCCAATAGTCGTACTACGAGGTCCTGGATTACCCCGAGTCTGACTAGTGGAGACACACCAATCCGGGCCTCCTCTGCCTCAATGGTTTGAGACGTGATGGGGACCCCTGGACAGTAATCCACAACAGTGTTACCTGCTGCTTTGTACTCCTCCATTGTTCCTAGAAATAGGATCTGGTCTCGGTCAATGTACCTAGAGACTTCGTCTGCCTTGACACCGGTGTAACCCGTTTTGTCAGACACATAGGAAGGCCTATAAAAGCTATTCCTGCGGAAAGCCATTTCTGCATCCCAGACGGCTTTACGAAACTATAAGTGGACTACTAGTCCCTTGGCCATCTGATGGTAATCCACCAACCAGGCTTCCAGGAAAGTTTTCGCCCACTGCGGATGAGCACGCTCCCAGACCGCATTGACAACACGTTCCTCAACCTGTCTGGGTGTCCCATCACGGGTGGGCATTAGCATTTCTTCTGAAATAGCCAACATCCGTCCGTCATAGGGACCGGCTACATCCTGCCATTCAGGACTGTCTGGAGAGGGCAGGAGTCCTGTCCTTAGACTGGACTCCTGCCGACCCTCCACTCAGACTTTCAGATGGAGGAGCTACATAAGGCTGGCCTACATCGATTGACTGCTGCACGCTACGGCATTCAGGATTCACTTGTCTGGAGTTATCGGATGTGTCATAGAACGAGTCTAAGTCGCTATCGTCCACTCCAGAGAAGTACTGATCAACATTCATCTGTTGATCCATCTGATCACAATCAGCATCTTATTGCTGATCATCGTTTGTGTAAGTGGGACTCCACTACCATACTCCGGCGGGGTGCTGGCACCAGCACCATCGCCAAGGCGGACGGCCTCTTCTGCCATCGGCAGAAGTGGCTTTATGGGGATAAATTATCCCAATTCACCGGATAAGCAGTTAAAACTGCTTACCTAGTGAAAGGCGGGTGCCTTTTAACGAGGGCACACCTCGAAACACGGCTGAAAAAGGGTATCAAACTCTCAAAAGAGTAGGACCACCCTCGCCACGTCTTCTTACTTTGTAGGAATAAGACAATATGGCGGGTTACTCGAACTTGAATCGCTGCATATGATCAAACCGGCGCATCACCTGACCAGCCTAAAGAGGTCGAGTCTTTCCCGTGTCCTTAATTAGGTCACGTCCTTTTACATTTAGACAATACAATACCCGAACAGTCATCTGTCCGTACACGTGTTTCAACCATGACAACTCACTAGGTATTATGGAGTTAATGGATTGCCTAATCTTGGAAATCTAGTAATGGTTGTCGTTACTGCTTATTTGCCGGAGTCACTTAATAACTACATACTTCAAATCTTGTATTGTCTTACTCTCGTACTCTATACTAAATGTAATATGTAATGAAGCATGTGATAGAGCCCGCTTTACCCTGTTATCCGCTGTGTCACTGTTGTATGGCCATTAAGTCCTATGGTAGTCTTGTTTTTGTGTACATAATACATATTTTCTCTACCTGTTTGACCTCATTTCATCATGTACATTCATATATGTCATAATGTGAAAATAACTGGATTTGTAACAGATGAATTGGATGAGGAATCACCTTTATTGTCATTATCCACTTTTGTTAAATTGTGTCGGACAATAAAATTAATTTTCAAACCTCAAAAAAAAAAAAAAATAAGCATATCCACCCGATTATCCATTCATAACAGTGGGTACATTGTCATGGGTCATTTTCCAGAAACTCTCGACCGGTTTAGATATACATTGAACAAGGTTACAGCATATGACAGTACACAGTACAGGACAACACACTCGTTGTGTTAACAGGCTATGTTACGGCAGTCTTGAGCAACCTTGGACTGCGTCTAAGAGGTTTTGAGGCCTCTTTTGTTGACCTGGTATCCATAAGAGCCTTTTCCAAGGTCTTCTTAGCCTTAGAAAGACCTTTCCTCTTATTTCTACCTGCACCTGCCGAGACTTTTTGTATCTTCCCCTGTTTTCCGGATGTTACAACAGGGGGCACCACCCTCTTCGGGTCTACAACCTTCCGCGGCCTCCCGGGTCCTCGCTTCCGGGTCGGTACCACTTCGAGTTGTCTTACACGATCTTGTTCTAGCACTTGCAATAGACCATCACCATACATTTCGGTGGAGGTATCCCTCCCCCTCCATGGGCGTAGTCTCGCTACATTTGACTTGTAACATTTTCCCATCTGTGATTTATTAATCACTGTACAATCACTCAATAACCTGGGTTATCGTGAAGGGTCCATCCCAATTACTGGCTAATTTCAGGTTGGCAAGGGGTTGGTGTAGACGCAAAACTCTATCCCCAGATTAAAAAGTCTAGCTTTTAGACCTGTGTCATAACCAACCTTCTGCCAACGTGCAGTTTTCTGCAACTCATCTCTAACCCTCTCATAGGCTTGTTTGAAGTTATCTCGTAGAGATTCTACAAACATCACCTGGGAAGGGGCTTCCGGATTCATTCTCACTACGCCAAACACCAAATCTGCTGGCATAATTAAATCCTCTCCAAAAACAAAGAGATTAGGGGAACAATTGGTGCTCGGGTGTACAGTGCTATTATAAGCATGTACCACGAATTTACACTGTTCGTCCCAATCATCCATCTGCTCATTTACTAGAGATTTCAATACTTGGATCAGTGTCCTATCTCTCTACTTGTCCATCACTCTGTGGCCTATAGGGATTAGTTCTTGTCTTGCAGATTGCTAGACAATTACACATCTCTTGCCACAGACTCAAATTCTCTGCCATGGTCACTATGTAACATGAGTGGGACACCTAGGTGTAATACCCACCCTTTTACAAAGGCCATAAGACAAGTAGCAGCCTTATGATCTGGTAAAGGATACACTCGGGTGTACTTGATATAATAATCTGACACGACCATCATACATGTGTTGCCACTAGCAGTGGGAGGGATCCCACTAATAATGTCAACAGCTACTCTAGCAAATCTCACACCAAACAGTTCCTGGGATAATGTCAATTTGCCTAACCCGGGTCCTGGTTTGTTCTTGCAGCATTCGGGACAGGTCTCTACCCATCGGGTGAGATCTGTACTCATGCCAGGCCAATAGTATCGTCTGGCTAGACGTTCTAGAGACTGTTTCTTTCCAAAGTGTCCACTAGTTCTATGCCCATGACAGAAATACATAATATCTCGTCGCATAGCACTGGGTATGACAACTTGCAAGGCTTTCTTCCTATTACCGGTAGAATAGTTCTTCCATCGGAATAGAAGACCATCCCGGACTTCTAGCTTGGCCCATTGAGCTAGGAATCGTCTCATTTCCCTGTTCTCCAATGACACTTCAGGTCTTGGAGGACAGATGCCCTGATTAAGAAACTTAATCAAATGTGATGTGACTGTATCAGCCTCCTGGAACTGTTGAATAGTCTCCATGGACCAATTCAAAACATTTTCCGGTTGGGTTTCGAAAGGTACTCGAACCCCTGCCAATACAGCATTGTGTGCTCTACAATCAGTGCACTCAGCCTTTGCACATTTCCTCACCGGGATTCTAGACAAAGCATCTGCATTTAAATGCTTTGGGCCGGCTCGGTGTTCAATCTGGCTGTGATTTAGACCGAATTCGGATAGGTGTACCAACCAGCGACCTATCATCCCCTCTGCATCCTTGAAGTTCAATAACCATCTGATAGAAGAGTGTTCAGTCCGCAGAGTGAAATCACTTCCCCACAAAAAGTGCTTGAACTTCTTCGTATAGACCACCACAGCCAACAACTCACATTTAGTAGTACAATAATTTCTTTGAGATTTACTCAACGTGTTACTAGCGAAGGCTATAGGAACCTCAACCCCATCTTGGACCTGAGAAAGGGCAGCTCCTATGCTTTCATTACTAGCATCAGTATCTAGAATGAAATGATCATTCTCCGTCGGGTACTTCAACACAGGTGTACTAGCAAACAACTCCTTTATTTTCATAAAGGCTTCGTTTTGCTCGGATCCCCAAGGAAATCGTTCTTTCCTCATTCCAGGTGTCCAATGGGACAAACTCTGAATAGGAAAGGCGACCCTCGAATATCCTGGTATAAAGTCAGTGTAATAGGAACAGAATCCAAGAAAGGATCTAACTTCTTTCGCATTCGTGGGTGCCTGCCAATTTGACACAGCATCCAGTTTCTCCGAATCGGCTTTAATCCCTTCATTCGAGATTATCCGTCCCAAGTAATTGATGGATCTGATAAAGAGATCACATTTCTTGGGCTTCAGCTTCAATCCATTAGCTATGATCTGTTCCAGAACCATACCTAAATTTTCCAAGCATTCTTCGTATGTCTTTCCAAAGACTATCACATCATCCAAATAGACGAGACATTTCTTCCATAATAGGTCACTTAATAAAGTTTCCATCATGGCTTCAAATGTCGCCGGTGCATTGCACAACCCAAACGGCATCACATTATATTGGAATGACCCAATATGACTGGAAAAGGCTGTCTTCTCCATATCTTTCAGATGCATACCCACTTGCCAATACCCTGATTGTAAGTCTAGAGAGCAATACCATTGCTTACCTCCAAGGGAGTCTATAGTCTCATCAATCCGTGGTAAGGGATATGAATTCTTCTTAGTCATACCATTCAATTTTCGGTAATCTATGCAAAAACGGATGGTACCATCTTTCTTAGTCACCATGCACACAGGGCTCGACCAAGGACTGGCTGATGGGATTATCACATCCTGTTCAAGCATTTTAGCTATCTCCTCCTCAGCTACCTTTTTCTTGGCTAGCGGGAGTCTTCTATAAGGAATCTTAAAAGGTTCATTCTCACCAGTGTCAATCGTATGCAGTACCTTGTTAGTACGCCCCAATTGTTCACCTGGTGCTGCAAAAGCTTTACTGTGCTTGTCTAGCAAGTCAGTTAGGGCTTCACGTTGTTCATCAGTTTCAACATGGCTTTTGGCTATTAGAATATCTAATTCCGGGTTCCTTTCGGGTGAGGAAGGGACTCCGGTTGCCAAAGCATGCTCACAGCCTTCTACTATTTCAGAGAGGACAACCGACCCTAGGATCGTATCCCTCTGAACGTAGACAGTCTTGTTACCAGTATTGGATATAGGAACCACTGTCCAAGCAGCAATTGCTACTAGGACATCAGCGGATTCCAATCCGATACTTGACAACATTGCCACATCTGGCTCTATAACTCCTGTTTTTCCTAAAAACTCTCTATCGGCTCGACATAAGACATCACAGGCAGTGCCTGGTGGTATCTTAACCATCTGGGCTACACTGGCTACACTGCTTACTTGTCTGAGTACACATTGTACTTCGAGATGGTACGGGTCTCTAACCTCCAATATTCCCCTCTGGGAATCTAACCTTGCTCCATATAATGCAGCAAAATCCAGACCAAGTATACCATCATCTGCGATGTTCGCCACAGTAGGAGTAAGGATAAAATCCTTATCCTTCTGTAGACTGAACCTCATCAATGTTCTACCAAGCGTTTGCATCGTGCTACCGTCGGCCGTACGAGCATTTCCTTCCATTATGGAAGTTTCATGATTCGTAGGCAAAAGGTCATAGAGCCTCTTAGCAATACAGGAGTGGCTAGCACCCGTATCGACAAGAAACTCAGCAGACCTACCACTCACAGATACAACTGCGTGCCACCTCCTACCTTTCAAGTAGGTAGGACAACTTGCATACTTGGCAAGTTCCGTCTTAGCACCGAGGTCAAATCCACATCCCTTAAAAAATTCGAGACAAAGATGACCTGGGGGAAGCTGGGCACACCCTACCCTGGCCAACCCATAGGCCACTTCTTCTTGACTGATATCGGGTTTCCCCTCTGTGTTCTTCTGACGGTTCTTGACACCTGGTGTACTATCAGTCTCCCCAGCCTCATGAGTAAGGAACTGATCAGGTTCCTTAGCTTCACTGCTGGGCGAAATCGCTAGAGGATTCTCACTAGTACTACAAGCGGTGATAGGCTGGCAGTCATGGCAATCACTCACTCTGGGGGTAATCCGGTTGCCATTATGGACACCCCCTCTCAGTTTTCCTTCTTCACTGAGTGCTCCATATCCGGATGGTTCCGGTAACGAGCATTACGATATACTGGCTTATCTGCTTCACATTCAGCAGCATAATAACCAGTTTCCTGACATCTGAAACACTTCACTGCACTCCTATCAGGCCTAGGCCTTCTAGGATTTTCAGTAATCTTCTGTACCAAGATGGTAACCAGGTCCTCTGATAAAGATGGACCGGTATTCGTTTTGATATCAGGTTTTGTCTCAGGAGTTTTAGTAGCAATCACTTTCTCCTTGAAATAACCCGGTTTCTTTCCCCGGTTATACCGGGGGTTCACTTGGCCAATGGCCCCAACGTTTTCATCATCATCAGGTTCTCATGATTCGGATGAATCGGTCTCAGGTATCCCCGAAATCTGCCAAAGAGTCATCATTTTTCCAAGCTTCACAGGCCACAGTCCTGTGTTCCTGATTCCGCAATCCTTCGATGAATTGTTTAAACATTTCATCTAGGAAGCACTCATCATCTAATCTCCATTGAGGTCTGGCTTTATGCAACAGTCGTTGGTCAAAGCCAAAAACTTTGGCAGATTCCTTAGGTTTCTGAGTTCTTTTAGTGAACGTCAACCAAGTATCTTCCCCAACTATGTTTCCATATAAATATGAAGCAATCTCTATGAGTTCATCATATTTCATATGAGCTGAGAGTCCCCTAATTTGGGAATCTCTCCATTGTTCTATGGCTCCTTTACCATCGCCTTCCTTTAACCAGCATACTAGATAGGGGAGTGCTTCCTCTTTACCCCATCCATTGCAGTTAAAGACATCTGCACAGCCTTGATACTCCTCCTTCCAAGGATTCTTGGCATTAAAGGGATTAGGTATCTTAGCTACCTTATGAGCCGGATTAGTGGATCCAGTAAGGGTTAATCCCCTACTCCATTCCATGATTTCCGTATCGTCCAGACCTTGATTGTAACAATCAACACCTAGGTTAGCAATCGCTGCATTTGAATCATGCAGTGCTTGCAACCCTGGAGAAAGAGATACTCGTCGACTGAGTCTCTTTTTCCGTGGAGGATTCGTACCATAAGTTCCTCCAGAGCCACCGGGTGGTGGTCCTCCTCCACCCCCTGATCCTCCTGCCCCGGATGTAGGCACCTGTGAAAAGGTCTTTCCATCGCTTTGAGGAGTTGACCCTGGATTATTGGTGGACTGTGTGCTTCCACCAAAACTAAAGAAACCGCTATTGTTATTAGTGTTTCTTCCTGTTCCAGACTGATTTCCATTATTGAAACCAGTTCTACCCGCAAAGGGGTTACCTCTGGAACTACCTGCTGAGGATCGTCCTCCAGTTGCACGGGAATTCCCGGATGTTTGTCCAGATGTTCCTCCGGATGCATTCTGGGCATTACTATCGGATGGATTCGCTCCTGTGTGGGGTTGTTTCCATCCGTACTGGGCATAAGGACCATTTGGTCCCCCTAAAGGTGACTGTTGTGGCCATCCGCCGTCAAAGTTGGAAGCTCCTACTGAGTGGTTTTGTTGTATTCCACTCATAGAAGCACCTCCAATATTTCCCATACCTAAACCAAGAGGTTTCGAGGTATTGTCTGTAAATCTAACCTGATGGCTCTTTACTTCTTCACAACAAGGTACAGTGTTTTCTGTTACCTCGTCCTTACCCCTCAAAGAGTTCATCTGGTCACCCGCCGTGTTTAGGACAATTCCTGAAAGAGTGAAGTCTGGTTCAAGAGTGCCAACCACACGTCCAGTATCCTCTAGATACTTTGACATCTGGATAGCTTTAGTTTCCAGTTCCGAATAAGCATTCAGCATTTTTGTCTGTTTAGCAGTCAAATTTGCTGATTCACGTATCCATTGACCTCTGAGTTTTTCATGCTCTTTGGTTTGTTTATGATACATATTTCATGCATCTTTGAAGGCTGTTTCGATCTTTTTTAGCTCTTCTTGATACTTGCCATGGGCCGATTGAGTTGAACTTATCTCTTGTTTAGTTCTATTCAACTCTTCACACAAGGCTTTATATTCTAAATCCGCTGTGTATAATGCGTCACGATATTGTTCGTGCTGGAGTTGGAAATCTTGTTTTTCTTTCTCCATTCTATCCAGCAATTCTTGTTGTTGGCGTCTATAACTCTGATCGGAATTAAGACGTTCTGACATCAACTGTTTGTTTTCAGTCAAAATTCTGTCTCGAGTCCCGGTCAGTGTGATGAGATCCAATTGGATCTTCTCGTATTCAGCTTTCATGTCTTCAAGCTCGTCCATTTTATTTTTCTCAAATCCACACTTCTGGTGTCTGATTCGAGAACTGTATGGAGTTTCAAACATACCTGCACTTGGCTTAGGTACCTCAAATGGTAGTTGACCAAATTGAGCGGTACTTCTATGCAAAGGTGCAGGTTTCAAAGTACCTCCTGGCATGAATAAGGAATCTCCAAATTCTTCCAGTTCATCATGTAAGTTCTTTCTTACATCCACTAACCCATCTGGGTAGTGTTCTTGTGGATCTCTCCACCCTGTTAC
Organism: Acholoe squamosa; assembly: GCA_949317995.1. NCBI lineage: Eukaryota > Metazoa > Annelida > Polychaeta > Phyllodocida > Polynoidae > Acholoe > Acholoe squamosa. The sequence goes on from OX439046.1 coordinate 26,419,796, forward strand.
TGGGGATGGTGACATGATTTCACCATCTTCCATCGGGGAATTTAGCTCAGGATCTGGGCCATTTCCCCCTAACTGGGCTCAGCTCAGTCATTTCTGACTGCGCTTACCCGAAGACCAACTGTTCACGGCACCAGTGTAGTGGTTCGTCTCAATAAGTTAGATTAAATCATAACGAAGAGAAAAGTTTCCGGGTAGTCAACCGATCTTTTATTGCATAAGCTTTTGTTACGATCACAGCCTTAAAGGACTACATGCTGCCAGGGCATTCAGTTACCTTTTCAGGTAACGACCAGGTTGAGCAGTGGGTAGGACCACTACTGAAGAGTATGGGGGTGGAACCGCCCTTATATAGGGGAAAAGCCTGTGAAACTCAGACCGGCCATGTGACGTGTGGCGGACGAGTGGTAGGCCCCCTGATGTAGTGGATACTAACCCAGAGGCAGGTGCTTCCACCTGCCATTTGGATTCCCCCACTACACCTGAAGACCTAGGTCTGAGTCCCACGGGTGCATGAACGTATGAGTGTAAATACCATACCCCTACATTAGTAAACCTGCCCCTTTTTTAAGGGGCGGGTTCTCTAATTAAAATAATATTTTTTTGGGGGGCAAGCTTTTAGCTTGCCTTAAAAACAAACTAAAGGCCGCAAAAATTTTTGTTTTGTTTTTGGGCAAGCTAAAAGCTTGCCTTTAATAAAACAAACTAAAGGGCGCAAATTCTTTTTTGGCAAGCTTTTAGCTTGCCTTTTTTATTTTGTCCTCTCATCGAATAAAGGTAGTATACAACAGTAAAATTTACCAACGCTTAAATATTTCTTCTCAAAAAACTCACACCTTTCATGCATAATTAACCCCACCCCTTGTTTACAAACAAGTGGTCACGTGACTACACCAAGTGATCAAGGGGGTATAAACCATTATAGAAACCACGTGGTTAAGTCACTTTGCTGAATCACGTGTTGTTTACAAACAAGGGAGGTCACGTGGTCGGTCGACCCCCATTTACATAATCGGCTCATGTGACCTAGACCATTAGCCAATCAGAGACCTCCATTTGGAAATCACTCCACAGGGAGCCTAAGTCACATGGTCTATTATGCAAATGAGGTCTCATTAGCATTTATAAAGGGGCGTGGTCTATTATGTAAATGAGGTGCACCACGGGGGTCCAGGTCACGTGACCAAATGGAGGCCTCTGATTGGCTGCATGCCCAGTGAGTAATATCCTTAGATTAGCTATAGTCCCGTTCTGATACATACTATACTACTAGTATCCTTAGGGTTGGTCTTCTTTCAAATTCAATTAGGTCAAGTGTTTCTATAGTTCTCTGTGGCCATAAAACCAAAAGACTTCAATGACAGTTGATGTTTTGGTAAGGCGACTATTCACATTTGCAATTAAAGGACACACAAGGATGTTGTCCCAAGAGGTCCTTTTCTGTTTGCTGGATTTACCTAATACATTGTTAATGTGGTAAAAATAATGTTGAAGTTTCTGTATAGTTGTCTTAAGGTGGATTATGTATCATAGAATGAAGATGACGTGTTCTTACTCATGGTGCATGTACCTGGCTACATGAAGGCAGTGTTTGCCCACAGCTAACCCCCCTGTGGCCTAAGAATATAATTATATCTTATTGACCTTCTACTGTTTGCGCCCTCAAAACATACTGGAAAAACCCCATCTATCAGAGTTTGAGAAATGCTATCCAGTTCAAACTCCAAGATCTGCCTGTTTACTCCTACCCCCCTTATAACCCTCTCACTCATTAATTGTATCATTTATCACTTACTGTCAGTATTCTTCTTCACCGACCATAACCATTTGCCCTGGTGTTCGGCTGTATTTTTGAAGTTGCAATCATCACTTTTAAAGTCACATTTATATTTTTGTGTCCCTATTTGGATATCTGGAACCGCGACCCCTGTAATGATAATAACAGCATATTCTACATTTAGGAAAATGCAATTTACCGACAATGATATAGATGGACAAAGGGTTTTCTTGTAACTTGAAACATTTATGAATTCTCTTTTGAAAATAGAAAATGGAAAGCTGGGATAGCAACGCTACTTTCTTAAGTGCAAGCCTCATCATGCCCTAACAGCAAAGCCCATTATAATGACCAGAATCATCAACAAGAGCATTAGAGATTCTGAATTCCCAGACAGCTGGCGAGTAGGGAACATCACACCTTTACCTAAATCTGGAAAGTTATCAGTTATCTGCACATTATATATGTGCTCTAAAGTATGTGAGAAAATAATGCATCACCAGATAATGAAGCACTTTGGTGGTAAAAAGGCATTTATCTGAACAACAATGTGGCTTCATGCCAGGCAGGAGCACCACAGATACCAACTTCCATCTGACACAGGAACTTCACGAGGCAATGAACAAGGGCCATGCCTCGGCCGTGGTATTGGTCGACCTTCGGAAAGCGTTCGATACGCTAAACCACACGGTGCTGTCCTACAAGCTATTCCAGCATGGGATTAGGGGAGATGTACTAAAATGGGTGCAAAGTTACCTAGAGGCCAGATGGATCTGCACTACAGCAAATAACAAACGCTCCGAGGAAAAACCTGTGCCCTGTGGAGTACCCCAGGGCTAGGTACTCAGTCCATTGTTATTCCTCATATACATGAACGATGTAGAATCTGTAATCACGAGAGGAGAGTATATCTGTATGCTGACGACCTAGCACTACTATCCACGGATCAATCACTGGACCGAATAAGAGAGCTCCTTCAACAAGATACAAACAATGCGGTGAACTGGTGTGCAGATAACCATCTGACTGTAAACACCAACAAATCCAAACTACTATGGATCTACCCTAGGCGCTTTGGCATTATCCTGAATATCTAGACCATCAGCATGAATGGTCAGACACTAGAGACTGTTCACAACTTTACCTACCTAGGAGTGAACATAGACCGCCATCTGACACTGGGACCCCAATGCCAGTAGGTGATAGGCACAGTCTGGAATAAAATCCAAGAGTTAAAGAAAGTCCGATTTGCCGCAGATGAAAAGACAACTATTACATTGTACAAACAGATGGTGCCTTGAATATTGTGCCGCCATCCTCGATGGTGTCCCAAAATGGACAATTAAGAAACTGCAAACCCTTTAAAATGATGGTTTGTATGCCTGCTTCAATGTGAAGGATCCACGTGACATGGAAGTCAATGACCTACACAAAATAGCTGAAGTACCACCATTCATAGAACGGAGAAACAAGCAACTGTTATCCTTGATGTACAAGCTTGCAACTTCTGAAGACAACAATGTGGCACTGCGCAGGGAACTACGCAAACACAGGAAAGTGAGATTGAAAGTTAGCTGATCATTGAAATTAATATGACAAGAGCCCCCTATACAGAGGCTCAGAGGAGCTTGGGCGATAGAATACAGAAGCCTATTAATTACAGTCATGTGGAGACGTGGTCTTATAGTACTTTTAAAGTGTCTGCAAACGTGATAAAAATTTAGTTAATTACTGTTCCATAAAATATTACATTATACTTCTTCCTCAATTAGATATGTCATGAAATGATATTTTCCTTACCATCACACTCTCCAGGCTGATGATTAATGTTGTCCAGAACTGTTTTTTTCTTCAAGCCAAGAATCATGATCCTGCCGACATCTCCAGGCAGATGTACCTGTAGTGTAGTCAAACCTGGAGGCATCTCTACATTGGTGGTAAGAATGGGCACCCTCTTATTCTCCTCCTTAAGGCCCATAATTAGGACTGGACCTCTGGAAACTGTTATCTCCAGACAAGACACTGCAGTGTGAGGTTCAAATCTTGGAGAGATGAGTTGCGCCTCCTTATCTCCACGCCCGGCAAATGAGCCGTCCACCATAAGGATGTAGTCCACAACTGGAGACATGATGGAGAAATGTTTTTTTTTTTTATTATTATTGAGGTCCAGTCATAATGAGATGACCTAGCACACTTATATATACGCTAACAACATTTTTAAACTGGTCAATGCAGTCGTCAATGGCTCTTGAGGACATGATTACTATGGTAGTCATACTATTGAGAACAAATGCCAATGAGTTATTATTACATTCTGAACACCTTTTTAGAGGTAAGAATAACTCTTAAACGTCATGTCATACTCTTGGGCATTTTCACCCTGGATTCTGAGCAATCAGAGAAGAACAGAAAGTGTGGATGGTGCCACTTGCTTAAAATTGCACTATCCGCTAATCCGTTTGACTCGGGATTCAAAGGCACAAAAGATCCTTTCTGGGGATACAGCTACTGGGCACATCAATGTTGATTCAGCGTTGAAACAACGTTTGCAATGTTTGCATATCAACATTGATTTAGGGTTGAAATAGAGTTGAAATTGAAAGTTGAAACAACATACTCAAAATCAACTGTGATTCAACATCTAACCATCAGTGCTGATTCAATGTTTGTGTTTCTATGTTGACTCAACATTGTTTCAACAATGTTGAAACAATGTTGACAGTTGTTTTGTTGACATATCAACGTTGAATCAACATTGTATCAACATTGAAATCAATATTGTTGATTCAACATTGACAAATCAATGTTGAATCAACGTTGAGTTGAAAACAATATTTCAACATTGATATGTCAACTGTTGACTGGATGTTGAAATGGTGATGGTTGACAATGTTGAAATACAAATATTGAAAAAGTGTTGAAAACAGGTTGATCAACACCATCAACATAACATCAACTGGTTGTCAATGTTGATGCAACATTGTGTGCCCACTGGGGACTAACCATTCAACTTGCACTCACCACATTAGTCTGAAAAGTCACCTGCCTTATTTAAAACAGAGAGAGCTGCACTATCAGGTACTTACATGTGTCACACTCTATAATACATTATACTGACTGACTTCTCCCAACTAGGTACCTACTCAAATCCCCCCTTTTTAGCACCATGCTTGAATGACCACTTGTGAGCAACAAAAGGGACAAGTTATAGCTACATGAAAAGAAAGGACTGGAAATGAGGGCATTTTAGCTAGCTCTGCCTTTTACTATAGGAGCAACACCCTCCTGGTTCCTTGGAAGCGGGCCGATGCATCATTCTCATGAGCTCAGTGCTTGGCTGGTTGTTAACAACTATTAGTAGAAATTAGGCATGTAAGATAATCATATAAATTTGGTCATGATCAGCAAGAATTCATGCTCACCTGATTCAGGGGGTGGTTCTGATATCTCATATTTAGCACGGAACCCCTCATACAAGGAAGACACTGACAGGGCTTCAAAAGTGACTTTCGTCTCATTCCCATCACTCACAAATACTAAATCAGAATCCAGGTATTTCCCACAGATGTCTGTGGTTGTGTTAGCATTTGGAAGGGCAGAACCGTTACCCGAATAAACCTGGATGGCATCAGCGACCTACAATGGATTATGGGGACATATTATAGATTGGACTGGTGATGAGAATGGTTGTAATACTTCTACATTTATCTATAGGAGTAGAGTAGAGTTGCCTTAAACACAGCACCTAGATCTATATATGATGGTAAAAGTTCATGAGAATTAGTGTGGGCGAGGGCCATCTGACGAGGCGGAGCTAGCCGAGTGAGATAACCCTCACTCAGTCTGGTCAAATGTGAGTGAACCTTTACATTTATCTCATGTTGTTTTAGTGTTCCAAATTTTTACTGCTGCAGCATGGAGGCCCCCAAGAGGTGAACACCCATCACCAACAAAACACATTATACACCATATACCATTGGAAAGCTCTAAGCTTGTAGATTTCAGATATGGTAGGTGTAAAAATATCCAAAAACCGTATTTTTGGTGAAATAGGCCCAAAGAAAACAGTTTAAATGATTATTTTAATTCTAAATAAAATATCTTTTTTTCAAAATGCTACTTATCCTCCTATCTGGGTTTCTCTCTTCTGAATTAAATGTGTGTAAAGGGAAATGTCCATCTAAATGATATATCAGATTAATTAGGTCAATACGTCAACTGTTAGACACATAATCATACGGTCATCATAGATGAAATATTGAGCAACCTTAGATCTGTCCTTCAGTGCATCAATAGATAGTAGTTTTAGGATAGTCCATATACATTGACAGATAAACAAATCTTTATCAATTGAATCATTTCAATGAGTTATTAGGTCAGTAGGTCAAAGGAACAATTACCATAATACTTAGCATGATAATTGACATGGACAATATGTGAGGGGTTTTGTGGTCAAAGTCTTTATATGTGAGAGGGGTTTCTATTCCGCGTTCGCGGTTTCCCTAGTGGGCTGACCCCTGCTGAAGCTGATACCTTGCAAGATAAGGACTGATAACAGCAAGCTGATGGGTACCAGGTGTTACGTAATGCACCCTGAAAAGTCTGCACTGAATGAAGGAAAGGAATTTTCTCTTTGGTTGATACTGCATTACGCTAGGTCGGAATTAAGTTGATTGGTTGATACTGTATTACGCTAGGTCGGAATTGAGTTTGACTATGTAAACACTTTGTGCTGTGTTGCTAATATTCAGCATAACACTCCTTTCCCCCAAAGGGAGTGATCATTTTTTAACAACAGGGGGGGCTGGTGGGTTTGAGCACGGACGCGCGAAAAAAATTTCGACCCCCCCTCGAGGGGGTAAAATTTTTTTGACCCCCCATAAAGGACAAAAATCGCACGCAAACGTCCCCTTTTAGCCTATAGTAATGCGCGGGGTTTTCCACTGAAAACAGGTGAAATTATTTTGACCCCCCCATCAGAGGTATTGAAAAAATTCTGACCCCCCCTGGTCAAGGGGTTGAAAAAATTCTGACCCCCCCCCTCAAACCCACCGGCCCCCCCTGTTGTTAAAAAATGATCACTCCCTAAGTACATGTAGTTATAATATACAATTCATGTTTCCCCACTTTCAAATCACATATATACCCTTCCCATACCAGAACTATAAATTAGTGTCTGAAATGTCCTCCCGAATTTCATGTCTTCCCCAATGACCCCTAAGTACCCTGCCTAACCTTGATTTTCCGTATTGAATAATCTTCACATCTCCTTGGAGTTTTTAGATCTGGGCTAGCCCGACCTGTAGATTCATGTGACCTGTGTCTTTCTTATCATAAAATGTGCATACTTTTAATAGAGAGTTATTACAATTCTGTGACCATATTTAGCCTAAAAAACACTTTTCCTGTCTCTCCTGTGTATAGCTGATATATCTAACTATCCCAACTATATTAGTTATCAACCCCCAAAATAAAACTAATTGTCCAGTGTGTAAGAAATTCTATACAAATTTTATGTAGGTATGTATAGGTGCTATTGCACTTGAGCGGACAACTCAATGTGGTCGAGGTGGGGCCCCCACTGCCCCCCACCCAAAGATTCGCTTCCTATGCCCGTGAAAGATCAAAACAAATGGCCATGTTATAGTATATCATCATTTTCTTTACATTGCATAAGTGCAGGTATTCATTGTAAGATTCGCAAACTCCTTCGAGTTTTCAGTGATGTACATTACTTACCTCATGTTTTAATAGAGTTTGGATATTGGGTACCAATACAGCAGCAAAATAGATCACAAGTAGAGGTTTGTAACCCTAATAGAAATCATTGTAGACAAGTCGCATTGGTCCATAGTACACATGCATTTATTTTAACAGAATGTGACCCATTTTCGTGACCTGACCTTTGACCTACTGACCTAATTTATCTAAAAATGTTATCCTCATGTTAAACATGTATTTACACTGATCCAATCACAGATAGTTGCATTATTCAAGGAAAACCCCATTGGTATTAGGATTTAATGAATTAAATTGAATTAAAAATAATTTAAGACTTTTTTCCTTCAGGTTCATTTTTAGAAAAATATGGTTTTTTTTTAAATTTTTTTACACCTGGCATATTCATAATCCTGACATTCCAAGCTTTAATTTGGTATATAGCATGTTTTGTTTTTCTTTGGTGATGGGTACAACTTGAAAAACAGCTCCTAGCTCAGTCATGCTGCAGCAGTAATAGGGTTATTGCATAGCGGTTTGCAATGCAGGATTCCTTGGTTAAACCTATGGAGCTTCACTCTTCAACTTGAGATAAACATCCTGCTTCAACTTCATTAACCGCATGACTAAATATTTTCACATGTATTAAGTATTAGACAATAAAAAGTACTTACAGTTATTTTGTCTACAGGACATTTATTGTCATCTCTTTTTTCTGCCCCCACATGTACCTTCTGAAAGGTGATCCTTATGGTAGAATTCGCATGGCCTTTAAATGTAGTGGTACACTTTTGCTTAGGGTAAAACGCAGGAAATTTTGGTGTCTGGAAAGTTCCCGTTGTTGCCAGGAGCTCCTTATTGCAGGAGGCTATAATTGAAAGATGAAGGTCAATACTACAACTCAGAGTCATTTCGGATGTATATTCCCTATAGGGATGACCTGGGATACAATATCAGATACCCGGTAATCAGATAATTCCCTCCATTTGCTGCAGAAGATTTTATGTGCATTAAATGAGAGCTGGCCCCACTATGGGGCTATTATAAGTCCCACATCAAACAATCAAGTACAAAATACCCGGCTTCTAAAATTGCTAATATGGTGAAAATAGGTTTTAGTTACCTTTGGCTACAGGAGAAGACGAGGGGGGTTCTGATGTAGCTGCCTCGACTGGAACCCTTTGCCAATTGATAAAGGCTGAGGTGCCATCAAGCTCATATCCACATACATCTGTGTTGAAGTCACAACTGATGGATGCTAAAAATGGTAGATGGGATGGTGTAAGGGTATTATAATGGTCATAATATGTGATGAAACAGGGAAAATCATAACATTAAAGGAAAAACCCCACAAATGCTCGAAATATGATATTTAAGGACATATGACCAAAAGAGTAAAAAATTAGGTGAATACAAGCCTAGGGTATTTTTTTCTGAAGAATCTGATTATGCTATAGCTAAGACTCTATTTTCCTTCTAAAATGACCCAATTTAGAATCCAAAAAGAATGTCAGCACATTTGGTGACATTCGGTTGCCATGGAAACCATTATTTTGATCTTTTTGAATAAAAAAAGTTATTCTTTCTTATCAATCTGTCCATAAGGTTTTCATAGCTGAAGACTGAATTGAATTATCCCCTCTAGATCCAAAATTATGGATGATTTTGTTTGTTTGTTTTCAATAATTGCATTTTTTATGCGTTATGCTACAATATTTCAATACGCAATTGAGTTAAGGGCTATCCTGAATTTCTCCATGTTGCTGACATCCCATGTTTGAGATATTTCTGTAGCTATTTGGAGTATTTGATCATGCAAAGTAACAAAATGTAGCTGAAGACATGATTGTGAAAAAAGGGATTTTCCCCTAATGTTATGATATCCCAAGTTTTGTCATATATATCCTTATCATATCTGTATATATTATGGGTGGAGTCCTTCCTGGTATGCTCACGTGTATAGTGCTGCAGCAGGAGGGGGTATTATCATCTGACCACCTGTCACTAATAAAGGATAGCAGACTCCTGGTACCATTGGAAAGCCCAGATCTAGTACATTACAACCCTGGTCTGAGTACAAATGGGTTCACGGGACAAACTTGGCAAATCACTAATGAAAACAAAAAGTTTGAAAATAAAATTTAATCATAAAATAAAAAATAAAATGCTGCACCTAAAACTGCCATTTCCCTCTAAACATTTTGGCATACAACAGAGATAAGGGACTTAAATTGATAATATTTCAAGATTTTTGAGGTCATAGATCAAAGGGCAAGGGTCAAATATCAGGAGCAGGTGCTCATAATGAGATCTCACTTCCTCCGAGTGTCAGCACAACAAATATAGTCCTCCAAATTGAAGGTGGTCTCATCCACTGCTTTTTGAGTTCTGTTGAGTTGATAAATTAAGTAAGGTCGTTTAGAGCGCCAATTGTGACAAACTATATAGGCCTAGTGGTACAGTATATAGCTGGGTATGCAGATATTGTTTAACTCTTCTTCTACCCATCACGCATTTTTGCGAGTTACTGCTGCTTTACCGAACGCGCATTTTTGCGAGTTACTCGCCGATTTTCGGCCGATTTTTGACCCTCTGTAACTTCCTTATAAATTGGTAAATTCTCACAATTTTTGGGGGCTGTGCTCTATGGCATATAGTCTCTGGGTAGGCAAAGGTGTTTGGCTGTGTATCAATTCTCCTCTTAATAATAGCCATCTGGACATGGATGAATATAAGCTTTGGGTAGCATGATTTTTGAGCAATATTGAGGGGTAAAATATGAAAAAAAAATGAAAAGAATTATTATTTTGGGGGTAAAAACTGACTTGAGGCAATTTTTCATGGGGAAAAAGATGGTGACTAAATTGAGAACATATGTGACCAGGTGAGGGAAAACATGCCTCCTCGGGGGAAATGGCTTTTTAAGGTTTAAGTCATGGGCTTTAAAATGAGTTATACCATGATTTCTGGGGTACACAGTGCTTTTTCGTGGCTATTCCCATACACATATTAATGGAATATAGCATAAATATGGCAGCACAAGGGTGGTATATTGACGAATATTGCACGAGGCCGTTAGGCCGAGTGCAATATCGTCAATATACCACCCGTGTGCTGGCATATTTATGCCATATTGCATTTATACCACCTTTTCCTCCATTTTGTATTAATTTCTTACCTGATATCCACAGAATATAGCCACGAGAAGGCATTTTGTAAAAGCAAGCGATACGGCCTGGGTCAGCGCTCTGCGCGAAGCCATTGTTTTTGTTCCTTGCCGGGAAAGGTACCGCTGTGTATACAGTCACTTTTCGTATAGAATCCAACCATGACAAGTTTTCAAATTAAAACATACATATCCTTAGACACTGTAGATCAGTACTCCATGCTTGATATGTCAGATATCTTCAAAATAAATAAGAATCCATTGATTTTCCAAACCGTTCCGAAATTTTCGGCGTCTTCCTCGTACGACGAGCAGTTGACCTATATCTACATCCGGGCCACTGACACACTTTCGTCGGACAAGAAGGCGGGTGGGAATGGCCGGACCACGACCCGCGTACGTTGGGAAAATCAATGGATTCTTATTTATATCGAAGAAAATGGAGAAAATTAGCACGCATTCCTCGTCTATGGATCGAAAACTTCTTGGGGTTTCAATATTATAACATGAAAAGCTTGGATTCAGGACGAAAACTGATTGAAAACATACGGCTAGGACTCCAGGTTAGAACTTATTTACCTTCGCATTGGGTTTCATCACCGTTCAGTGTAGCGCAATGGCTAAGGCCTTCGCCTACCACCACTGCGGCCGGGGTTCAATCCTTGTACGAGTTTGGACGATTTTTCACCTTGAAACAATGGCGAGACTAAATTTCTATGTCTGCCAGCGTCTCCCAAAATATTCTAAGTCCAACTTGACCTCGAAAAAGTATATCCAAAAATCCCAAAAAAGCACATGTGCGTATATGCTCTCATAATGCACTGGTAGGAGAGGGCATAACAGTAAGGCAGGTGCCAGAATAGTGGTATAACTGTCGATATTGCACACCCTGTATACTTTAGCATCAATTCTGTAAGGCGTGCTGTTATCCATGTAAGGTGTGCTGTTATCCATGTAAGGCATGCTGTTATCCAGGATAACAGCATGCCTCTCATGTCCTCCCATGTCATATGTTACATGTTAAAACCCACGAAATTTTCCAGGCCAGGGTAGGGATCGAACCTGCAGTCTCACATCCCAAATACAACTCCTTATGCACTGCGCCACAAGGACTGACGAGAAATGCTCAGTTCAAACCACGTCTCGATATGATACAAAGCCATGTGCGCTGTCGCTGTCCGCTGCCAGGCGAGGAGGTGTATTATACACAAACATAACCGCGAGACGCAGTGAACAGAGAAGGCGCGGTGGTCTAGCCGTTAGCGCTTTGCGCTCAGCCGCGTGAGGTACACGGTTCAAATCCCGGCCCGGACGCATCTTTTTTCGCTGTGTGCTCTGTCGCTGTCCGCTGCCGGGCGAGGAGGTGTGTGTACCGATTGTGTACACACAATGGCTGGCATCGAGTCCCGGGGAGGGGGAATAATTTTTGTTGGTATAATATTGATTATTTATTGGTTTCGTGGTATAAAATAAGTAGTCAATGGATAACTCATGACTTGTGTCATTATCCTTCACTAACACACACGCGTCATGAGTTATCCATTGATTACTTGTTCAATATCTTGAGCTAAAATATCCCCGGTAGTTTTGCTGTAATTGCTTGTCAAATATAGGTTTGTGTGTACAAATGAAAATAGGAAATAAGCTCTAAATGCATTATATTCTATCATAAACACTAAAAATGCAAAGAAATACAGTTTTGTGGAAAAATAACCAAAAAAATGTGATGTTTTTGTCATAAAATTGGTTCTAGAGGGAATTTTTTAGTTCTGTTTTCGGTTCTGGGTTCCTGAAGGAATTTCAAAATGAGTTAGTGGCAAAAATTCAAAATTGGAATTGGGGAGTGGTTTCCATGGCAACCAGAAATTGCCTTATCTACCAATTTTCTATGTTTCCATGGCAACCAACGTTCCAAAAATGGAACACTTTCAGTGGAGATGGAATGATTTTAAGCATACCACTGGATTTCTTATAAAAAAATTGGTCTAAACTTTTTTTAGCATATTTGTCAGTGTTTTACCCATATTCTGCCCCCTGGTGGCCAAAACCAGTACTAAAAATCCCCCCCGGAGGCACGTTCTTCCCCGTTGGGTCACATATTTTGATGCATTATGGGGGAATCCTGGTTGCCATAACAACATATGGCCCAAAAATTGGAACATTTGTTACTTTTGGTTGCCATGGCAACCATGGCAACACAATAGAACGTTTTCTCGGAAAGACTTTCTGATGATAGAATCTAATGGATATCTAAATCAGCTAACTCATGTAGTTTGCTTTATCATGCTAGATTATTTTTCTACTGAATTATTTCGATTTGAAAATTGGTAATACTGTCTAGTTTTAACATTGGCAGCCATAATAATTACCTCATAACTCTGCAATAAGAGCACTTATTGGAAATCAGGGGTAGCTCACCTTTTGATCCTTATTTACAGTTGGGGTTGTCATATTTTCACTTTCCCTTGGAATATCTACAAGATTATTTCAGTTTTGAGAGACTTTTTTCATCCTCTTTCTGATTAATTTTTTTTCAAAAACATCTTAAAAATATCTGGTTTGCAGGTAACCATATTTATGGGGAATTCGGTAGAAGAAGAGTTAATCTATCTAGACTAGCCTACCTTTTAATCATGACTTTTGGTATGATTCTTCCGTATGTTTATTTTGTTATGACATTGAAACATTTCATCCTCTGACCATTAATTACATGCCCTTCCATTCCATCTGGATGATCCAGGAACATTATAGCACTTCACATGAACCAAAACACTTTGCATTTCATTTATGAAAAAGAATGTAACATGATTCTCTCTGCTATAACTAAGATAAGGACTTACACGGGACACTTCTCTTTTTCTTCGACGGTGACAGGAGTGGGTTGGTGCATTTCTTGACCTCTATATCATCAAGGCTGATGTCACTTTAACCAAATAGGCAACATAAATATTATGGTGGTGAATTTGTAACGTGAAACCTATATGAAGTTGGTGTAGTTATATATGATAAATTGGTCTTAGCCTGAGTCATCATTCATATGAATTGTTTTCTCTTAAAGGGTTAATTGGTCGTTGCTGGTTTGTAATCATTGTAGGTAAGGTCAAAATAAAACACACATGAAATACCATTGTTAACTAATGCAAACAAATGACTCTTGTGTTCATTTAAGTGACTAAATACTGAGGCTGGACTTCCTTTATTAAGACATTATTTTATAAAGATCATAGGAAAATACCTTCTGTAAGAGAACCCTGTAGTGGCCTCAAACATGACAGTAAAGGTGCCAATAGGTAGAGGTGCCGACATTTGCTTCCACTTCTTCGCAGTATTTCCCTCCCTGATAGTGAGAAGTGGAATGTGGTCCAATGTATTTGTCACCACATAGACCTTGAATAAAAGAGGCACAATTTGTCGTAAATAATGCCAGTGGTTGGCACATACACATTTTATAAAGATATTAAGTCATGGTTATCTGCAGATGTATATCTGTGTTTACAAAGTCTTATGAAGTCAGAATTAATGTTTCACTGATTTCTAACACTGTTCAATTGTTATACATAGTATGATATAATAATTTATTTCCAATGGTTAATTATATTTATCTATGGTATTCATTCCAACCCTAAGCTTTTCCTCTGTGTCCATTTCATGGTATATCATGTGGAACCAGAACCAGATGCAGAAACCTGGCTCAGTGATTGTCCACTCAGGAGATACAAGCAGTGCCCTGTCTCCCTCATTACTGTTGGCACCATCAATATCTAAGATGTATTCTGTAAGGAGATAATGAGTAAATTTGAAAACACAATTGGGGATTTCCTAAAGCTCTAGCACTGATTAAAATGCTTTTGTTATAAGAATAATTCAAGCTTAAGCATTTGCTGGGTTTATAATGAATATTTCTAATACTCTTCAAAATATCATTTACGGAGACAAAAACTATGATAGCCGCTTCTCGTTTCTAAGGGTTGGTTCACAGCCTATAAGGAGGCTAACATTGAAGTCAGCAAATCTTACCTGGGACATCATTGGTTTACAAAAGTATGATATTGGCAGAATACCTAGATATGTTAATACCATTATCATCTTATAACTTGTCTGCTATAATTGGACATATTCAGTATGAATGGAAGTTATACTGACTGAGAGAAGACATGTCATGGGTGTAGCTGACATCTATAGCCTCATTTAACTTATCCCCTGCTTGCTTGCGTCGCCATTCAATTGGGTAGTATTTGGAGGATTTGTAGCCACACATGTACTTTGTCTCAAAGCTACATGTGACATTGCGTTTTGCCACTGTAAACATAGAGATGACATCCATGTTATATCAACCTTGTTTTAATAACACATAATGACTTTGATAGCTTAATACTAGGACTCTGATGCCTGGCTGCATCTGAATCTTTAGTATTAAAGGATGGTTGTTCCTTGCTGACCTAAATCTAGTCTACTTCGATAAGTTTTTCCTGGACCTGCAGGGGGTTTCAAAATGATATCTGTAACTGTCGTTTTGAAATGCCCTCCATGACTAGGTCTTGCAGATATAAGATACATAGAGAGATTGATAGAACCATTCTTTACTCATTACCTTGAATGCCATGTTATAATGCTTGACCTATGCTTTCAATATGATAGATAAATAGATCCACATGATATCAAAGGAGCAGGTCCTCATAAGCTGGCAGAAGCCCTGTACTAAGAGGTACATGGAAGTCATTTCCCAAACACTACGAGTGAGCTCTGGGCCATCCAAACTTAATGGTCACTCCAAATTATGTCCTGGAGGACCTAGGGGTAGTGGGAGTATACTGGCCACTCGTAAGATTTGAGAATCGACTAGCTGGCCTCAGCTAAATTGGAGAAAACATAGACAGGGTTAAGGTCTCATTTCTCATGATTTGTAGCAAAGAAAAACTTCTTGAACATTCACTCACAGCATTTCGCCGAAGCCTCATCACTTGCATCATCTCCAGGGCAATCCTCATTACCATTACAGGTGAGATGGACCGGGATACACAAACCACTTATCTCACAGCGAAACTGATCCAAGCGGCATGCTTAAGGAGAAAATAAGATAACAAATCTATTTAAAATACATATCTGGAAGTGCTGGCACATTTTGGGGAGCATTCATTAATTTTGCGGCAAGAGTGGCAAGAACCTTGAGAACTTTGGTGTCTATGGGTAGTGGGTAGGCCCTAGGTATTGAAATGTATAAACGCCACGGCGGTACCTAAAGGGTATTGTTTCTATCGTTCAATTTCTCTCCTGCCACTGGGATATTTTAGGATTCAGGTAGGATTAGATTTTCTAACCATTCAAAACGTGGTAAAGTAATCCAAGCATTCGGTGTAAAAGGGGCTTACCAAAAGCCAAAAATAAACCTCTAAAGCTAGCTCTTTCCAAAAAAAAGTTGCTCTGATTAACAAAAGGAGTGAATCAAGTCTGTCCTTCATGACACACCAGTGCATTAATGCATCATAGCCATTTGTCCTCACGATGTATGATTAAAGGCCCCATGAGTACCTCAGAAGCACTACAGGGTCGTCATGATTCACCATGAGTAACTCAGAAGCACTACAGGGGTCGTTATGATTCACCATGAGTAACTCAGAAGCACTACAGGGTCATCATGATTGACCAAGAGTAACTCAGAAGCACTACAGGGTCGTCATGATTCACCATGAGTAACTCAGAAGCACTACAGGGTCATCATGATTCACCATGAGTAACTCAGAAGCACTACAGGGTCGTCATGATTCACCATGAGTAACTCAGAAGCACTACAGGGGTCATCATAATTCACCATGAGTAATTTAGAAGCACTACAGGGGTCTTCCATGATTCACCATGAGTAACTCAGAAGCACTACAGGGTCGTCATGATTCACCATGAGTAACTCAGAAGCACTACAGGGGTCATCATAATTCACCATGAGTAATTTAGAAGCACTACAGGGTTGTCATGATTCACCATGAGTAACTCAGAAGCACTACAGGGTCGTCATGATTCACCATGAGTAACTCAGAAGCACTACAGGGGTCATCATAATTTACCATGAGTAATTTAGAAGCACTACAGGGGTCTTCCATGATTCACCATGAGTAACTCAGAAGCACTACAGGGTCGTCATGATTCACCATGAGTAACTCAGAAGCACTCCAGGGTCATCATGATTCACCATGAGTAACTCAGAAGCACTACAGGGTCGTCATGATTCACCATGAGTAACTCAGAAGCACTACAGGGTAGTCATGATTCACCAAGAGTAACTCAGAAGCACTACAGGGTCGTCATGATTCACCATGAGTAACTCAGAAGCACTACAGGGTCATCATGATTGACTAAGAGTAACTCAGAAGCACTACAGGGTCGTCATGATTCACCATGAGTAACTCAGAAGCACTACAAGGTCATCATGATTGACCAAGAGTAACTCAGAAGCACTACAGGGTTGTCATGATTCACCATGAGTAACTCAGAAGCACTACAGGGTCATCATGATTGACCAAGAGTAACTCAGAAGCACTACAGGGTCATCATGATTCACCATGAGTAACTCAGAAGCACTACAGGGGTCGTCATGATTCACCATGAGTAACTCAGAAGCACTACAGGGTCATCATGATTCACCATGAGTAACTCAGAAGCACTCCAGGGTCATCATGATTCACTATGAGTAACTCAGAAGCACTACAGGGTCGTCATGATTGACTATGAGTAACTCAGAAGCACTACAGGGGTCGTCATGATTGACCAAGAGTAACTCAGAAGCACTACAGGGGTCGTAATGATTCACCATGAGTAACTCAGAAGTACTACAGGGGTCGTCATGATTCACCATGAGTAACTCAGAAGCACTACAGGGTCGTCATGATTCACCAATGAAGTTTCGGCGAAAAAACAAGTAGTGCTTCATTAATGCATCATGGCGGCCAATGAGCACGATGCACAAGTGCAATACCGACATATAAAGGGTGAACTTACGGCAATGTTTTGTGTCACATTCAAGAAATTTTGGGTAGAGTTCGTAAGGCTCAGGCATCTTGTAGCATCCTAGGGACACATCATCTCCAGGGTAAACAAAAAAGGGTGGGGGCATACGACAGGACCTGATGATATAGTTAAATCAGTGTCAGGAAATTATGCGAAACTAAGATGGTCATCAACTTTTGGCGCTGCATGTACTGTTTAAGGTGTTTGGCTCAAAGTCTGCTAAGAGCTTTCTCCCTTGAAAATTCGTATCCTTATATTCATAAATTTATACGTCTTAAGTTCCCCTACGATAAAAAAAGAATTTATATTAAAGTATAAAGAAGAGAACATAATATGCGAACAAACCTCCCAGAGGATGAAGCAAACTGCTCAACCAACAGTTTTCTTTCAGGGGAGAGAAAATTGTGCCAATAAAGATCCAAATCTGCCCATGGTGCACAATGTTCACCATCCACACTGTACTCATTAGGACCATTGTATGAGGACTTATCAGCCGTCCATACACAATCACGGTCTGCAGGGTAGTAGAACATTGGGAAATTGGTGAGTCAGATTATTCAAATATATCTGAAGAGATATGCTAATGTTTTAGTAATGTTACAAAAGGTTTATATGGAAAAATGCAAAACCCATGGCGCACCCCTCATTTATCGCCTTTTTTTTATCAATCTTACTGAAGTACAGTAAAAAAATGAAGTGCTGTCTCAAAACATTTCACCCTGTACATAACACAAGAGTGGTTTCTAATCTGTAGGTAAATGAAAGTGCTATAAATGTACATACTGTATCTCTCACATGGCCATATAGATATATCATCCATCAAAAGTCCCGACACCAGAGGATCGGGTCCTTTTGGCCGTACGGTGGTAATCTTCAGGCTGTATTCTCCATCAGGCAGCTTCAGGAAAACCTGAAAAAAGGTCATTTAAGGTGTCATATCTTGATAGTCTGTGATTATCAGTTTGCAGTAAAGGTGTATTTATTCCAGTATATTGTACAGAGTCTTAAGGTATAGGTGGTAATGTTATTATTATTATTATTATTATTATTATTATTATTATTATTATTATTATTATTATTATTATTATTATTATTATTATTATTATTATTGTTATTATTATTGTTATTATTAAATTATTATTGTTATTATCATTATCATTATTATTAGTTTATTCACATGTAATCGTCCCTAAGGAACGTTTTTCCTTGCACTCTAAAATTGGTGTGCAGAGGACAGGCACATTCAGTACTCAATGATTGAACATATGAAGGTATATAAGTCTAAATATATGTAAGTATAAACTGCACACGTAGATTTGTTATCAGACAAATTGATTGGTTCTCCTCAATATGAATTATAACAACAACAAAAATATTTTTGTGATATATAGCAAAAGAGAAAATGAAATTCTGGCAGGGGCAGAAGGGTTCTGGGCCGTCAATTCTTTACCAGGAATATGGCATCGGTATGGTATATGGTACAGTAATGTTTAATGTATGTAATAAATAAATTATACATAATAAAGATTAAGGTAGGTGGTTTGCACTCTGAATATAGAACATGAGTGAATGGTCAGAGGTTTTGAGTAAATGGAATTAAAATCTAAGTGGTTTGCACCATGTGCAACCACCCAAAAGGCCAATAAATCATTTAGATAAAGTGCTTAAATGTTGAAAAATGAAATCAACTTTCAAAAATGAAATGTAAAATGAAAATCCAAAAGTGATTATCAATGTAAAAATAGGTGCTGTCAATCTGTCAGCCCATGCAAAACAACTTGTGACTGCCATCTTAACATCTTAACATTGAGTTCGGAAAATTGCACAGTTCAAGACAAAATGCTAAGTCAAAAGTGATTTACAAATGGATGCTGTCTAACTTAATCTGTCAACTCATGCAAAAGACTTTTGACAGGTATCTTTTACCATTGGGACTGACAGATTCCATGTAGCATTAGTGGAGGATGGGTCAGATGGGGGGTTAGGGGTCAGGTTGAGAGGAAAACACTCTTTACGACATATCGAACTCAAAATTTCAAACAATGGTCAGGATAGCAGAAAAACACACATTTTGACTTTTCAAACTCAAAATTTCAGAGTAGGGGCAGGGCAGAAAAACACATATTGTGACTTCAAAAATTACAAATCTTAGAAAAGGCTTAGGTAAGCAGGAAAACACACCTTATGATGTATAAAATTCCAAATTTCGAAAAATGGTCAAGTTAGCAAAACACTTTATAATGTATCAAAATAAAATTTCATAAAAAGAGTCAGTTTTGCAGAAAAACAGACATTGTGAATTTCCAACTCAAATTTCTGAAAAGGGTCAAGTTGGCAGAAAGATACACTTTATAGCGTATCAATCTCAACATTTTAAAACATGGTCAGGTTAGCAGAAAAACACACATTGTGAATTTCTGAAATTTTGAGTTTAAAGTCTCAATGTGTGTCTTTCTGCTAACCTGGCCCTTATCTGAAATTTTGAGTCCCAGATTGCATTTTAAACTGTCCCCAATCTGAATAAATTTGCGTCCAAGCCAAAATATGCATTTTCCAACAATGTGGCATTTTCTGAGAGACTGACCATTCTTACAAATTTTCTCTTGAAATGTGCAAATTCACAAATTCTATGTTAAAAAAGGTCAGTCACAAGTTGTTTTGCATGAGTTGACAGATTGACAGCACCTATTTTCAAATTAAAAATCGCATTTGGATTTTCATTTTTGAAAGTTGATTTAATTTTAAAATTCACATTGTGACCCTCCTGGGCCACTGTCACTGTACAGTAATTGCTGTATGGTTCCTTAGACTACACAAATGGTCAGGTACCTGGTTATAGTAATGAAATAGAATTACTTGCAGAAGCCTTTATTGTTGAGATTGGGTCAATGCTGTATTACACAAAATTGTTTTAAAATGTTTGACGTAACAATAAAATATAGCTGTGCATTCAATAGCAGAACTGACACCTGGCGTGTTTTGTATGCCTAACCACCAAGAAATGCCTACATATATGTTTGCTGCTTAAAAAAATTATTTTTCTGTTTAAAATGTTGATATCTAAACATGTTTGATTTATATACAAAACTATTTAGAACTTAAGTGTTACAACCAGGTAGTTGACTAAACATCTGCTAAGTCAATATCACATTATTAGTCTTTTTAACCCCATCTTTAGTCCCAACATTTTTGAAACATAAACACATTTTCTTTTGCAGTGCACTCCTACCTTGTTCCATCTATCATGAAATCCATGCGTAATATTGGCAGAATCAAACAAGAGCTCTTCTTGGAGAAGTTCATGGGACAAGATGACCTTGAGGTGGACATGATTGTTCTCCCCTTCGACGAGTTGAACATACCAGAACTCCATACACATATTGTTATAGAAACGGTAGTCGACAACGAGAAGGGCAGTATAGCCAGGACGGGTACCTGCCTTTTCCAGTGCAAGCACATGACCCAAGCCTGGTAGAAAGCCCAAGTTCTTTTTTATTATTTTGACAGATAACACTACCCTACGTAGCATAGAATCTAAGTCCTGCATTTGGAAAAGGTACACTAAAATCTTTATCAGATACTTTGTATATTATGCTATAAGTTATCTGTTTACTTTTTTAATTTTACTTGATTTAAAACAAAACAAATGCATTTGTATAAATGAGTTTCAGTTATTGGTACATCCATCATATATAGTTAAATCCTCACCCAAATTCAATGTGTGATCCTTCTTTATATGTATGTTAGACACATCTTCTATCTTCATAATGTTCCACTCTTCTTTAGCTTTGCCTATTTTGAGGTTGCACCCTGTATCGTCATCCTCTGTCTTCATCCCCTCCAAGTCACATGTCATTAGCTCGTGACCTACCATGAATAGGGTGTTGTCATATTTAATTAATATCATGGTAAAGGCATACGATTAATAATTTATATCCATCAATCATTATCATCGGCGCTGATCTAAGCATGGTTTCATAACCTAAGGCCACCTAAGGATAGTACAAGGGATCAGAGACACAAGAGATGTAGAAGTGTATGAATTTCATGACTGTCCGGTCCCCAGTGACAAAGAAAGAAGGAGTGGGGCATGTAAAAAAAAGTATTTTATGTTATCTAACTATTTGGGCTTGGACATTGCTTTTTTCTTATAACCCACGGTTCGCTATCAAGCCATAACCGCACTCTGAGACCTTTTGTTTGTCTTCAAGAAGGTGCTAGTTTCAACCTGGACATGTTAATAAATTGGCGAAGCATACAAAGTCAACTATGCCATTGATTTCCTATTAAAACCATTTAGGGTTCAATGGGGAATCGATCCCCGGCCGCTGTGGCAGAAAAAGCTCGCTGTCCACTATACCAGGCCGACCGGTGCTAGAAAACAATGTACATGAAGGATTTGAAAAAGTTGTCCGACATACCTGATGTTTACACGCCTCATTAGCATAGAATCCAATGGTGCCAGGTGGAGTTATTAACAGGGAAACATCCTTAGATATCCTATATGAACATGCCATGCCTAATTTCTCCATTTTGTTGGAAATAGATAAGAATCCATTGATTTTCTATAGCGATCCAACGCACACGGCCATTTCATCTTGGTGCCGAAGTGGGGAGGTACCCAGATGTAAATTGACATACTTTCAGCTGAAGAACTAGGTCAAATACGCATCAAACAAGGAATGGCCAGACGGGGCGGGTGCCAAGACGTATCGCTATGGAAAATCAATGGATTCTTATTTGTTTATAAGAAAATGGATACAGAATGTAGGCGAACACCCACTAGAGATCGTATATTTGGCGGTGCTAGAAGTACAGGACTTGACATGCTTGGATTCTACCCGAAAAGTCGTTGTAAAGACAAGGGTATGACGGGTTGAGTAAAAACAATGGCTACGGTGGCTTGGCAAACCGTGCGGATCGCATGCACTTACAAAATGTCTTCTCCTGGATTTATTATGGGGTTACAAGGTAAAAATTTAATACAAAATGGAGAAATATGTTAGATAAACGCCTTAATCAAGTTATGAGACAGCACTCATGGGTCTATGGTTCAATATTCCACTCCCCGCTGCGCTACATAAATGATATAGATATGGTATGATACATTGAAAAATAAAAGATACATTGATTGAGAATAAATGAAATAATGGATGTACGAGGAAGCATTTTTCTATGTGACCTTAGTAATAATAAAAGACTGGGGCATAGGAAAAGTGGGGCCATGGGGCCTGGCCCCCCCTCCCAATCACAGAGGAGGTGGAGCCTAAATATGACTGGGCCCCCAAAATGTGTCAAGCCTCATTTTAAAATGTACAAAATTCCCACAGCTCACCACTCAAATTGGACAAATAGTTCATAAAGATAGGGAAAACGGCAGCATTGGATAAAGATAAGCCATCAAGGAATAACCTTTTATATAAATCCCATAGTACCATGCATCAACACCTGCACGATCAAGCCAATAATTCACAATGGCTAGGATGGGGCCCTCCTGCCCCCCCCCCAATGAAAGTTTTCTTCCTATTAGGTATGGACTATTTAAAGTGCAGGTTGTACACCAGGGTGAGGCAATTTAATGACCAGGGGATTGAATTAATTTTTAAAGAATTTCACCTATAGATGAGCCAGATTATGATAGAATCAGGGAGTCACAAACTTGTATTCTGGACCGATGTACATTGGGTGTCTGGCTCTTAAGTGAAATTCTTTGAAAAACAATATTGTATGGCTACCATAGCAACGGTAATCAAATATCACTTCTAATTGACTGTTTAACAAGGTAATGGTGTGTTCTAAGTGAATGAGCCCCAAAATGGACCAAATTTATGGGCAATTTCTGCATCATCACAGCGGTCGAACCGTAGTCATATATGCTCTAATTTGTTTCCAATTAAAGGTCTGCCCAGATGCCACATCATAGAGTATGGAAATAAACTGACAGTGATAAAAATAGGAAAGCAACCCAGGTGGAGTATAAACGACAATAACAAATTTATGAAGAAGAACCATCACAGCATTGTGACCAAATCACACAAGCCATAACTTGCACATGAATAATCCATTGAACCTTTTGATACCTGCCAAATCGACCATGAACAGATTGATGTTGCCAAGGAAAGTGATTTGGGTGTTGATCTTGTTTCAATAGTTTCTATGTTGGACATAGTGACCAAATAGCTGGCTACATTACTGGGTGATCATACTGCCTACTGGCTAAATAGCCCCCACAGCAGTGACTCAATAAGAGACCCTGGGTCGTGTTTCAATAGATTCTACGACAGGTTCAGCCAGCTACGACTTGAGATGGGTCAAATCTTACCAGCTGATCTTAGGATTTTGGCTATACCAAATAACTGGCTACATTACTGGGTGATCGTACTGCCTGCTGGCTAAATAGCCACTATAGCAGTGACTCATAAGAGACCATGGTATGACAGCCCTCTATGTGAATAATTAGTGGGTAGTCTTAGCTGCTGCCCTCTCCACTCCTTTACTCAAATGTACCCAATCTTTGCTCTGTTCTTTGTATCCATATTAGTACTCTCTATAATATAGACTAATGATCCAAATGGTTTTGATCCCGGGCCAGTGTTAAAGAAGGCATTCTGCTATGGTTATTTATGTGCTATTAACTTACAATGACCAGTATGCATTATAACTGGTTGAGAACCTACAGTATCCCTCCTCCAGCTTTGATGTGATGTATTCTTCAAAGTGCTTTTGTAATCGATTCATTACCCTATATATAAAAAGGCATTAGTTCATCGCTGGTCCCCACCCCATTGAAATAACCTTGAATGCTTGCCAGGAACAGATAAACCAAAAGAGGCTAGACAAATGTATGTACTTTTTTCAAAGTTAACTCGATTTTTCTCCAAATTTTCAAGAGTTTTAATATTTTGAGGGACCCATATGTAATAAAACTTCTCACCAGCATATAAATTGATGCACATGATTGTAAATAAATGCAAACAGCATTTTGAACAAATAACCTCATCATGTTTGCATGACAACTACAGGCAGAACAAGTTTTGAATGTCGGCCATTGTTTTCTGCAAACAGAAAGCATCAAAATAGCATATTCATAGAGAGATATTTATCTTATAACTACCCAAATATCATCTCAAAATGACTTGAAATAGTAGAAATATCCTGAAGTGGGCACCTCCAAGAGAATCTGCTTGGAGAGTGATGTTGCTATCCCTTTTTGACGTAACAATGCATCACTAGGCAATGCCATGTTACATGGTAACGTCACATCACTAGGCAATGTCAGTGGCGTCGTGAAACTGGTCACAGTTTGCTGTGATCAGTAGGCACATTTTGCTGTGATCAGTAGGCACACTTTGCCATAATTAATAGGCACATTTTGTCGTGATCAGTAGGCACATTTTGCCGTGATTAATAGGCACATTTTGCGGTGATCAGTAGGCACATTTTGCCGTGATTAATAGGCACATTTTGCCTCGATCAGTAGGTATATTTTGCCGCGATCAGTAGACCCATTGCCATAATCAGTAGGCCCATTTTGCCGTGATCAGTAGGCATATTTTGTCGTGATCAGTATGCACATTTTGCCGTGATAATAGGCACATTTTGCTGTGAGCAGTACCGATAGGCAAACCTGCATGAGGTAGGTATGACTGGTAATATTTATCATATAAATATATGTACAGGTAGGCGACAACCTCTGTGACGTATGCCTTGCGTTTCGGTGCCTTTGGGAGACATGGAGTGCATTCTAAGGTGGAATATGGGTCTGAGATTGAATACAATATATCATATTATCTTAATGATATTTTATATATAGTAGCAGAAGAAATGAGGAGCTTCCATTCGTATGATTTCTCACTTGAATTGTGATAATAATGTTGCAATTGTAGTACATGTATATTATTCATTGACCATGTGTGTGACACTGTGACCAGGTGGGATCACCTATATGTAGATACTGCAGTCCTATGCTCATTTGAACAGAGGAGTGCAAACTATACCATGAGGTAGGTATGAGTGGTCACTATGTAGCCAATAGTGGCTCCTACGACTGGGTGCTATGATTCCATAGTGGTGTGTATTGAGTCAGTAGTTGAATAAATAGCAGCTGCCATTTTGAGGCCTGTACTATAGCTCACTATGTAGTCACTGCTATGGAGTCATTTCTTATGCCTCCCACTATGATTTGAGGCCATCCTGTTGTAGAAACTATTGAAATACGATCCTGTTCATGCCATGGATATTTTAGTATTATTTTATTCTTTTGCATGTGCCTTAAACTATGCTTGTGATGAATCATGGTTCTATAAAGGCCGTTTACTTAGGAGACTATAGTAGTGACCTATGCCACATGATCAACGCAACAAGTTGTACATAATCCCAAGTAGGTTCTAGCAGAGTTTCATGCACGGGGTTTCCACTACAATTAATTTTGGTGAGTGCCCATTCAGGATCGTGTTTCAATAGTTTCCACGACAGGTTCAGCCAGCTACGACTGGAGATGGGTCAAATCTTAGCACGTGATCTTAGGATTTTGGCCTTGGTGACTAAATAGCTGGCTACATTACTGGGTGATCGTACTGCCTGCTGACTAAATAGCCACCACTGCAGTGACTCAATAAGGGATCCTGGTATGACAAACCTGCATGTGAATAATTAGTGGGTAGCCTTAGCTGCTGCCCTCTGCACTCCTTTGCTCAAATGTACCCAATCTGGGCTCTTTACACTACTACCTATAACCCTGTGGCCAGCACCTTTGGCTCTTGGATGGCAGTTTCTTTTCCTAAAGAATAAAATATCATTTGGAAAAATGTGGTGTTTCACTTAAGAATTGAGCATTACGTCCACACATGGGCCAACTATGTAGTTACTAGTATGGTATGATGTAGATAGAGCACTAGGCCTTGCAAAGCTGTCATGCCTGTCATACCCAACCCTCACCCAACATGGCTTTCTAATAAAATTACAAAGGATATCACACCTAGCTGACACCTCAGCCCTACTATTAAGAAAGAATAACAGAGCGTTTTCGATACTATTAGGTCATTAGATATAGATCTATCATATGTGATTTGAAAGGGAATTATCTAGAACAATTATACATCATTTGGGCTGGGGGGTCTCGGTTGTCTTCCTAAAACCACCTCAAACTGGCCCCACCAGGCCCCTATTCAAGGCCAGGCCCCTATTGATTTGACAGCCCTCCTACCCCAGCCCCTATTCAAGGGAGGCTGCTATTCAAGGCCCGGCTCCTATATGAGACATTGCGGTAGTTACTGCAGCCCTATGCTCATTTGAACACAGGAGTGCATACTAGACCATGAAGGAGGTATGACTGGTCACTATGTAGCCAATAGTGGCCCCTATGACTGGGTGCTATAACTTCATAGTGTTGTGTATTGAGCCAGTAGTTGAATGAATAGCAGCTACTGGAGCTCACTATGTAGTCACTGGTATGGAGTCATTTCTTACACTTCCCACTACGATTTGAGGGTGTCCATTCGTGGAAACTATTGAAACACGATCCAGAGCATTTGAGAAATGACTTCCTGGTTTGCTGCCATAGGCTGCTTAGGTATAGCACCTACGATATAGACATGTATAGATTTACGCTTGGGGGGGATTTAATCTTATTTCTATCCCACTTTGTATCATAATTTATGACAGATCCTCCATCAATGGATCATAATAGATGGCATTGGTGCCTCATAAAAGTTGCAAATTTTTCATTAAAGCATCATTATAAATGAAAGATGCTCCAGTTATATATAATGACAAATGCTACATTAATGCCTCATGATAAATGACAAAACAACAAAATACTCATGTCGCCATGATGCATTATTTCATGCTATAATTATAGAGAGGGCTACTCAGTACACAGTATAAATTCCAATGATAATATATAGGTTATTACCTATGCCTGTACACCGGTTTCTTTTGTACAGCTCTATATGTGATTCATGGCAGGAGACTGATGAAGCATTTGGCATACCCGATGTCAACAGACATGACTTATGCTGTCTGTCATACACAACAACTGCGCATTCCACTGAATGAGCATCAGAACACAGACGGGAACACACCTACAGAAAAAAGATTTTGTCATATGTTAGACACACAAATCAGCGTATCCAAAATGGTGAACAAAGTGAAATATCACACATAACAGAAATAGAAAAAGGCCTACTATGATGCAGATCAATGCATTAAGACAAGTTTCTAAATTATCAAAAGTGTCATGTATAGTGATGAATAGAGAATGAGAGCGGTGTAAGTCTGAGATATTAGGGAGGTTTAGTGGCGACTACGTGGGTAATCTAACGCAGGCGTGCAGCATATACCTACAGCCTTGGTACGTCTGCGTTAAATGAGCTACGGGTGATGGCAAGTGTTTGCTAAACCTCCCTACTAATCACCTATGTTCTCAGTTGTTGTGGTCAAAGCAATACCCTAGTTTTGATATGCATTAACAGTTAAATTAAAGAAATAACAGCTTTATCACATGAAAATAGATAATTTGTATAAAGAACTTACTTGGAAGCTGACATTGGCATACCAATGATGGTGTCCGCCTTCTATTCGCAGTGCATCTATGTATGGACAGTTGTTTTCATTGTATGTGTAAGTCTCTTTACACTTGCCATCATTTTCTGGAATGAGCACTTTAAAGTGTCAAAAGTGGTTTTCTTCACTTTATAGTTAAATCAGACAGGCACAACTTGAATTTCATCATACAATGTAAGAAAACAATGATAAGAAAAAAAAGAGATTGAAAGTCGTTGTCCATAGCGACTACTTACTGCCTGTGAGCACCCTCATTGTTATTCAATACAGATTGGATTAAGATAGATAAGGAAAATCATGAGCTGTCCAGTTCAAAGGATCTATTGCACCCAAAAATGACATAATTAAGCATCCCTTTTGTCTCTTCTTTTGTTGTTGTAATTTCTTCTTCTTAACACCTGGCCGGCCCTCCTTTATAAAATGATTTGAATGAAAATCACTTTTCCCATACACAAGGCTCTATTTGAAAACCTTTTCCTATTACTATTTGTAAGCTATACGGACTTAGCTGGTTTGATTATCAGCCAATATAATGACACCAACTATTCACTGCGGTCCTCTCAGGGGCAGGTGGTACCCATCTGATAACTGTTATCAGTGATAGCCACTGGGAACAGGCTTCAGCAATGGCGGCTCCCATTGGACAATCCGCTACGTCAGTATACAAAACCCAAAATACCAATGTCCCCTAAATAGATTATACACTAAGGAACACTTTTGCACTTTTGGAGAGCAGCTGGTATGAAACTGTCATACTAGGATTATGTGTAGGACAAGGCTGGGGCAGAAGATGTGCTGGTATACATATTTACTTGTGTATTATGGGGATCACAGAACCATGATGCATTTGCAGTGTTTGATGAAATTTTCAGTCTAAAAAGGCCAATTAGCAGTGGTTCAATGAACTAAAGTGTCTTAGAAAGATTGGTTCTTAAGTCCATACATGTGTATATAATTTAAGGGCTAACGTATTGTGTGAATCGGTACATAGAAATAAAGGTTTTACCCATATTTCAGGAAGTAAATGAAAACTTTCATTGTTATCCTTGTTATCAGTTACCAAGACCAAACTGAATTTCAGTGGTTTCATTCCAGATGCTTTTTGGCCGTTCCTCATTCTTATGTTAAGGGGATTTGTATAATGTGCATATTCATGAGGAGAGTATATTGAAAGCCTGTTAGCATTAAATCATGAATACTATAAATAGATTCCGCCTAGTATGTAATGCAACAATGGCAGTACATCATAAATCCAGGAAGCACTAGTCTTTAGGTGTTGGCCTCTCGGTTATAGGTTACTCACTAAGCTAAATCCTTAATGATAAATTATGGGCTTCCACCAAGCCATAGAGTTCATATCTGAACCCACCCCAAGAATTATTAATTTCAATACAGTGGAGCTTGAGGCCTGCTGCTTGGTCTGCTTATATTGACATAGGCAGTGCCACTTTGGCAGGAGCCAAATGCTATCATAAAACATGAATCTGTAATAGCAATGATCTTGCAGTCTTCAGAGTCAGCTATTGCTAAAGCACTCACATTAATTGTTCATAATAAATTATGTATCATATCACCCTAGGGCAATAGATTGGGCACAAATAGGTCATAGCCTGGAGAATACATGTAGTTGTTTTTAAAGGACATTACGATAATATTTTTTTTTTCTTTCCAGTTGTGTGTCTAATGAAAGATTAATTTTATATGCCCATGATGTAGAATTATCCCATTCCTCAGTATGACTTTATTATTCTAGTTACAGCAATTCATCTTTACCTGGGCCCTTGAAGAACTCCGTAAGAACATCGTGCATCCCCTGTTTGAAGATTCCTGTAGACCTGCATCAAAATTAATATAGAATTTTGCAATAAAGTTCCTATCTACATTCTATTTATAAAACTCAATTTGTAACTACATACGGAATATTGAAATATTGATCACACTATACAGTTATGAACTAACGAAAATGTAACGATCTTTCTGTGGTCATGGTATCCCATTAGAAGAAAGAGTTCACAGTGCTATGTATGCCTCATGTCCATTAGAAGTGATTAAAAATATAAGTGACCAACTTGATGAGACCCTCTTAGATGACCCTTGGATCTTAACGAAAATTGCAATTTGATGGCGTGATTTTTTGTGATCCTACTTACTTGAAGAGGTTCTGGTTGCACAGTGTGACAGCAGGGAACGGAAGTTCGGGTTTATATGTGACATCTACATTGACAGATTTAGGATGTCCAAGGAACTTGACCAGGTTGGCAAAGATGATGTAGAGTAGAAGAACAATGGCAGTCAAAATCACCAATGTCCAGATTATCCTGTGTTAAAAGAAGATACATCAGAGACAATACAGACATTTTCAGTAAAATAGATGGCCCGTACAGTAACCCAATGTGGGCACAACCAATTACCCCTCAATGGCATAAAGATCCATTTGGAAAAAAATCTCTTTTGAAAAAGTGATGGCATAAAAGATCTCCCTTAGAAAAGAAGGAAAAATGCAAGAAAACTGTATTGTTTAGATGTTATTGAGGAACATCTCTCTCTCTCTTTCTCTCTCTCTCTCTCTCTCTCTCTCTCTCTCTCTCTCTCTCTCTCTCTCTCTCTCTCTCTCATTTCTGCTTCTGCATTATATCCCTCATGTGCTTTTTCTTTTGAAAAGTTAGTGTGCAGAATGAAGATCATAGCTGTTATTCCTTCTCCGGTGGAAACTACGTTCAACACCCTAAAAAAATAGTAGAAGTCCTTTCTACTAACCTTCTGGCATTATGGGTGTGCTTTGTTGTAGGAAACCGTATCCCATGTAGAGTAGTTTCCTGTGTAAAGTCATAAAGAAGCTCCTTCCAAGGTGGTGGGTGCACTGCAAAAATGGTGTTTAGATCCTTACACGATTCTACAGATAATATTCTTGTGACGTATTTGTAATCATATTAAAATCCTAAACATGTTTAGACAAACAGTGTGCTTAGCTCTCGTGTTAAGATAGGACCACCTGTTTTAAGTTGCTGTTTTTTTCTAATATGAAATCTCTGTGTACAGATAGGTCTAGCTAGAATCTAATGTTAAGTTGGAAAATTCAGGTTTACAGATTTATTGTATTGAGAGAATAAAGGCTTGAATACATTTTTTTTCATTAATTTCTGGGGGACAGGAATGAAATTGCTTCATCTTTTATGAGATAACATTAAATTGGTGTATTGATCATTTTATAGTAGTGAATGATTAATGTAGTCAATCCTCTATTCTTTTCTCTATTCTCATGATATTGCATGGAATGAGGCTATAATTCACATGGTGTTGGGGGACATTTGTCACAACAAACAATTGTGTCTGTGTGCAAAAAGTCTATTCAAAAGTAGTGCTGTTACATGTTGTGAATTTGACATCAAAACATCTAAACATATCTATGTTTATATATAAACACCTATTCAATATGTTTAAAATCTGTTTAAATGTCTAAACATGATTAGCAAAAGTGTGAGTATTTAGAACAAGAGTGTTTGATTTATAAACAGGGTTAGGCCTAAACATGATTAAAACCTAAACACAATTTTTGCATTGTGTGTGCCCAACAACTATGGAAAGGCAAAGGACCCCTTCCAATATTAAAATTTCTCTATAAAAGTTGCAAAACTAGGTGGCAATTCGTCAGAAAGCAGATTTAGAGAATATTTTCTCAATAACCCACAGCTGAAAGAGACATTTTTCTTGCATTCGTAGCTGACTAACAGTACAAGAG
This sequence comes from Acholoe squamosa, assembly GCA_949317995.1. Classification (NCBI taxonomy): domain Eukaryota; kingdom Metazoa; phylum Annelida; class Polychaeta; order Phyllodocida; family Polynoidae; genus Acholoe; species Acholoe squamosa. Next base: position 26,451,755 of record OX439046.1, read on the forward strand.
CAGCATAAGATGAATCAAATGAGGGGAAAAAAATTCTCAAAATTATGGCTAACGATCATTGATAGCAAAATCTTTTTTCTTGGCGTATCCTTCTTTCAAATAAGCACAGAAGGGGGTATCTTTAAGCAGGTAAGCCCTACCTCTCGTGTCCTTCATCTTAGTCCGTGTCAGTCAGACAACCTCCAGTTGTGCACATCACGGTGCATCTAGCAGACAAATGCAGAAGATAGCTTACTGCAGTGGCTGATGTTTCTCTTTCTGCATCACTGAACACACTATAAACCTTTGAGGATTGCACGATGCCTAGAGGCTTCATATTTGACATTTGACATCAGGATGTAAAACTTGAAAGATGGTGAGTAACTCGCCAACTGTACATCACGGTGTCATGTCGAGCCTTCAAAAATAAACTCTGCCTTATGATCAACATAATTATAGTGTTAATTGTCAGCAATGGGTGATAGTGAGTATTCTGCAGACTATAAAGGGGTAACATCCTACGCACAATGGTCAAGGTTAAGAGCTTAATGAGTAGTATATAGAGGTTAACGCAGCGCATAGGAACAGCTACTAAAATAGATTTGACCTACTTACGAACCAAAAGTGACCTAGTTTTGAAGGCGGGAAGTTTGAAATCTTGAGCTTTGATTGGTTGAGAGACCGGAAGTGATGTCATGACCTAGTTTCATGAGCTCTGATTGGCTGAGAGATGGTCTAGTTTAAAAGGTGGCAAATTTGAAATTTTGCAATTGAAGGCGTGAGAGACACGCCTTCAATTGTAAAAAGCCATGGCAACAACAAAACATAAACAAATGTCAGCCTGATTTGTCGGGGCACACATTGACCTACACACACACGGTCACACACCAACAAACACACACACACACATGTGTACACCTGACAGAATTTTACACAGGATACTTGATAGAACACAACCTTAACTTCATCTTTTAGTAAAATGTTACTGTTTTACACAATTACTTTTCTTTTATGGTTACTTTTTTTGCTTTTCACACAGTATACACATGACAGAATACAACCTTAAACTATGTAATATTTTTACTTTTTACACCTCTTCACACAGGAGACATGATAGAACACAAATATTTTTCACACAGTATACACATGACAGAATACTTGTATTATAATCTATGTGTGCATTTAATATAATTATATATATGAAAGAGGTTACTAGTACATGTAACTCCCACCTGGGACCTCACTGGTCACTGTATATGTGGAGGTGTCCCACCTCCTGACCCCTTGGGGTCAACCTCTGTTTCACAGTACCACACAGTCTCACACACCCCACAGGTAGCCATATTGGTTCTTGGGTCCCAGGAGGGAAATATCTTGGTTTTTACCATGCCTCCAGTACCAGGAGCACCAAGGAACTGCACAACATGTGGCTACAAACACACTCCACCCACTGGAGCTAAATGTACATTGGATGTTATGAACATGTCCATGAGCCAAAGGTCCAAGTTGGTCAAGGTGGGTGACGGTGAGAATCAAGGTAGGAGTGCTAGTGGTGACTCAGACTGGTCTGAACTCAAGTGTGATGGTGAGGAACAAACTACACCTGAGGATTTTGAGGGAGTTCAGGCTGCTTGGAGGCTCAGCAGACCCAGCTATCTTCACTCAAAGGAGAATTCACCACACTGCAGTCTACTTTATCAGAAGTGAAGACTTGGATTTACTCCTCAAAGGCAAAACCCCATCAGGGCCTCTACCTGGAGGGAGTGAGGAGGGGCAGGCACCCACCAACAACAGTGACTTGTTTGGTGGTGATAGACCACCACCAGGCACTCTTCCTATCTTCTCAGACACAGGGTCCACAGATTCAGATGGGAGTACACACACTAAGAGGAGGATCAAAAAGATGAAGGAGAGATTCTCACTCAGGAAGCACTTACCTCACATGGTTACTACCCCCAAGAGGTTTGACCAGTTGATGGGAGCTCTCTCTAGGCTGCAAATAGTGCATCTACAGAACGTTCCCCCTACCCCACAAGCAGGTAGCATACAGTATCATATTCAATACCTGTGCAACAGATCAGCCAAGGACATCAATAAACTTGATAAACTGGTGGAATATGATGCAGCAATTAGGGATAGGGCCAACACCTATGGAGCCAGGGCTTTTGCTTATAGTGATGAGCAATTAGTTGCCCAGTACCTGGCTGTGGCTAGTGGTGGTGGTGCCTCTGCTGCAGGAAGTGGGACCCAAGGTGGGGGTTCCTTTAAAAAGAAAAAGTCCAAGGCTAAAGCACAGGAAAGTGACCTAGACACTCCCTGCAACAGATACAACTTCTTTAAATCTTGTGGTAGTGGCTCTTCATGCAACAGGAGGCATGTATGCATGCACTGCAAGTCAGCAGATCATAAGGCCAAGGAATGCACCAATGTGAAAAAGCAGCCTGCAGCGTCTAAATGACCCCCCTTCAGTGCCTCCCGCGGGGACCACGGTTCATCAGGTGAGTTATAAGTATTTACAGTGGAGTGTGTAAATACAACCCCCATCAGTGCCCCTCACACGCTGCAAGGCATGTTTACGACAAATTTTGCAGCGAGTGCCCCCATAGGCGCCTCCCACCTAAAACTATGTAATTTTTACTTTTTTAACTTTTTTACTTTTTATACTTTTTCCTTAATTTTTATACTTTTACCTTATTTTTACTAGAGATTTTTACAGAAGTGTTTATACACAAAAATTGGCTTGCTTAACCTTTGAATCACTTTTAAAAATGGTAAATCTGACATTGTAAACACTTTTGTTTTTCTAAACAAGCTATAGATTTTAAAAAGTTTGCCATCATAAGTTTCCTTTTTTTTCTTTTTTCTCATGTGCAAAAAGTAAATTTGGTCATTTTTCATCGCACATGCTTCACTATAGTTTCTATGCATTAAGATGATACACTATAATGCATGAGCACCAGTTGTTAAACTGGTACAAATACGACGCTATAATGCTATGAAATACATTTGATTTTGGCACAAGAGGAGCTGTTTACCACTGACCTTTGTTCACTGTAGAAACTCTTGTAGTCTTGTTTCAGAAGTGGGCCCACATGTGTTTGAAGAGTTTCCAGCACTTGAGGCGTGATGGTGTGCCCACAGTGTGAGGGACAGATGGGGTGGTGTATGGCAGAAGGCACAGAAAGGCTCATTTCATTTATGTAGGACTGAGTGCCAATGTGGATTTTACCTCCACCCTTGTAAAGGTTCACCAGAACCGAAACAGGGCATCAAGAAGGTGCACCAGTGGGGATGTCTAAATCCTATACAAGGTTAGAAACGGCCGGTGCTCCCTTATAGGCTTGGTGTAAAATATCTTGGTAGTGCTTTAGGAGAGTTGGGCATTTGTTGATGAGACGTTTGACCTGGGGAGGTGAAAGGTTAATACACCTTTCAAATGGTCTATCTATGGAGGAGCGAATGGCCAACCCTTTTACCGTGGTTCTTGTACACCTCTATGCGAGCGTTCTTGTCACCTTCAGGGTAGAAAATTTGGTTAGAAGCGGGTGTAATATTTTGCCCACTCACTTTTTCCACAGGCTTTTTCTTGGAAGTTAATTTGAGGCTCTCATTTCCACCTACAGACCTAAGGTGTAGCGCTCCTGGCACCTGTGGTGGTGGTGGTGGTGGTGCTGCTGCTGCTTTAGAGGTTCTCTGCATTTTTTTTTTCTACCGGTTCAAAACCAGTCCCTGGCCCTGTGCCTGATGCTGTCACTTTCTTATTTCTCAAGTTGGTTTTCTCATCAGTCAACAGCAGGGGTGAAACGTCCAAAGGGTGGTTAACACCTGCCACCACCACTGTCACTGGCTTCTTTTTCGCCCGCCTTTTCCTGCTCCTCCTCCACCACCTCTTTGGTCGAGTCAACAACCTCAGGTTGAGTCATGACAGGATAAGTGTATGAGCTGCCAATAACATCTCCAGGTGAAGGTGGTGGTGGTACCGATGGTGTCTGTGCCGGTGCTGCTACTATTGGTGCAACTTCAGTTAGCTCGATAACGTTTGTGGGGGTTGTAAGGTCGTTGTTGTAGTCTGTAGACGTTGCGGGATTATTAAACTCGCGTATGTAAAAACAAGACTCGCCATTCTCCCCACTGTCCCATCCACTGTGCAACTTGCGCATTAAGGATTCCACCTCTGGAGTTTTATCCGGGGTCAGTGGCGGGTAAAACGGTGGTGCTGCTTCCTCGGCGCAGCAATCGTCCACTACTACATTATAACAAGGTGCAGAGGGCTCTCCCTCTGTAGAAGAGCGCTGCAGTTTAAGGGGTGGTAGCTTCTTAGCTCTCGTTTTAAGTTTGCTTGGCATGACTGTGGAAATGGTGGCAGCGGTGTAGTAAAGCTGTGGTAGGTGCAGTTGCAGCAGCAGCGGTAGCATTAAAAGTGCTTGTGTGATGGGCAATGAGCTGTTCACCACTCCTTATAAACCCTGCTTCCCCCTCCCTCCAGTAGCAGCCTAATGAGCCTGTATATGCAACCCTGTTTTGTTTATGTTAGACCGCCCACCAAGCTGCCACCGTGTGCAGTGCGTTGAGCAGTTTTTCCCCTCCCACTCCCTTTTCCCCAGTATGTATTACCCCAACTTAAACTGACCACAGAGTTGCCACTGTAAGCATTGACGGTGCAAGGGTCACTCACTGCTCAGCTCATCATGACTCCTGCTTCACTACCTTTGAGCTTATCCACTTCTCACAAAAGAAAAACAGAGGTTTTTATTTCAGACATAAGGGGTGGTCTAGAACAAGGTAAGCTGTTTCAACTATGGTGGTATTGTCCTGAACATCATCCTTCAGACACGTTTTTTCCACCCAATTTAAATTTTAGAGAGTGTTTCCTTCGAAACAACACAGCACCTTTGATAAAGAACGTCAAACACTCCTTTTGTCCATCCATAAAAAAAAATTAACACCAAAAGTAAAAATTGGCAGGTAGCAGGGATTGCGCTTACTCACAACGTTGTAATACACATTATGAGACGTCACACCATACCCTGTGCGTCCTCAATCTCTTTCACGTGCGAAAGGCAGAAAACTTTCTAAAAAAAATGTCCAAACGGTGGAAATTCAGTTTTTATTGATCCCACTTTGATAGAAGTGTTGATAAAAACAACACCTTTTAAGTGGACAAAATTACATTATCCCCCCTTCCTCCCTCCCCTATCTTGCCCATTGCCCCAAACAGATTCATTTACGAAAGGGTGTTCAGAACTTAAATTAGTCACTCCTCACTAGGCTGTTGTCATATAATATCCACTGAAGGTTGCAAAGTTATCACAGCTTATCTTATTAACCATTTTACCCCTTACTGAAAAAAAGACAAAAACTCCTCTTGGGTTTTATTTTTTTACCTGTTGGTAAAAAAGTTGAAAAAAACCACAAATGTAACAAAAAATAATTTTTTTAAAAATTTTGTTTAAAAAGAAAGCGAGTTTAACAGCGCATTTTTTTTAATTCTCATTGGGGACTAAATGGTAAGTTTCCAGTGCTCCATGGTTTTTTTTTTTAAAGAAAGAAAAATAGCTATTTTCCACATCATTTAACTGTTCACACGTTACAAGCTTTTCACAACCATCTGTGCTACATGCTCCAAAAGATCAAAAGGTAGCTGCACACCCAATTGTACCTATGTTTCAATATAAAAGCCAGTCGTCGGATTTAACATCCATCCTACCTATAGTCCTACTCAATCATAAAATTTTCCACACAACCTCTTTGTAATGTTAAGTCTATGGCGCGTGCTGTATATTTTGCCCCTATGTTAACTCTATGGTGAGCACTCCATAAATATCAACTTTATGGCGTTGGCTCCGTGCTGCATACTATGGTTATGATAAGGCGTTGGATTATTTAATTTTTACCAAGGTACAAGCATAAAAAGAAAAATACTTGTGCTCCAGGATCAAAGGCAAACTACACCTCCAATCCCACTCATCATAACATTCTCTGCCATTGACGCCTGTGCTCCAGGATAAAAAAAGAGACAGGTGTAAGATTTACCCATGAAGGGTGGTTAGCTTTTACCTCCTCCTGGCTTACTCGTCATTATTAACGTGTTCAAACTTATGGATTACACCCTGTTTGCATAATAAACGATTCCATGTATAAACTGAAAAAAATATCTGGCAAGCCACACCTATGCCACATGCTCCATGATCACGTTGCGTTTTACCTCCCGGTTCGTTTATCGTAATATTTTCCATGAATGAACCTATCAACATGTTCCAATTAGCCTTTTACATGGTACACCCTGCCATCACACGCATGCCATATGTTTTAGGATCAAAGGGAAACCTCCAGTCCCACTCATCATAACATTCTCCCACCACAACTCGCCAGCATTAAGCACTGGACACTGCTCCGTACTTGTATACTTATAAACGAATTTTGCTTTCAGGTGTAAGGATCAAAAGAAAAAGCAACAAAGTTTACCCCCTCCCCTACACCATAACATTCTCCCCACCGCAAGGTTACAAAAATAAATGACCCTATCAACATGTTCCAATTAACCTTTTACATGCTGCACCCTACCATCACACGCGTACCACACATCATAACATTTTCCGCACCACCACTGCCTCCGCAGCCTCGGCTAGCATCTATTGACACCAGTTCAATAGCCGTGGATCAGTTCTACACTCAACTGGACATGTTGATCAAAAGGTTGTCCACCAGAACCTGGCAAGGTTATTATTGGTTTTTCAGTGGAGGTGGTCAGTGGTTTCAAGCAAATGACCCTTCTGATACTTTGGCACCATTCCTCCAAGGTTGCTAAATGAAATGTACAGGGAAACCACACACTCCAGGTCTTAATTTTTTTGGTCTATAATGACACTTTCAAAGGGAAGAGGATGGCCTCCTCCAGTGTACACTTGTTGGTAAAAAAATCTCCCACTAATAAATGTGTCACGCACAGTCAGGAGGCCCACCTTTAGATAAGAATGTAATTGATCTGGAATGTGTATTCACTCTGCCAGCTGATGTTAAATCACTCCCTATGTAAAGCATCTACTGGGAAAACTAGCTCGCCACCTGGGCGACGCTGACGAGTCAGATAAAGGGAGGCCGCCAGCCTGTAGTGTCTAAAGGGTTGGGGAGGGCGAGCCTGCCGCCGCCGTCACCACCACCACCACTGCGACCGCACACACCTCATTGCTGCTCACTGGTTCATGGTTGAATAACAAACAATATTCTTTTGATGTTCAAGCTAGAGTAAAGGAAGCAGAGAAAAAAATTAGGTAGGGTAGGTAGGTAAGTGTGAAAGGGGTAGGGTAGGGTAGGGTGGGGTAGGGGTAAAGTATGGGGTGGGGGAGCATCCCTTAAGTAATAGGGGGCAAACCGCCCTACGCGCGCGTATGTATAACACACCCCCTACCCCTACCCTACTTTACCCTATATAACCCCTACCCTACCTCTACCTACCCACTCACTCTACCTACCTACCACCACAGCAATGGCAAAAGCAAAATATCCTACAGATTTGTCACTGTTTATGATCAGTGAAATGATTGGAGACGAATATTTAAAGGAGCTAGCACCCACTTTAGGAATTCACATGGAAGCACTACACTATCTTACACGTGAAGACAGTCCCCCATTCCGGAAGGCTCATGCTGTGGAAATACTTGCACACAATGCACCCTTTCAAATATGAAAAACTAAGGTCTGCTTTAGAAAACATTGGTCCTTGTCGAAAATTTTACAATTTCGACTTAGTGGCAGCACCAGAAAGAAAAGGATTTCAAGAGTATGAGAGCCGCTCGCATAGGACCACACTGGAAGGTATTGCGAAAGCAGCTTTCATTGACTTGCTGCTTTGACCACACCCATCTCAAAACTAGTTGTTGGTTGTAAACCTTTTGAAGTGTTGAGGATATGGAAATACAAAAAATATTGCCGCCCTTCGTTTTAGTGGACGTCCTACGTGGACTCAACTTGAAAAAGGCAAGTTGTTACGTGGAGGAATCATTGGAAGCAGTGGAAAAGACCACACACGAAAAAAAATGGTGGATGTCGTAGTCGATTTTGTTTAAAAAAAAATACTGTTGCTGCTGCTGCTGCTGCTAATGCTGCCGCTGGTTGAAAAGGTTTAAAGAGGAGGTCAAGCGTTACCCATTTGTTATTGAGTGCCAGAATGGAAGGACTGAAGGACTAAGAAGACAAAAGATCCACGAGTCACCAAGTGAAGGGAGAAGTGAAGCGAGGATCGTGAAACTGAGGTAGAATGGGTACTGAACTGCAGCCCGTAACAGATGGGGTACGGACCTCCTCAATATCCATTGGGTGAAGCGAGTTTATATAGCCCTTGTCTATGTAGAACGCACAACTAAGGTGTCCAACGACGAAGTGTGAGATTAAAAAGCGAATAATCTAAACCATCTGTTGTGTTTTGTCAAATTTATTCTATTGCTACCAATTTAAAGAGTTGTGATTTTCATTTTGAAGCCGAAAACAGAGTCTGTGAGGGGTTTTTTTCAGTTTTTTCTTAAAAACCAAAAGTAGCGACACTATGTGCTTATGCGGTTGGCGTCTCTAATGCGGCCACCTGGTCAAAAGCAGACACACTCATATTGTTTGCACACAAGCGGCGGGGGTGGCAGCTGTGGTGGCAACAGTTTACAGCTCGCTGAGTTGTTACAACTTTGTTCCAGTGCAAAAAATCCTTGCGCTGCATTGCAAAATGATGCAATTCATTACTCTGCTACCGATTTACATAATTCACAAACAGTACTGCACAAACTCGAGAAAAGGTGGTAAGACCGTCGCTACTAGTTTTTTCTTTTTACCCACAAAAAGGGTTGACTAAGTCTAGCTACAAGCAGTTCCAATAATATCCACTAGGTGTCAGGTGTGAAGAAAATACTAGTTTTTTTTTAACCACAAAAAAAAGCGAAGGCAGCAAAAAGCAGATCCAATAATATCCGCTAGATGTCAGGGTGCTCCACTAAACGCAGCTAAAAGTATTTCCAATAATTTCCACTAGGTGTCAGGTCAAAAATTGGCGCTGTCAAGGTTGCTATGACAACAACACATTTGTTTATGTTTTGTTGTTGTCATGGCAACCATCTCTCACGCTTTCAATTGCAAAATTTCAAATTTCCCGCCTTTTAAACTTAACTATCTCTCGGCCAATCAGAGCTCAAGAAACTAGGTCATGACATCACTTCCGGTCTCTCAACCAATCAAAGCTCAAGATTTCAAATTTCCCGCCTTCAAAACTAGATTTGACCTTCTTCATGTTCGTAAGTAGGTCAAATCGATTTCAGTAGCTGTTCCTATGCGCTGAGTTTACCCCTATATACTACTTTATGAGGATGGCCCATTAATGTTTTACAGAGGTAGGGTAGGTAGGGTACAAAGAGTTACAAAGGCCACAATGAGATCATATGCTACCGTGATGGACTTTGGTGATTTTTTTTCTCATCCTGAACCATCAATGAAGTGAGGATGACATAAGTTGCTATTCAAAGATTCATAGGTATATGGTACACTATAATGGGAAGTATTAATGTTGGATGGTTGACAAGAGATGTTATATATATAGCTCGAGGGAGAAAGTATACAAGGCTAAGGATGGGTGACAGGAAGGCATTTCTCAAGGTAGTGCGACTAAAAACAGCCACTATGATTTTGAAACCCTCAAAATGAAAGTGGTTGATCATAGGTAATGCACTACAACTGCTCTGAACCCAGTGCAGTCATAAGTGACCATTTAGATGCAGAGCTATAATGCATTATAGTGAGTGATCCCACTACGATTTGACAGAGGTCTAGTCGTACCATCTTGAGCAATGCCTTCCAGAGTGCCTAGGTTGGCATTGGCAACAAGTGAAACATGTTCCCTACACTCATCTAAAAAAGAAATGTACAACACTTGCGTCTTCATTTTTTTTATTGATACCAAAGGGACAGTTAATGGGGCTGTCCTCAAAGCTCAAAAAAAGCTCTGATTTTTTTAAACTAGTTCCTACTAAAATATAATGGGTTAGGATTACATGATTAGCAAATCAGAAACAATGTTAGTGACCAACAAAATGTTAACCCCTCCCTAAGGTATGTTTGGAAATTATTCACACATTTACCCAAAATTCCAGTGCCCCTGCCTCCATTGTTGAATAATGTACACTCTTTAGGTGCCTATTTGCTTTAAACTTAGCGGGAATGCTGCAAGATTATCGGCTAGCCGTTTCTCAAGAGCTACGAAGTGAGTCTCCCCACTACGAGTACCCCCTAAGATCCAGTCCAATAGTGGTGAGGGCAATCAGTGACCCAGAATTATCTATGATTGTCCATACACAGCCAACCCTATTCCCTCTATTTCTACAGCAGTCGTAGTGATTGGCCCTGTATACACAAGAATTCTCTTCCGATCCACGTCAGATTGGTACGATTTGGGAGAGCCCTTAACTTTGTGTTTGAGAAATGACTTCCAGGTCCCAGTTTCAGAACGATGATTATTTGTGTTTCCATCAATGAGTCTTCAGAGAGTAACATTTGAGTCTTATTCTTAAGATTAGATTAATCATTCAGTTTTGAAAAGACGCTGCACATATATCGAAAGGTAATAGGGTAAGATTTCCTGTTAATGTGGAGGTCAAAAGTATATAATACAATTATCTAGTTAAAAGGACTCTCTAATAGGGTTTTAAATATTATGAGATCTTTTTTACTATCACAGTCTTAGTCTTGGATATAATTACACACACCTAATAAAAATATATATCTTCTACATAATTATAATATGCATATCAGGATTTGTGTCAAACATGCATGAAGGGATGTCAAGTGATATTGACACTGTGATATTTGTTGTGTCAGCTGCAGTCGACATGCCAAATCAGTGACTGTCACAGGAGGTGGGTCGTGCACCTCAATGAGAGGTGTATGACAACAATTGAGGTACTCGCATAGCAGGTGAAATACCCGTGAGAACAAATCCTTACAAGGGCCTAGAGTCTAATAATAAATTATACTTAGCAACTACTAAGGATGGCCTAACCTGGTAAGCAAAGACAACAAATAGAAAACAAAATTGTTCTTGTTTTCTTTCTTTTCAAGTTGGATCAAACCTTGGAGTTAGATTTATCTGGTTCCTATTTTTACCCGATGGTATCGTCTTTACTGATGTTTGCCAGTTGTTGAAGCCATTGTAGGTAATGGAGGTACATATATACATGACAAAATCATAAATACAAATAATGTCTACAGGGATAGAAGACACTGAGGCTATAAAGTATACCTCACGTGGTCAGCATATACCTCACATGGTGAATCACAGTTATGTGAAATTAAAGAATCGCTAGAAATCCCTAAACTAAGGCTTGTCTCAGAATCCATTGGAATGGTTAGACAATTATTCTATATGTGTATGCCAGCCTTCAAACTTCTTTGTATGGTGAAGAACTTTCACCTTTTCATAGTTTCACAAACACTGCCTTTTTTTAGACTGGTAATTATTGTCAAGGCAGCTAAAATAGGAATATCTGAAGATGGGAAATTGTCTTGGGTAGCAAAATAAGTTTGAGAGTTTTACTAATCAGCTTTGACCACATTTCACACATTCCTCCTACTATTTCTATAATCTGTATATCAGTTAGGCCGTAATACGCAGCCCCTAATAGGACATACCAAAAAGATTTTTTTCATGCAAAAAATATTCCTGCGGACACTGGAACATCCCTGTGGATACTGGAACATTCCTGCGGATACTGAAGTATTCCTGCGGGTACAGGAACATTCCTGTGGATACTAGAGTATTCCTGCGGGTACAGGAGTATTCCTGCGGGTACAGGAGTATTTCTGCAGGTACAGGAGTATTTCTGCGGGTACAGGAGGATTCCTGCAGATACAGGAACATTCTTGTGGATACTGGAGTATTCTTGCAGGTACAGAAGCATTTTTGTGGATATGGGGGCAGTGGGTTGCCCTGTACACACTTGTTTTATAATGTGCAAAAACTAAAAAGGGGCTATGATGTATTGTATTTTCAGTTGAGCTTCAATCTCAGAGCTGTATTTTGAGAGGAGCCCAATAAAATTATTTTCAAACTTGAAAAAAAAAACAATTTTACAAATGTGGCCCTATCTTTGCTTCTAATTCTTTCACCATTGGGAAGCTGAGATCGTGTCCTAAGGTCCTACGTTCAGTACCCGCCAAAACTGTTGAGTATCCGCAGGAATTGTTCAGTACCTGCAAGAATTGTTCAATATCCGCAGGAATTGTTCAGTATCCGCAGGATAGCAACCGAATTATTAGTTTTACCTAAAGTAGACTAGAAAAAACAAAGTCGTCGAGAAAAGTAGTACAGCCATTACATCAAGGACTGCCTGTTGCCAATGGCAGTAACCATGACGTATGGCGTCATCACTTGATGCTGACGTCACTGTGATGTCACGTTCTATACCGCATAACCACCTAATGAGGCACGTCATTATGTTGACGTGTGAAGGGCATTGAGCTGAAGAATAGACACAAATGTGCTTATCAGTTGCTGGTATTAAATAAGAACTATGAGTGTTTTGGAATGTGTGCCTCGATGAAAAGTAAAACTCAATGTTTATAATTGTAAGTTTGAAATATTCTTATGGTCAATTAGACGTCATGATTTGTTTAGCTTATGTTGTAAGATATGCAACATGACGAACCTTATTCAAAACCGAAATATTAAAAATATAGATTCAGTCACTACTCATAAATACACCAGTGAATAACAAGCCACTGTGTGGTTAATACATCCCTGGGGGTTTGGAAAGATGTGGCAATTAATGCGAAACCTTAGGTATCACATAAACTTTAGAGAAAGTAAAGAGACCTATGGCAATCACTTACTGTTAGTCTGTATGTATCTTTGGTTCTCACTAGATTCTTCTGCCCGTGTCTGTGAGGCATCTGGTGCTGAAGAGTCAGTTGTTTCAACCTGTACAACTTCCTGTACATCCCCTGTTATTACTTCTGTACCTGTAGGAATAGGTTCTTCGTCATCCTGTCCATCTTCAGCTTTAGCTAAAACAGTAGTGGCGTTATCTACAGTTTGAATAGGGCAGAACAAAGAGTGTATTTGGTCATTTGAAGCCTTGTTCATGAGCAGATAATGCATTATCTAACGCAATGGAAGAGTTTGGTTCCAAGACACAATATCAACGCCATTTTGAAAAAAGAGGCAAATAATTCAAAGGTCTACAACTCAGAGATAATCAAATGTGACACAAAAACTATTTTCTTTGAAGAATTTATTTTTCGGCTCTCCAAAGTGGTAAAAGTTTTATCATGAAAGCTCTAAAATTCAATTCAGGAGAGCACTACAGAAATGGGCATTTATGCTGAAAATCTGCAATAGATGTATCTGCAATGGAACTTTACATCTTGAGGTGGCTGTAATATTCTTATGCACATTCCTCTGTAGGCATATGGATATCTACACATCTGTTGGCATGATATAGCAATGAAGTGCTCCTCAGTTTATGATATAATAACTTTATTTGCTGGCACAGCATTGGTGCAAGCAATATGCTGACGCATCTATATATCGACCCAGGCATAAGAAAGGGTGATTTCAAGAAAATTGCGTCTATATTGGTTTTAGGAGGATAAAATTGTCTTGAATGCTAACATATGAAAGATATCTTGAAACAGGAGGTACATCGATATCATAATTGTGTTATCGTCCGTTATCTCACAATTCTGGCCTCTACAGTGCTTTTTTGGTCACAACCCCTTCTGTTATTGGGGTTTAACCACACTCTGAGACCTTTTATTCTTCTCCAAGAAGCTGCTGGTGTGAACCTGGACATGTTAATAAATTGGAGAAGTATACAAAGTCAACCTTGCCATACATTTCCAGTTAAAACCATTTAGGGCTCTATGGGGAATCGATCCCCGGCCACTGTGGCAGGAGGCAAACTCGCTGTCCACTATACCAAACCGAATGGTGCTAGAAGTCAATGTACATGAAGGATTTGAATTAAGTTTTCTGACATACTTGATGTTTGCACACCTCATTAGCATGGAATCTAATGGTGGAAGGTGGAGTTATTAACAGGGAAACATCCTTAGATATCCTAGATGAACATGCCATGCCTAAATTCTCCATTTTGTTCAAAATAAATAAGAATCCAATGATTTTTTATAGCGATATGTCTCAGCACCCGCCATTGCAGCTTGCTGACCCAGTTCTTCAGCCGAAAGTATGTCAGGTTACATCCCGGCACCTCCCCGCTTCGTCAATAAGACGGAATGGCCGTGTGACGATGGATCGCTATGAAAATTCATTGGATTCTCATTTATTTAGAAGAAAATGAAGACAAAATGTAGGCGAACACCAACTAGAGATCATGTATTTGCTGGCATTAGAAGTACAGGAGCTGGCATGCTTGGATTCTACCCGAAAAATGAGTGTAAAGGTATGTCGGGCAGAGTGACAACCTGGCCATGACGGCTTGGCAAACCGTGCGGATCGCATACACTTTCAAAATGTCTTCTCCTGGATTCTGGGGCTATAAGGTAAGAAATTGATACAAAATGGAGGAATAAGTGCGATAAACACATTAATATATGTTTAACGTAGGACTCATTGAGGTTACCTGGAAATATTCACCCCCCGCTGCGCGGTCGGGCGAATATTTCCAGCAAACCTCACCTCGTCCTACATTAAACATACATTAATAGCTTATTATTGCCCTTCTCCAGAAAATGGAGTTCGCTCTTTCACACGGTAGCTACTATAGGCTCATGTGGCAAGAAAGGGTGACATTTTTCATGAATAAAGTATTACATGGCAGGCCTGACAAGCAAAGTTTGCAATTTCAATAGATTTCCGAAAAGTCCAAAAACTTTATCAGCAACTTCTCTGAAAAGTTACCCTTTCTTGCCCTATTGATCTATAGTGATGTACAGACAGTATTAGCCTCATGGATAACAGATTCATTTTATATTAGTAATAGGACTATTGATAATGATATGTCAACTATCGTCAAAATACCTTTATTTCTTTTGTCACCTTTCTCTTCCAGAGATTGTGATTTGGGTACGTCAATAAAACTTGTCTCTTTATTCCCCTTTATAACGTCATCATTGACAGCGCCGTAACCAGGGTTGTCGAGTCCCTCTATGGCTGTACACGCTGCATCAGTAGCTGTTGTTATTGATACAGCATCAGTGACTGTTGAATTTGACAGTGCATCAAGATCAGGAGTAGATGATGAGTCTGTGAAGCACTTGCAGCAACCCAAGCAATGATGCTTGAAGACAGAAAGAAAGAGCTTAATTCGCCCAATGTCAATGACAAGAACACTAGATCTAGCTGTGCTTAAACGTTGTTTTACCTCTTTTGGCCTTTTGGTAGTTTATGTATAAGGATCTTCATTGTATACCTAGGCGTACTCAGTGTTTTCTGATTCACCAGAGGTAAATTCAAAATGATCTTCCATCAGGCTCCCAGCAATGGTAGGAAAATCTAGCCCTATTGATTTATCTGATGGTAGTAGGTGACTTGAAGGCATTGAAACAGACAGTGCTATTGATTTAACTGGCGGTAGGCTGAGCCCTGTATACACCTACCACAAGCAAAACACACGGTGCACAGTGCCAGGCCTATAACAAGAGGCACAAAATAGATCAATAGCTGCGGAACACTCCTTTTGACAAAAGGGCATAAACAATCATTCCCCTTTATCCTATGAATTATTCATAGTGTGTACTGGCTTCCCCTCATGGAATGAGGATGGATCACTTGATAGGGCATGTAACACATGAGTGGCTATAATACACATAGCTAGCTGTGGTCAGCCACTATTGATTTCTTTTCCTACCACCAGCACTGATGAGCTCTGAAATATCAATAGTGGAAAATCGATAGGACTTGCTACTTCTTTTTCGCCTACCACCAAGGTAGCCTTGAAGGTAGCTGTGGATTGTGGACTATGAAAGGGTCTTATAAAATCCACAAGATTTGCCAACACCACCATCGCTGGGGTGCTAATGGCAGGTTGTTTTGAATTAACCTCTTGATTTATAGTAGTAAGGGCAAATTAAATGATAATGTCTATGTTGTGTTAATTCTGCATATTATGTGTATTGTTATTAACTATTAACCTGATTAAAATATCGAAGGCATAGGCCTATATAGAACTACACCATCTCAGTATATGACAATGGATAACTGTGGATGTGACTTTATTTCTGGTCATAGAAACATAGATCTGCAACCCAAATTATTTTGATCAAAATACAGCTTATGAGCAGGCCGAGAATCTCATGTGATATAGCATCCTAGCAGGCCTAGTGCCCGGCTTGCAGTTGTCTGGGGTGGAAGACCACGACTGTATATGTGAGATCAGAAATAAAAATGATCAAACTCGAACTAAACCTCTATTATGATCCAACATCTACAAGGTTATTTTGTTGATGAGTGACAGACAATTCCAACTCACCTGCTTATTTGTGGTGAGGAGACTGACTAGGAGACACACAATTACAGTAAGTAAAAACTCAAAAAGAGCAAAGTGCAGGTTCTGAAAGTCCTTAAGTACCACAGGTCGCAGGTCTTCTTGGTATGGTTGTGGTAAGTATACAGCATTAAGAACTAGGCGTATTAACCCCACAAGCAAACCCACCATCAGGCTCCAAAAGGCACCCTAGGAAATATATGAAAAACAGTTGATGAATTCTTCACACTCAAATGTCAATCTAATAATGACACATGATGGACATTTGGGTAGTTTGAATCTGATCAATCCTTACGGCTCTTAATAATCTTTTTCTACTCTGTTGAAGACCCCACAATAGCATAATATTATATAGCATTACACCTCCTATGTATTTTACCCAGATAACACCAGAATAATTGATTAAAATGTAGTGCACCAGCTCATGATTTATGGTGATATTAAGACACAACTTACCCTTTCAGTTGTAAATGGAACAAGGACAGACAGTAGGTATATGGCGCACACTGACGGAGCCAGGTAGAGAGTAACGGTTGGAGCTACTTGAAAGAGGATAAATGTTGGTAAATCCGCGCTTAGCATAGCTATTAGCACAGAAATAATGAAGAGGCCAAGTACTGAGAGTCTGAAACAGGAAAGATAGTCACTATTCAATAGAAGAAGGTGACAATTTTGGGCTCAATGAGAAACTTAAATTAGCCTAGTCGCCGGCATTATACTACGCACGTACTCCATGAGCAAAAGACAGTCAAAATCTTCTCTGGAGGGCATTTCTTGGTAGTGTTAATTCAGAATTGTTAAGAAATACGTTACTGAAGTCTCTAGGCTTACCCTAGGCACAGTGCGTAAGTACATTCCCACCTTTTGTCACCATGAAGAATGCAGTGGATAACTAGTCAGAGCTACATAACTGCATCATGTCCAGATGATACACAAAAATTGACATATATATATATATATATATATATATATATATATATATATATATATATATATATATATATATATATATATAAAGGTATTATCTTGATAAGTACATTATGACGAAGAAATCTACTGACGTAACAGAACCTACCACCATGTAATAAAGAGTACATCTACCTGCCTACAATCATGAGTTCCCTATCAGAAGCAGAGCCCCTGGTTGTCCTCCACAGGTCCATGGTAAAGATGGTAGAAGAGGCATTAAGGGCAGAGCCCAGGGAGGAGACATGGGCGGCCATTAACATCATGTATATCACCCCCTTCCACTCTCCCACCACATGGTGGATGAGGTAGGGCACCGCTAGGTGGGAGCACTGAGGGCTGCCACAGACAACCTTACATACTACAGGGTCAGAGCATCCCACTACCTCTGAAACAATTATTGACAATTTAAGATTAGATTGATATTTTGTGAAATTGGATACATGGATTGGGAGCACACCTTCCTAGTTCTAATAGACAACTTAAATGTAAAGTTTATGTTTAGAAATATGCATTAACAGAAGTTTAATGTCCAAATGAATATAGTTGTGGAGGGTTCTTTGGAGAGACCTGGTGTGGGGCCTTTACGCAACAAAATAGTATCATTTTGCTTCATAAAGGCTCATGTGGGGCCTTTATGCAACAAAAATGGCATTATGCAGCAAAAAGCCTTTACGCAACAAAAGCCTTTATGCCACAAAAGAAACTTGCCTTTACGCAACAAAACCTAAAGGATGGACTTATGTCCTTGCCTTTATGCAACAAATCCTATATAGTGGCTGCGATTACCAATTAAGGCTAGAGAAATACCTTGCCTTTACACAACAAAACCTATACAGTGGTCTTATTGTTACAGGAACACCTTGCCTTTATGCAACAAAATCTATATAGTGGTCCTTAGTATTAAACAAAGCTACAGTCCTGAATACCTTGCCTTTACGCAACAAAACGTATAATATTATAGTGATTTCATTGCTACAGGAACATCTTGCCTTTACGCAACAAAACCTATAGGGTGGACTTATGTCCTTGCCTTTATACAACAAAACCTATAAAATGGATGTGAGTAACAAATAAGGCTACAGGAATACCTTGCCTTTACACAACAAAACCTATACAGTGGTCTTATTGATACAGGAACATCTTGCCTTTATGCAACAAAACCTATATAGTGGCCCTGAGTACTAAACAAGGCTACAGAAATACCTTGCCTTTACGTAACAAAACCTATATAGTGGTCTTATACAACAAAACCAACAAAACCTATATGGATGCGAGTACCAAATAAGGCTACAGGAATACCTTGCCTTTACACAACAAAACCTATATAGTGGTCTCATTGCTACAGGAACATGCCTTTATGCAACAAAACCTATATAGTGCCCCTGAGTACTAAACAAGGCTACAGGAATACCGTGCCTTTACGCAACAAAACCTATATAGTGGTCTTATACAACAAAACCAACAAAACCTATATGGCTGCGAGTACCAAATAAGGCTACAGGAATACCTTGCCTTTACACAACAAAACCTATATAGTGGTCTCATTGCTACAGGAACATGCCTTTATGCGACAAAACCTATATAGTGCCCCTGAGTACTAAACAAGGCTACAGGAATACCGTGCCTTTACGCAACAAAACCTATATAGTGGTCTTATTGATACAGAAACATCTTGCCTTTACACAACAGCAGAGAGATCTGGCTGAACTCATTAGGAGGCATTTGGGGGCTTGTTCATGTAGCAATAAGACCACTATATAGGTTTTGTTGTGTAAAGGCAAGATGTTCCTGTATCAATAAGACCACTGTATAGGTTTTGTTGTGTAAAGGCAAGGTGTTCACTTGGCTTTGTTTGGTGCATCAGACCAATATATAGTTTTGTTGCATAAATGCAAGATGTTCCTGTATCAATAAGACCACTATAAAGGTTTTGTTGCGTAAAGGCAAGGTATTCCCATAGCCTTGTTTAGTACTCAGGGCCACTATATAGGTTTTGTTGCATAAAGGCAAGATGTTGCTGTATCAATAAGACCACTATATAGGTTTTGTTGCATAGAGGCACAATATTCCTGTAGCCTTGTTTAGTACTCAGGGGCACTATATAGGTTCTGTTGCATAAAGGCATGTTCCTGTAGCAATAAGACCACTGTATAGGTTTTGTTGTGTAAAGGTGAGGTATTCCTGTAGCCTTATTTGTTACTCACAGCCATTATAATTATATAGGTGTTGTTGCATAAAGGCAAGGACATAAGTCTACCCTATAGGTTTTTGTTGCATAAAGGCAAGTTAATTTTGTGGCATAAAGGATTTGTTGCAGAAAGGCTTTTGTTGCGTAAAGGCTTTTTGCTGTATAATGCTGTTTTTGTTGCATTTATGCAGCAAAATGATACCTTTTTGCTGCATAAAGGCAATTTGTTGCATAAATGCCCCACACCCCCCTTTCCCTGTATAATTCAAATGTTGTAAAGCTGATTATTTACCTGGAAAAAGTATGCGAGAAACCATGCCTGTTAGAACAAGAAGACATACGAAGGCAACCTGCAGGAAGCCAGCTAGGAGGACACCACCCTGGGCGTGGCCAACACTCCGTGCTGCAAGAACATTTTGTACGCTCACCTGAAACAATGACCCTTTAAAGATAGCACAGTGCCTTAGGGCATCACTCAAATAGTTATATTCTACAATGATCCACTTCATTCACTTTATGCAGAAACGAAACTGGTCTCAACATGAAACCATGTAGGACCTCACCAGATGATGCCAAGGAACCGCACTGGACACTAAAACCCTTGAAAATTGGGAGTGCCTTTGACACTGTTGATTCTTCTAGGCTACGACAAAAGTCGAAAATTCGTTTGCAAATTCTTAAAAGGCACAAATCGACAGAACCCACACAATGATAGCTAATGAACACACAGCTGACTTCCTTGGTTAGGGTCCTTGAAATTATCTGGTGGGGTCCTATGGGGTTCTATGTTTGGACCTATGTCGTTTCTGTGTTCTATGTATATCTGCACACTGTATTATCCATATGCAATGTTGGGCAGAGATTTCTAAATAATGAATTTATTTGGCTTCTGCAGACATTTAGTGATCAGAAAAGCATTGCCAAGTTCAACACTACTTTCCTTCTCTACATTCAAGGCCTATGACTATATGTGACATGTACTGGGAAAGGGGCCCTTATTCCCCCTGCACTAAGGGCCCTTTTCGCAGATCGTGTCACAATTATGTGTCTACATCCTTACCTGCCCTGCAGCCACCACAAAGACTACACACACCAGAACTCCCATAGTTCCCGGCCATGGCATGTTTGGGTCTGAGGCTGGTAAGAAGAGGTGTATCATGGACAGGTCATGTGATGTATTGGTCGAGCTCTCATTGGCTGTGGTCCCGCTGAACATGGCCATCAGTTTGTCATAGCCATAATTTGCACCGCTTACCTGAGAATAACCTGTATGCAATTGTAAGGCAATGGTACATGTATAAGACACCGTGTAGTCCTGCAATCTGTAAGGGCTGAGTCATTTATTGCCAGCTGTGGCGGGGGGTGCTGGATTTTTCGGAGCCTGCATTTTCTCCCAGCCCCTTACCAATATGGAAAAAATTATCAGAGCCCTCCAGCTATTTAAGGGCTGATTTTGCAAAAAATGAGCCAAGTGTGAAGGTTTATTGGGCTTTGGCCCAACAAGAGGGTCTTTTTCAAAATGCCCCCCCCCCTTCCCAAATTTAACTGGCATCCCCCCACCTGGAAATAAATGACTCTGCTATTAAAGGTAGTTTATAAAACGCCAGCCCATGCACTGCTGCACGATAGAAGTGCCCTTGAGTGCATTATAGAAGTACAGTGCACACCTGAGCAAGGTCACAGCTTGTCTATACTTCCTGTGGGATATCAGGCTTGAAACTTTTAATCAATGTGATGAAAATGCTGACATGTTTTATAAAGACAGTAGACAACTCATTCTTCATGTCCCTCGACCATCATGCATTATAGTCCAACAGAGAATCTCGATATGAAGAATATTGTTGTTTAAACCACGATTTCTGGGTTTCTCAGTGCTTTTTGCTGGATATTCCCATGCACATACC
Organism: Acholoe squamosa; assembly: GCA_949317995.1. Classification (NCBI taxonomy): domain Eukaryota; kingdom Metazoa; phylum Annelida; class Polychaeta; order Phyllodocida; family Polynoidae; genus Acholoe; species Acholoe squamosa. The sequence goes on from OX439046.1 coordinate 26,473,270, forward strand.
TGTCGATATTGCACAGCATGAATGCTGTAGCATGAATTTTGGAAGGCGTGCGGTTATCCATGGATAACCCGCACGCTGTGTGGTTATCCATGGATAACCTGCATGCCATGCAGTTATCCATGGATCACCTGCATGCCTCTCATGTCCTTCCATGTCATATGTTACATGTTAAAACCTACAGAATTTTTCATTGCCATGGTAGGGGTTGAACCTGCAGTCTTAGGTCCTTAGTCCAACTCCCTATGCAATGCGCCACAGGGACTGACGAGAGAACCTTGGTTAGAACCATGTCTTGCTATGATACAAAGCCCGGGAAGGCGACAACTGCGGGCTGTCCGCTACCATAACCGCGGGACGCATTCAAACATAGCCAAGCCGAGACGGCCGCTGAAGGAGGAGATGCGGTGGTCTAGTAGGTAGCGCATTGTGCTCAGCCGTCAGAGGTATGCGGGTCGAGTCCCGGTCCGGGTGCATCTTTTTTCGCTGTGTGCGCTGTAGCTGCCCGCTGCCGGGCGACGAGGTGTATGTACTGATCATGTACATATATTTATAACCGTGAGACGCATTCATTCAATCATTCAAAGCAAGCCGAGACGGGGGCTGTCGCTGTCCGCTGCCGGGCGACGAGGTGTATGTACCGATCGTGTACAAACACTATTTTTCGCCGTGTGCCGCTGCCAAGCCTAGCCGGGACGGGCGCTGTCACTGTCCGCTGCCGGGCGACGAGGTGTATTATACACAAACATAACCGCAAGACTCGTGTGTGTTAGCAAAGGGTAATTACACTCGGCCTACGGCCTCATGTAATTATCCTTCACTAACACACACTCGTCATGAATTATCCATTGTTTACTTGTTCACTATTCTCTAAACAGAGAATCTCGATATGAAGAATATCGTTGTCTATTCTCTAAATGTAGAATATGGCTAATTCAAAATTGACCAACATTTTTTCTTGATGAATTTCAGGTCGAAAATCATAGAAGGTTTGCATATGACGAATTTGGAGATATTCCAGCCCCTACTCTTCGAATTTTAGTTTACCCCTCTATTTTGTTGGCTCAAAGTGTCAGGCTGGATGAGATCTTCATGTTACATATGGGTTTTGATGGTCCCATAGGGGTCCAGGGGGGTAAAATGTGCCCAAAATGACCGAAATTGTCTGGGCAAAATTGTGTCTGAGAGAATTACATTTGAGTTACAAGCCATGTTGAGGGCTTAATTTCCTACAGAAACAATCTACTGATTAGGGAAATCACATTTTTATCTATGTCAGATGTGTCCTTGCTATTGTAAAAGAAGCATACTTATAAAAATTCTTTTTTCTGGGCACATGTCTGGGCGAATGACATGTAAGGCCCCATATGCACACTTTCTAAGATTTGTGACCTTCAGTGAAGTTAGTTTGGTACTAAGGTAACATTTGGCCACAGGAGGTGATTGAGGTTTGGGTCTTAACTAAAGACGCCTATGATAGACTTATTTTTCTGCATTAAATAACACAGAAAGAAATCCTCCAACAATTTCTTAACCGAACTTCAGGTATGCATAGGTATGACCATTAGAAATATTTTGAAGCCAAATACTAGTGGATAACTGGCAGAATAAAAAATGGCTTGAAAAAGTAAAACTGTTACTGAATTCTTAAGTATAGGAGTCTATGGATACAGAAAATATGAAATCAAGCGATATGAATGGGTAGAATGCCAATGCATCACACATAATGTGTTGATAGAGTTGATTTTTGATGTATGACTTAGGAATATGAGCAAAATTGTCATATTTGGTGGTTTCGTATTTTGCCACCAGGTGCCATTAGCGTAGATCCTATCTACTACCTTTAAGAAAACGGTTATGAGTAGAAATGAAAGAGGCAGAAGGTACATGGTATATTCTCCACTTGTGTAGAGATATTGATAATACCTACCAGGAACATAATAATGACGTTTTCATTAGCCTTGGACAATGACCTGCCTAAAGACTTGCTTGGGCATCCCATAACTTGTACTCACCTAAATGTGCAAGGGTGATACATCCAAAAGTAATAACAGCCATATTTGGAAAGACATTTGTCCACATCACTGCTGTGAGGCCACCTGTCGGACAAGAACAGTATACCTAATTTAGTTAAGATCGATTTTGCAAAGGTCTATGATTCCCGATGCATTTCTTTCTCCCCCAAGAAAAAGTTGTGCATCACAGGCGGGTAACTCATTGATGCTGCATATACATCTTACATCTTGTGCATTAAGGGCAAGTAACTCACAGGTATTTTAAAATACCCTTTAAACAACTCATCATTGTCCATTTGCTTGCTGTCACTGTGCACAGTGTGTTCTGCTTGTGATAGTGTATGCAGGACTGAGGCTACCACCAGAAAATGCATAGGGCTGGCTGTGTTAAAGCAAGGCAGTCACACCTTACCACCACTAAAACCAATAAGGCAGAAAAATTCCATCGCTTGGGGACTGATGATAGGGTCTTTTGAATTAACCTCCAGATTTGCCCCAGTTAAACATGTTCACAAGAATCCACTGACTTATAAGAATGTTCAATTTATAGGGATAACTCGAGATACAAACTTGTGTTATGACTTGTGATCAACACAAGAATGCACTTTTTCTATTCCTGAGAATAACTCAAGAAGATGACTCAAGTTTTCTCAACGAGAATCCACTGTGTCATTAGAATGTTTGATTCTTGAGTCTTATTTAGAAGGAACATATGAGATTTCTGGGAATAACTAGAGATGTAAACTTGTGTCAGGACTTGTGATTGCCATAAGAATCTACCCAGTTAGTTTCAGGGATAACTCAAGATTTGAACTCATGACATGACTTGTGATCCACATAAGAACTGATTGCATCATGAAAACGTGTTCAGTTCCAGGAATAACTTGAGATCTAAACTTGTGTCATGATGTGTGATTGCTACGAGAATGAACTCAGTGAATTCCCAGGGAAAAAACTCAAAATGTCAACTTGTGTCATGACTTGTGATCCCCACAAGAATCCACTGGCTTATGAGAACATATTTAGTGTTGAGGAATAACTTGAGATGTAAACTTGTGTCACGACTTGTGATTGCCCTGAGAATCCACTTGGTTAATTCCCGGGAATAACTCAAGACATCTACATGTGTCATGACCTGTGATCCTCACAAGAATTGACTGGTTCGTGAGACCATTCAATTCTCGAGTCGTTTTTAGAGGGTGGAACTAGTCAATACTGTGTTCAACAAAAGAGCATTCACAATTAAAGTACTGTGTCGCCCCTCAAGCAATTAGGGCGAATACAGAGTAGCCTTAGCTTACCTGTACAGGTGTATATAGCTGGAATACTAAGCAGTACCTAGGTACAATAGATGTTGGTATCTGCATTGTATCTAACAATTCGAACGGCTGCATACAACTCTACCTGTAACAATATAACAGTTACTATATGAATACAATTAGTTCTATGTGCTAATGAGTTTTGAGTTTGAAACAAGTTTATTGGCAAACAGTATCTTAACGTACTGAAGCTTTTATAACCATCAGCCGATATAAAGAGGATACATTCAATGAAGGCATATTTGACAAAGTGGTTTCCATGAACAGTTTTGGTTATGTTTTTTTTCCATCTTTAGTATTATGCTTACCACTCATTTCCAGATCCTCAGGAAATGGAGAGAATGGAAGAGATATATTGAACTTAATAAAGCAGGTGGATAGAGCTGAACCGAACAATGGACACTGTTCTGAAGTTCATCGTAGTCTACATTTCTATATCAAAGTAATGGATGAAGATGAATTTAATAAAAATGTATCAGAAATTAATCCTTTTTTTCATCAACATTGAGTCTTACTTACTGTGATTTTCACTCCGATGTTAAGTATCAAAGATAAAACAGAGAGGTAGACCTTGATTCTTATACCAGCCAGTTTGTATTCTAAGTACTCCGGCATTGTGAAAATCTGGTAAATAAAAGGAATTTATTTATGTTACAAAATGCATTGCCTCTGATTCTTTATTCTATGGATTATATAAAACGCTATTTATGCGAGCTATACCAAATATTTATACCATTTTTAATTGGTATGATCCAAACGGTTGGCAAGAAGAAGAGATATGTCACAGTTCTGGTAAATGGCTGACATGTTTCCTTCTTCCCTCTTAGATAAGACCATTTTCCCAAATCACTTAAAAAGTATCGTTTCTGAAAAAGGTGCTTTTTGGCTAAATGCAACACTTCCTGATAGATCAACACCTGATGACCCCTCCTTTCAAGCACGCTGACCTTACACCGCTGTATCCACCTCTTACATTTTGTATGAAGAACTGACTCTGCCACTAGGCATGACATGTTGGTAAATAGAGTCGACCACCCTCCCAGCAAATTGTCGTGAGTCGTTGTCAACCTGCTTGGACTGGCTCACACATATCACTAGATGGAACACAACGCCTTTATAGCACAAGATCACCAGGAATAGCAATTGCTATATGCCACGTGAGTCTAACACACAGTGGCGAAAGATGACGGAATGAGTTATTACTCAAAAAGGAGTCACCATTGATGACCAATCATGGTGACAGATGACGACAATTTGCTGGGCTCAGTCAATACGAAACCCGCCGAACCCAGGCTTTTGCCAGCAAAATCACTGCCGGGCCTGCAGACATTGCCACAGTGCAAGACCGAATTTCTCATTGAAATCTTGGGACCTTGGGCTATGATTTGTCTTAAGGACTTGCAAATTGGATCATTATAAATGTTTAAGTTAATTCTTGTTTTCTTTCCTGGCAATAATAATCTTGAGGTGTTCTGTCCTGCCAAAATCAATCCAGACAAGCCAAATAATAAACTCTGTGGGACCGAATGGCCTGCACAGGAAGAAGTTTTCCGTATAGACTGGGCGGTCAACCTATTAACCTTTTTTTAGATACCATATGACTAGCAATCAATTGTGCACTATAAACTGAAATATGAAGACAATGCATATGCCCAAAACAGTACTCATGGCTTGTAAAAAAGGACCTGTGATATCATAATGTGGAGCGGAAAATTCTTATAAGATTGGGGAAACTAAAGATGATCCAATAGACAGAATATTCTTCTAGACTTATCAAATGTGTTCTATGCAGTTGTATATGTATGAAATCCTGGTATGGTATTGAAAACAAAACTGAAATCAAAATCAAATCAAAATGATGACAATGATCAAATGAGACCTATATCCATTTTTTGCCATCTCATTGACGTCTCAAGGCTTGGTTATGAGCTCAGACATTGCTGCGTCAAATGTACTAAATAGTACAAAATTGTATTATATAATGCTCATGTATTGCGTTAGATGTGGTCAACTTGCGGATTTGTATTAGTTTCTTGGTGTATTGTTAAATCCGGATAATGAATATGTCTGATAGATGGGTTGATATTTAGAAGCCATTTAGAAGCCTAGATATGACCTTTTCAAGTGGTATAGTGTCAAAAATATCAGATCTTTCAAAATTGATATTTTAGCATTTTTCTAACATATGGGTAGATATCTTTCATAATCCTTTTCTTAGTAAACTTAATTTAAGCCCCAAATGCCTAAAAGACATGGCTATAGTTGTCATGGTTATAAAGAATTACATAGGGATTATAAAAGATTCATAAATCATTATATGTTTAATATGTCAATTATCTCAATTTAGTCAATTTTTAATTGATCTGACTGAATTTACCGACAGAAGATCTGCAGAAGACCACCTGGCTCAAATATACAAGTGTTATATACCAAATGAAAGCTCTTGATGAGCTGTAAATGAATAGGTCAATAACTAAACATTTTGTATGTGCGACTTCCGAACCATTTTGTTAGGATGGGTCACATATGGCCGCGAACAAACTAGCCGTAAAATTATGTGGCCCCCTATGTCTTTTGGCATAAATTTAGCCTCTTCTCATCGTACATCATCGTACATCATCTATGTAGTACGATGACATTCGATAATGTATGATGACGTACAATGAACTGCATGTAATTATGACATACGATTAAGATGGATATGAATGACGAGTACTTTTTTCTTTGACTCGCACAAGTATAAATGGTATGTCATTGTACATCATTATTGTACATCAGTGTAAGTCAATGTACATCAGTGTACCTCAGTACATCAGTATTGTACATCAGAAAAAAACAACATTGTGACGAATTGTGGCCTTGTGACGTGGGGGCCATTTGACTGGGTGGCCAAATGTCAGTGCGGCCAAATGACCAGGTGCTTTATGTCCAGGGGCTAAATGGTTGGGGGGCCGTTTGACTGGCACCCGTCTATTTTTTGTTATGTGTTAATGCGCATGTTTTGTCTGGTAAATCATATTTCGCCTTTATGTTTGTCAAACATCTTTTTGATCATTGTCTATGTGTTGCTTTTCATGTGTATTACAAATTATGGATAGCTTATATGAAAGTTGCACTAATATTATAATTGCTTTGTAATTTGAGGATGGATGATGAATACCAAATATAAAATGATGTTGTTATGAGTGGACTTCAACTACCACTTTATGTACATATGTGAGGAGTTCAATAAAACTATTTTCTAACTCAAAAATGTCACGTGATGGCGATGTAATTTCCAAGGTTTTAATGCTCAGGAGTCAGGTACAATTACAGGTCGATGTAGATGATGGTTAAGACACAATATCAGCGATAGTACAAGAGTTTATATAACCGGGGTGCGGACTAGACAGTCTATACGTGTTACCCTATGATTGGCTGGATGGCGGAGCCTCCAGGGGTGCTGTGTGTGCATGTCAATGAGTGTACGTGCAACATGGTGTACCATAACATGTATGATCTATGTCACATGTGGGAACATGTGTGGCAGTATAGAGTTCATGGTCCATGGCATTATGTACATCATCATTATATTCTCAATATGATAATTATGAATATTAATGGTAATATGGTTATGTAACATTACATAATCATTTATGATTGGGAAAATAGTATTAATTCGCAATAAGGTCGGATGGTCGAAATAAGATACCAGCATGCCTGGTCGAGTTAGGGGAAACTTAACCTATATGTATTGTGTACCTACCTTGGCCTGGTAGTATTTTCGTGCAAACAACCATCCCAGAAGGAGAAGGCCTAAGACCACCTGAGAATGATGAAGTTAACGACACTGGCATAAACTTTATTTCTTCTTTTTGTCTGTCTTATTTTTTACATAAACCCTCACCAGACAATTTGGCTTGCTTATCTATAAAGTACTGTACTGACAGAGCGGTGCATGTGTTGATGCTTCTCGAGCAGAAGGCCATGTTTTCTATCTAAATTTAGGAGGAACAATTGAAACTTTTACATAGACACTGATAAACATTATGGTCACACTATATAGTTGCCACAAGTTCGGCAAATGATTATGAGGTAAATACTTTGAAACTGAGAATCATTGGGCATTTTCTACAATATTTTTTGATTTGATGACCTCAAATCAACCTATTCATGCAGTTTTTGCCTCCACATTTTTTTTTATCATTATTGAGCAATGTGTAGTGGTTCGTCTCGTTAAGTTAGATTAAATCATAACGAAGAGAGAGAAAAGTTTCCGGGTAGGCAACCGAGCTTTTATTTCAGAGCTTGCGTTACATACGATCACAGCCTCAGAGGACTACATGCTGCTAGTGCATTCGGTTACCCTTTCGGGTAACAACCTGGTTGAGCAGTGGGTAAACCACTACTGAGGAACCTAGGGCTAGGACCAGCCTTATATAGGGGAAAAGCCCGCGAAACTCAGACCGGCCACGTGACGTGTGGCGGACGAGTGGTAGGCCCCCTGGTGTAGTGGATACGAACCCAGAGGCAGGTGCTGCCACCTGCCATCCGGATTCCCCCACCACACCCGAAGGACCTAGGTCTGAGTCTCACGGGTGCATGAACGTTAAAGTGTAAAATACCATACCCCTACACTGCCCCCCTTAGACAATAACTTGGGGGTAATTAAACCGCAGTGTATTAATAACCTAGTAAGTGATTGTTTACAATACTAAAAAGGGGTATTAATTACACTTGCTCGATGTGAAATAGGCTATAGTATAAGACTATCCTATTTCTGAAAAATTATACAATAATAGCATCGAGTGTCGTTCATGTTATTTCCATCACTAGCTTATAACAACCATAAATGATAAATATACAATTATCACAGATTTATAGTAACGTTTTGACAACAGTAGGGTCCTGAAAAGGACCGGTGGTTGTTAGCAATGATCGTATTATGGTTATTGAACCCGGAAAAAAAATTTTCGACTTTTTAAATTAACAGCTCTGTCTACTTTACAGAGTGAATTAAATATTAATGATCAGATATGGACAATTAATCTGATACTATATGAACACAATTAGGTATTAACCTGAGTAATACAATACTAAGTTTAGAGAAATCCGTTGGACCTTCTCTTATTTTATAGAAAAATATTTATACTTTTGAGACGCAGCTCAGTTTATACCTTAGTGTTTTTATATTTACAAGTTACAGAAGAATTATAGTCTCTCAATATATTGAGACCAGGAATGACCTATATAGACAGTTATAGGTCTAGGATTACCATAAATAATTTTTAGGATTCGCAGATCCAGTATATTTATAGGTACCCTTATATAATAATATATCTTTATAAAAGATATTATATAGTTATAAATACAATTTTACATACAATATAATAATATCAACAAAGTTACTTGTTTTCATGATTGGAGGATGTAACAGGAGTCGGATGCTGCTGATGGCTTGGTATGGGCGAGCTGAACCCTGATGCCTGAAGTGCTATAGTAAAACTTGTTGGTGGGTGTAGCTAAACCCTGATGCCTGTAGTGCTAGCTAACTGGAGGTTATAGTAGATCCAGTTGTAGACTGTTGATGGACTCTATGGGCGTAGCTAAACCCTGATGCCTGTAGTGCTAGCTAACTGGAGGTTATAGTAGATCCAGTTGTAGACTGTTGATGGACTCTATGGGCGTAGCTAAACCCTGATGCCTGTAGTGCTAGCTCACAAATAGTAGTGGTGTAGTAGTAAATCCGGTTTGTAGTTCAAAAGTCCATATTAGTGTAAATTGTCCATGATTTTATAATAGGCACAGTCATTACATTGTGGCACAGTACAATTATGGTGTTTACAGCATTCGTACTCCTCCTCCAGAGTGACTTGTTTGTTTTCTCCTTCTGTTTTCAGTTTCCGGATTAGGGTACAGTTTGGTACCCGAATCAATACGGGTTGGATAAAAAAATGGTTTCTTATCCAACAATGCATGGGTAATAGAACCCCGGGACACACAATTATGTCCGATCTTCATGCAACAGTTTTTTTTTACTGTTCCATGTTCTCCTCGGGTGGCTGGTTTGGACCCGGTTGTTGAGCCAGTGGCTGAACAGGGGGGTTCATACCAGTTCCATCCGTAGGTGCCAATGCGGGGACAGCAGGTGTAAGTTTCACCTTTTGGCGTGCTTCGAACAGCTTCAAAGCATGCTCAGGTGTACCGTCCCAGTTATCCATGATAACTCCGAAGACCTTGAAGAACTTTTGCTGGTTCTTCATGTTCGTTGCTCGTTCTAGGTCGAGCATCTGAGAAGCTGTTTCCTTCTCGGATAGGGCCTCCTGCCGCAGATTAGCAGCTTCCTGCTTATCTTTGGCAACATCCGCTTTGATCTGAGTCGAGATTCGGTTGATCTCTGACCTCTGGATCGCGTCAATACACTGGAGAGTGCTCGACACGGTCCGACGATACATGTCCAGGTGGAGGTTTTCCAGATGGTGCTGTAGCGTCTCAAATTGTTTGCTCTGGATATTGCAAGACAATTTGTCCTCCTTCTTGAAGAAGGTCTCCACTGTCTGGATCAGCTTAGGCCGATGAACCACAGCACCAGGTGGGGGTACCTGACCCTGAGGCTTCGGCTGTGCTCCAGACCCACTCGCAGTGACAGCTACCTGCGTGTGCGAAGAAGCAACCGCAGTAGTAACCGCACTAGCAGTGGTCGAAGAAGGGCCTTGAGTTGGTAATCCCTGAACCAGGGGCAACCGTGACAATTCCCTTCTAAGGTCTTTGGCCGTCAACAATGGTGCGGGTGGACGTTGTCTCACCACAGCACTCATTGTAGGTCGGGGAGCTTGACCTCCTACTGTCGGCAGTTCCTGCTTGACCCTCCCGTACTGATCAAAGATTTGCATCTCTGGTCCGGGTGGGCCCATAGCAGGGTACTGCTTCGGGTCTTTGACATTCAAAGGCGCGTGTTTCCGGGCGGACTGGCCACTCGGTCCACTGACACCAAAGAATGTCGGGTTCTGTGCACCTCGTGGAGTTGGTGCTCGCCCATAATGGGAAGGAGTTCCAGTAGGAGATGGAAGATGTGGCTTCTTCCTTCCCCCATTTGTCTGTCTCTCCAGCGCCTCCAGTGGTGACCTGGCTCGGCTTGGAGATTCAGACGCCTGTCTCTTCCTATCTGCTACAGAGGGTCCCTGGCAGTAATCCCTGCGGCTTCGGACCTGTTCTCCGGATGGAGTTACATAAGCCCCACCACGACGGCGGGCCTTGTTGCTTCTCCATTCGTTTAACAGATCGTACTCCTCCTGAGCGTACTCTAGTTTGCCGGACCCGGGAGTCTGGGCAAACCGAGCCTTTAGTTTCTGGTTAGTACCAGGAACCGTAGGCGCAAACTGCTTCGTACTCGGTGTGAGGGAAGCCAACTTCTCTGCATTGAGGCCCCTAAGGTTGCCATAGAGTTCGGAGTGAATTTTCATCACCCGATCTATGGCTGCCTCCAGGCCCTCTCCATGCGAAGTCACATAGTGCCGGACCATGTCTCCGCGTCGGGGGGTGACACATCCTGTGCATTTAGCACATTTCTTGCCAACCTCTCGGTCGCAGACATATTCCGGCCTCTGGTGCATATGAACCTCCACGAGATGACGAAGGAACGCGTCTTTCTCGATGAAGAATTCAACCTCACCCTCACTTTGAGTACAACGTTGGAAGGGACAATCCTTACGATCCTCCCCGTAGTACTCATCTAGAGCAAACTTGAGCTTGCCCTTCTGGTCATAATTGTACAGACCATTGGGCGAATTCTTAACGAATTCCCAATAGATCCAGTACATATTGGCCGGCTTTCTATCAGAGAGCTTCTTGCGAAGCCACTCCTCCATATCTTCCTGCCTCTCACAGGTGATCCGAGGGGGCAGTCTCCATACGGATTTACTCCCCTTCAGGTGTCCCCTGTGTAGAGGAATGAAGTCGGCAAAGTTGCTATTGGCGTTAGCCCAGATAGCAGCCTCTTGCTCGTCAGTCGGAGTGACATCCACAACTGGGTCAACCGGCTCCTCTCCCTCCGGGTCGGATGGTACATCCACAGGTTGCACAACGGGTTGTTGACCCGCGAGGACCTGGGCTGCAGCATCTTGAGCGTCTCCACTCAAATCGGCCATTACGTCGTGTAGCTTGACGATTGGCACACCGAGCTCAACTTTTACGGTTGGGACAGCCGGTTCAGCTTCTGTATTATCAGCTTGAACGTCTACCTCGATAGGTTCAGGTTTGCGTTGGTCAACCTTCTTCTTATTCCTCCTGCGGGATCTGCCGTTAGTAGAAGTGCCAGGCTCGGATGCGTCCGTCTCATTGCCGGAGACATCCGAAGCCTTAGCGCCCTTCTTATTGGCCGAGCGTGGAGACACCCGACGGGTTCGGGTACTGTCGTCCACACTCGTGCTGGTAGAGGGTTCGGTTCCTGACCGCTTCCCTTTACCCTTACCTTTGGTGGGGGTTGTTTTACCCTTTCCACCAGCTGCTTTCTCCTTTACTTGCTCAGTCTTCGTAGGGGTAGACTGAGCAGTTTTAAGGGAAACATCTGCATCAGGTAGGGCCTTCTCAGGTACTACTGCTGCGCCTCCCAAGGTGGGAGCTTCAGCAGGAGACATGAGACGGTCCATCCGATCGGCCATCTTGGCTGTTACTTGCACGGGTGCGGGTCCGGGTACTAACTCCGGATGCGCCAGTGCATACTGTCTCTCCAATAGACGTACTACGAGGTCTTGTATTACCCCGAGTCTGTCTAGTGGAGACACACCAATACGGGCCTCTTCTGCCTCAATGGTTTGAGACGTAATAGGGACCCCTGGACAGTAATCCACAACAGCGTTACCTGCTGCTTCATACTCATCCGCTGTGCTTAACAGTAGGATCTGGTCTCTGTCTATGTATCTAGAGACCTCATCTGCCTTGACACCGGTGTAACCCGTTTTGTCAGACACATAGGAAGGCCTATAAGAGGTATTCCTTCGGAAAGCCATTTCTGCGTCCCAGACGGCTTTACGAAACCATAAGTGGACTACCAATCCTTTGGCCATCTGATGGTAATCCATCAACCAGGACTCCGGAAAGGTATTAGCCCACTGCGGATGAGCACATTCCCAGATTGCGTTGACAACACGCTCGTCAACCTCTCTGGGCGTCCCATAACAGGTGGGTATCAGCATTTCCTCGGAAATTGCTAACATCCGTCCGTCATATGGACCGGCTACATCATGCCATTCGGGACTGTCTGGGAAGGGCAGCTCTAGGTGCATTGGCCTGTCAACCGGAGAAGCAGGTCCCAAAGCACCGAATGAGGTACTCCCACCAAGACGGGGCGGCAGTTGAGGGGGAGGTGGCATCAGAGCCCTGTCAAGAGACTGGGCTCCTGCCGGTTCTCCACTCAAACCTTCGGATGGAGGGGCTACATAAGGCTCACCTACATCAATTTGTTGTTGAACGCCTCGGCGTTCAGGACTAACTTGTCTGGAGTTGTCGGATGCGTCGTAGAACGATTCTACGTCGCTATCGTCTACTCCAGAGAAGTACTGATCAACATTCATTTGTTGATCCATTTGATCACAATCAGCATCGTATTGCTGATCGTCGTATGTATAAGTGGGACTCTTGGGAGAACCACTTGCATACTCTGGCGGGGTGCTGGCACCGGCACCGCCGCCAAGACGGACGGCCTCTTCTGCCATCGACAGAAGTGGCTGTTCGGGGATAAAATATCCCAATCCACCGGATAAGCAGTGAGTACTGCTTACCCAGTGAAAGGCGGGTGCCTTTTAACGAGGGCACACCTCGGAATATGGCTGTCACGGGCTATCAGACTCCAACAAGAGCAAGACCACCCTCGGCCACGTCTTCTTCCTTCGCAGGAATAAGACAATATGGCGGGATACTCGAACTTGAATCGCTGCGCATGATCAAACCGGCGCCTCACGTGACCATTCGAAAATGGGTCAACAACTTTCCCGCGTGCCCTTAATTAGGTCACGCGCCCTTACATAAAAACAATACAATACCCGATCGGTCGTCCGTCCGTACTCAGGGTTCGACTATGACAATTCGCTAGGTATTCTGGAGTTTATGGATAGCATAAGCATATCCACCGGATTATCCGTCCAAAACCATGGGTTCATTGTCATAGGACCTTTTCCAGAGACTCTTGACCGGCTCAAATATACATTGAACTAGGTTACAACATATAACAGTACACAGTACAGGACAACACACTCGTTGTGTTAACAGGCTAGGTTACGGCAGTCTGTAGCAACCTTGGACTGCGTCTAAGAGGTTTTGAGGCCTCTTTTATTGACCTGGTATCCATAAGAGCCTTTTCCAAGGTCTTCTTAGCCTTAGAGGGACCTTTCCTCTTATTTTTACCTGCGCCTGCCGAGACTTTTTGTATCTTCCCCTGCTTTCCGGATGTTACGACAGGGGGCACCACCCTCTTCGGGTCTGCAACCTTCCGTGGCCGCCCGGGTCCTCGCTTTCGGGTCGGTACCACTTCGAGTTGCTTAACACGACTCTGTTCCATTACTTCCAATAGACCATCGCCGTACATTTCGGTGGAGGTATCCCTCCCCCTCCATGGGCGTAGTCTCGCTACATTTGACTTGTAACATTTACCAAGCTGTGATTTAATAATCACTGTGCAATCACTAATAACCTGAGTTATAGTGAAAGGTCCATCCCAATTACTGGCTAATTTCAGGTTAGCTAGAGGTTGGTGTAGACGCAGTACTCTATCCCCTAGATTAAAAAATCTAGCTTTTAGACCTGTGTCATAGCCAACTTTCTGCCAACGCGCAGTTTTCTGCAACTCGTCTCTAACCCTCTCATAGGCTTGTTTGAAATTATCCCGTAGGGATTCTACAAACATCACCTGGCAAGGGGCTTCCGGATTCATTCTTATTACGCCGAACACCAAATCGGCTGGCATAATCAAATCCTCTCCAAAAACGAGGAGATTAGGAGAACAGTTTGTGCTCGAATGCACAGTGCCATTATAGGCATGTACCACGAATTCACATTGTTCATCCCAATCATCCATCTGCTCATTTACCAGAGACTTCAATACTTGGATCAAAGTCCTATTGAATCTCTCTACTTGTCCATCGCTGTGTGGTCTATAGGGATTAGTTCTTGTCTTGCAGATCGCCAGACAATTACACATCTCCTGCCACAGACTAGACTCAAATTCTCTGCCTTGGTCACTATGTAACATGAGTGGGACACCTAGGTGCAGCACCCACCCTTTTACAAAGGCCATAGCACAAGTAACAGCCTTATGATCCGGTAAAGGGAACACTCGGGTGTACTTGGTATAATAGTCAGACACGACCATCATACACGTGTTGCCACTAGGAGTGGGGGGAATCCCACTAATAATGTCAACAGCTATTCTAGCAAACCTTACACCAAACAGTTCCTGGGATAATGGCAGCTTGCCTAACCCGGGTCCTGGTTTGTTCTTACAGCACTCGGGACAGGTCTCCACCCATCGGGTGAGATCTGTACTCATGCCGGGCCAATAGTATCGTCTGGTCAGACGTTCTAGAGACCTTTTCTTTCCAAAGTGCCCACTAGTTCTATGTCCATGACAGAAATACATAATATCTCGTCGCATAGCACTAGGTATGACAACTTGCAAGGTTTTGTTCCTATTAGAATGGTTCTTCCATCGAAACAGAATACCATCCCGGACTTTTAGCTCGGCCCATTGAGCTAAGAATCGTCTCATCTCTCTGTTCTCCAATGACACTACGGGTCTTGGGGGACAGATACCCTGATTAAGGAATTTAATCAAACGTGATGTGACTGCATCAGACTTCTGGAACTGCCTGATGGTCTCCAAGGACCAATTCAAGACATGTTCCGGATGGGTTTCGAATGGAACTCGAACCCCTGCCAACACAGCATTGTGTGCTCCACAATCAGTGCACTCAGCATTTGCACATTTCCTCACTGGGATTCTAGACAAAGCATCTGCATTCAAATGCTTTGCCCCGGCTCGGTGTTCAATCTGGCTGTGATTTAGACCGAATTCGGATAGGTGCGCTAACCAGCGACCTATCATCCCCTCTGCATCTTTGAAGTTCAATAACCATCTGAGGGAAGAGTGATCAGTCCGTAGAGTGAAATCACTCCCCCACAAAAAGTGCTTGAACTTCTTCGTATAGACCACCACAGCCAACAACTCACGTTTAGTGGTACAATAGTTTCTTTGAGATTTACTCAACGTGTTACTAGCGAAGGCTATAGGAACTTCGACCCCATCCTGGACCTGAGAAAGGGCGGCTCCTATGCTTTCATTACTAGCATCAGTATCTAGAATGAAATGATCATTCTCCGTGGGGTATCTCAACACAGGTGTGATAGCAAACAAATCCTTTATTTTCATAAAGGCCTCGTCTTGCTCGGGTCCCCAAGGGAATCGTTCCTTTCTGATCCCGGGTGTCCAGTGGGACAAACTCTGGATAGGAAAGGCAACCCTTGAATATCCTGGGATAAAGTCCCGGTAGTAGGAACAGAATCCGAGGAAGGACCTAACTTCTTTCGCATTCGTGGGTGCTTGCCAATTTGACACGGCATCCAGTTTCTCCGGATCGGCTTTAATCCCTTCATTCGAGATTATTCGCCCCAAGTAATTAATAGATCTTTTGAAAAGATCGCACTTCTTGGGTTTCAGCTTCAAACCATTAGTTATGATCCTTTCCAGGACCATACCTAAATTTTCCAAGCATTCTTCGTATGTCTTTCCAAAGACAATCACATCGTCTAGATAGACGAGACATTTCTTCCATAAAAGGTCACTTAATAAAGTTTCCATCATGGCTTCAAATGTCGCCGGTGCATTGCACAATCCAAACGGCATCACATTATACTGGAATAATCCAATATGACTGGAAAAGGCCGTCTTCTCCATATCTTTCGGATGCATACCCACTTGCCAGTATCCGGATTGTAAGTCTAGAGAGCAATACCATTGCTTACCTCCAAGGGAGTCTATAGTCTCATCGATCCGTGGTAAGGGATATGAATTCTTCTTGGTCATACCATTCAATTTCCGGTAATCTATGCAGAAACGGATGCTACCATCTTTCTTGGTCACCATGCACACAGGGCTAGACCAAGGACTGGTTGATGGAATTATTACATCCTGTTCAAGCATTTTAGCTATCTCCTCCTCAGCTACCTTTTTTTTTGGCTAGTGGGAGTCTTCTATAAGGAATCTTAAAAGGTTCATTCTCACCAGTGTCAATCGTATGCAGTACTTTATCGGTACGCCCCAATTGTTCACTCGGTGCTGCAAAAGCTTTACGGTACTTGTACAACAAGTCAGTTAGAGCTTCACGTTGTTCATCACTTTCTACATGGCTTTCGGCTACTAGAGTGTCTAGTTCCGGGCTCCTTTCGGGTGAGGAAGGGGCTCCGGGTGCCGAAACATGTTTACAGTCTTCTATCAATTCGGATAAGACAACCGATCCAAGGATCGTATCCTTCTGTACATAGACAGTCTTGTTACCGGTATTGGATATAGGAACCACCGTCCAAGCAGCGTTAGCTACTAGAACATCAGCGGATTCCAATCCGATACTTGACAACATGGCCATGTCTGGCTCTACAACTCCAGTTTTTCCTGAAAACTGTCTGTCCGCTCGACATAAGACATCACAGGCTGTGCCTGGTGGTATCTTAACAGTCTGGGCTACACTGGCTACACTGCTTACTTGCCTAAGTACACATTGTACTTCGAGATGGTACGGGTCTCTCACTTCCAATATTCCCCTCTGGGAATCTAACCTTGCTCCATATAATGCAGCAAAATCCAGACCGAGTATACCATCATCCGCGATGTTCGCCACAGTAGGGGTAAGGATGAAGTCCTTATCTTCCTGTAGACTGAACCTCATACATGTTCTACCGAACGTTTGTATCATGCTACCGTCGGCCGTACGAGCATTTCCTTCCGTTGTGAAAGTTTCATGATTCGTAGGCAAAAGATCGTAGAATCTCTTAGCAATACAGGAGTGGCTAGCACCCGTATCGACAAGAAACTCAGCGGATCTACCACTCACAGATACAACTGCGTACCACCTCCTACCTTTCAAGTAGGTAGGACTACTTGCATACTTAGCAAGTTCCGTCTTAGCGCCGAGGTCAAATCCACATCCCTTTAAGAATTCGAGACAAGGATGACCCGGGGGGAACTGGGCACACCCCACCCTGGCCAACTCATTGGCCGCTCCCTCTGGACTGATATCGGGTTTCCCCTCTGTGTTCTTCTGCCGGTTCTTGACACCTGGTGTACTATCAGTCTCCCCAGCCTCATGAGTAAGGAACTGATCAGGCTCCTTAACTTCACTGCTGGGCGAAATCGCTAGAGGATTCTTGCCAGTACCGCAAGCTGCGATAGGCTGGCAGTCATGGCAATCACTCACTCTGGGGGTAATCCGGTTGCCATTGTGGACACCCCCTCTCAGTTTTCCTTCTTCACTGAGTCCTCCTTACCCGGATTGCTCCGATAACGAGTGTTTCTATAAACTGGCTTATCTGCCTCACACTCGGCAGCATAATGCCCAGTTTCCTGACATCGGAAGCATGTCACAACAGTCCTATCAGGCTTAGGCCTCCTAAGATTTTCAGTAATCTTCTTTACCAAATTGTTAACCAGGTCCTCTGATAAAGAAGGACCCGTCGTGGGTTTGGTATCGGGGTGAGTCACAGGAGGTTTAGAAGTGATCACTTTCTCCTTGACGTAACCCGGTTTCTTTCCCCAGTTCCGGTTGTACCGGGGGTTCCCTTGGCCAATGGCCCCAACGTTTTCATCTTCGTCAGGTTCCCCTGATTCGGATGAATCGGTTTCGGGTATTCCCTCCGGGATTATCATTGCTGACATCCGTTGGGGTACCTTCCCGGCAAAGATACGGGCCTTTCGATCATAATGATCTAGGGACTGGAACAAATCTGTCAAAGAGGCATCATTCTTCCAAGCTTCACAGGCTACTGTCCTGTGTTCTTGATTCCGCAATCCTTCAATGAATTGTTTAAACATCTCATCTAGGAAGCATTCATCATCTAGTCTCCATTGAGGTCTGGCTTTATGCAACAGTCGTTGACATTCTAAGCCGAACACTTTGGCAGACTCCTTGGGCTTCTGTGTTCTTTTAGTGAACGTCAGCCAAGGGTCTTCTCCAACTATATTCCCATATAAATATGAAGCAATCTCTATGAGTTCATCATACTTCATATGGGCTGAGAGTCCTGTTATTTGAGAATCTCTCCATTGTTCCACGGCTCCTTTTCCGTCGCCTTCCTTTAACCAGCATACTAAATAAGGCAGAGCTTCCGCTTTACCCCATCCATTGCAGTTAAAGACATCCGCGCAGCCTTGATACTCCTCCTTCCAAGGGTTCTTGGCATTAAAGGGGGTAGGTATCTTAGCTACTCTACGAGCCGGATTCGTGGATCCAGTAAGGGTTAAACCCTTACTCCATTCCATGATCTCCGTATCGTCCAGACCTTGATTGTAACAATCAACACCTAAGTTAGCAATCGCTGCATTAGAATCATGCAGCGCTTGTAACCCTGGAGAAAGAGATACTTGGCGACTGAGTCTCTTTTTCCTTGGAGGATTCGTACCATAAGTACTTCCAAAGCCTCCGGATGGTGGTCCTCCTCCACCTCCTGATCCCCCTGCTCCGTATGGAGGCACCTGTGAAAAGGTGTGTCCACTGGTTTGGGGAGCCGGCCCTGGACCATTGGTGGGTTGTGTATTTCCACCAAAGCTAAAGAAACCACTATTGGGATTAGTGTTTCCTCCTGTTCCATACGACTGATTTCCATTATTGAAACCAGTCCCACTGGCAGAGGGTCTGCTCCTGGAACGATCGCTTGAGGGTCCGGATCCTTGATCATATCCGGATTGCCCCCCAGCTGTACTGGAACCTCCGGGTGCTCGTCCGGTTGTTCCTCCGGACGTGTTCCGGGTGTTACCATTGGACGGATTCGTTCCTGTTTGGGACTGATTCCATCCATACTGGGCATACGGGCCATTTGGTCCCCCTAAAGGTGACTGTTGTGGCCATCCGCCGTCAAAGGTGGAGCTTCCTGCCGAGCGGCTTTGTTTAGCTCCACTCGCAGAATTATCCCCTTTATTTCCCGTACCTAGACCAAGAGGTATAGAGGTATTATCTGTAAATCTAACCTGATGACTCTTTACTCCTTCATAACGAGGTACAGTTGTCTCTGTTACCCCGTCATTGCCCCTCAAAGAGAACATCTGGTTACTTGTCGTGTTTAGGGCAATTCCTGAAACAGTGAAGTCTGATTCAAGAGTGCCTACTGCACGACCAGTATCTTCTAGATACTTTGACATCTGGATAGCTTTAGCCTCCAGTTCGGAATAATCATCCATCATTTTAGTCTGTTTAACAGCCAAATCTGTGGATTCGCGTATCAATTGATCTTTGAGTTTTTCATGCTCATCGGTCTGTTTTTGGTACGTTTCCCGAGCATCTTTGAAGGCTGATTCTATTTTCTTCAGCTCTTCTTGATACTTGCCGTAGGCCGATTGAGTTGAATTTAACTCTTGTTTAGTTCTATTCAACTCATCATACGAGGCTCTGTATTCCAGATCCGCCGTATATAGTGCATCACGATACTGTTCGTGCTGGAGTTGAAAATCTTGCTTTTCTTTCTCCATCTGATCCAACAACAATTGTTGTTGGCGTCTACAACTCTGATCGTAATCGAGACGTTCCGATATCAACTGTTTGTTTTCAGTCAGAATCTTGTCTCGGGTTCCGGTCAGTGTAATAAGATCCTTCTGGATCTTCTCGTATTCAGCTCTCATGTCTTCAAGCTCGTCCATTTTGTTCTTTTCGAATCCACATTTTTGGTGTTTAATTCGTGAACTGTATGGAGTTTCAAACATACCTGCACTAGGCTTTGGTACCTCAAATGGTAATTTACCAAATTGAGCAGTACTTTTATGCATTGGTGCAGGTTTCGAAGTACCTCCTGGCATGAATAAGGAGTCTCCAAATTCATCCAGTTCATGATGTAAGTTTCTTCTTACATCTTCTAACCCATCAGGGTAGTGTTCTAGTGGATCCCTCCACTCCGTACCTTGGGGTGGTGACTTGATTTCACCATCCTCCATCGGGGAGTCTAGCTCACGATTTGAGCCATTTCCCCTAACTGGGCTCAGCTCAGTCATTTCTGACTGCGCTTACCCGAAGACCAACTGGTCACGGCACCAGTGTAGTGGTTCGTCTCGTTAAGTTAGATTAAATCATAACGAAGAGAGAGAAAAGTTTCCGGGTAGGCAACCGAGCTTTTATTTCAGAGCTTGCGTTACATACGATCACAGCCTCAGAGGACTACATGCTGCTAGTGCATTCGGTTACCCTTTCGGGTAACAACCTGGTTGAGCAGTGGGTAAACCACTACTGAGGAACCTAGGGCTAGGACCAGCCTTATATAGGGGAAAAGCCCGCGAAACTCAGACCGGCCACGTGACGTGTGGCGGACGAGTGGTAGGCCCCCTGGTGTAGTGGATACGAACCCAGAGGCAGGTGCTGCCACCTGCCATCCGGATTCCCCCACCACACCCGAAGGACCTAGGTCTGAGTCTCACGGGTGCATGAACGTTAAAGTGTAAAATACCATACCCCTACAAATGTTATAGTGTGTCAAAACTACCACTTAACAAATAATAATTGTCCAACTTACTACTAGTTCACAGACTGCCTCCCCTATACCTGAAGAGGCTATAGCACCTGTTACATAGAAGTAGTGCCTGGCACCAAGATGGCTGGTAAATAGAGACACACCCACCTAGAAACAAGAATGATACGCGAATAAACTGTAGGTCAGCAAGAAGCGTCACCGTGATGCTAATTAAGATAATTTTGCAATGGCCTCCAAAAGGTTGTATTAAGTGGGTAGCAACACAGTAAAATTATAATCAAAAGAATGAAGAAAAACATTATGATTAACCTAAGAAATTACTTTCATATGAATTTAGCCTGCATTATACACTGAAACCCCATGGGACCAAAAGGTCCTCTGTAGTGAGGGGCTAATGGATTCTGTAAGTGGGACATTAGGCCCTCTGATTGATGACGACAAGGCTGACACACCATCCCCTCTTTGAGGACCCTATATTGACCTCAGTACTGACCTTTTTTCAATTAGGCAGGGGAAGGTCTGTATCATCACTATGATGACCCTGGGTCATCACGTTGAATACTCTCCATATGAGTATGCATGCAATGCCCTGGTAATTATGAAATTTTGATCTTGGAATTATACTTCTCCCCAGCCCCCAATGGGGATATTTTAAACCACATAGACAGGCACCCTTTGACAGGTGATGTATGGATATTCATTTGCAAATGGAAACCTTTCTATACTCTATATGCTTATTCCATTTTTTTTTTTTCATTATCATATTTTGTGTGGAATCTTTTTAAGATAAGATGAAGTACAAGTATTTCTAAAATTAGAATCAGCACTGTTATTTTGATCTTTACCATTAAAGGCTGATACATGTCCTAGGAAAAGTATTGGATGCTACATTACTGTACAGTAGCTCCCTCTGCTCAATGCCTTGAGCCGACCCTGCAGTGTGGATTATACATTTATTTTATGTGAATAACTTCTTCCCATAGAGATAGCATTGCAGGGCCTATCACCACATCCCAAGTGGCGTGACGTGTGCCGATCCACCACAGCGGCCGATCCAGTACTACAGCCTCGTTCTGGGTGCATGTAAACATTCAAAATGGCGGACTGCCACTCGTACGGGGAACTACAGTAACGGATTTTTTTTAATTTTTATTCAATTAAACCCTCTAAAAACATGATAAATAGAGAACTAAACTCCCCTGGCGTACTCGGTGGCTGATCCACCGCTCGGAGGGTGTCTCCCCCTCGGGTGTTACATCCACCCTCGTGATGGATCGGCCACCTCGTACACCATAGTCGTTTAGTTCTCTCTATGTAGGCCTAAAGAAATTTATAGTAAAAAAAAAGGTGTCCAAAATACTACAAAATACAAACCCTATCATAAAATATTCAATACTCACAAACACCCAGTTCATATTCCTTCCAGCCAGAAAATATCCATCCAAGCTTCCACGATTGAAAAGGGATGCCTGGGAATGAAATATTATAACTAGATAAGTAGAAGTTCACTTCTCACAACTAGATCTATATTTTCCCTACCTTCAGGTTTTCAAAAATATGTTTCAGTACGATTATAGATAGGTTTATACTCTGTTTAAGTCACTTTCTATTATTATACATTGTCTTAAAGGCACGGCTGATACAGTATAGAAGGATAGCTACTTATGCGTCTCATAGGCAAGAATATCATAGACCTATGTAAAATACATTTTTAACGTTAAAAAGACGTTTTATTAGCTTCCTCAGTTTGCCAAATGTTTTTAAACATAAAAAACGTTAAAACATGCATTGAAGAACTTTTTGATGTTCTATAAAAACGTTCTAATTTTAGGTTTGAAAAACGTTTTTAACATAAAAAAAAACATTACTTACAACATTTTTACAAACATTGAAAAAACGAACATTAAAACTTTTTTGTTACGTTCAATAGGGTTTTCAACGAAAAAGAATTCTTCACATAACAAAAACACAAACGTTTTTACCCAAACCTAATAAAAACTTTTGCAAACTCAAAAAATACTTGGGTTGTTTTTGGATTAGATCACATGTATAATAAAAGTGGATAGTGGGGCCTCTTATGGGATATCTGTATACTAGTGGACCTTGTAGGGTTGTGAGAATGACGACTCTAGGTCGTCAGAAATGCATGATCACAACCCAAAACTCGTCATTGTGACGACCTTCCAATAGCTCCAGTGTAGGCCAGCATTAGCGTCTACCCCATATCATAAAGTGTACATCTGACTTAAGCATGCACCTTATGTGCGAGAAACGCCTTATACCCAAGTTACTTTTGTAATTGTATAAACCACTTTAATTTAGTAACAGTCTTAGCAGTGGCCCAGCAATGAATATCGTTTTGAATATTTTCACAGACGGCATGAGATCCGTGCATGGTCATGCATGGGTTCATATGCACTAGTCATGGTGAAATATTAATGGGACATACAGTGTCTTCGTCATTTTTATAGGATCTTTTTTAAAGCGTATTGTGTAGAGGGAAAAGTGACGGATAAACAATAGATTAACTAAAATGTTTTATACAGAATTGATAATCCCCTTCCTTTTACAAATTCTGGACCCGCCACCGTAATTCCCCCAGGCGATTTGACGAACCTTCGGAATACACGCAACGTCTGAGTCTTTCCGACTTTCACTTTTAGACCGCTTTCAGAAGGGTGTGTAAAATCAGAGTGTCACGAACTATAGAAGTAGGGTCAGGGTAGGGTTTATATTAGAATTGCTTAAGTCTCTGAGTATGTTATAATGATTATGATATATTGTCAGAAAATAAAGATGTATTTGAGGGAGGGAGAGTGAATCCACTCTTCCCCTCCATCACAATACCCTGCATGCATATTGCCGTGAAGGAGAGTGGAGGGGACCGCAGCCAGTCTGCATTTATTTATAAAGAATCCAACGTACGGCTAACGCATGTGCAAAGCTAAAGAGGCATATGCAACAAGATATATAAATAATAAACATAATACGTCTATATTTTATTGGGCACTATGGTCTGGCTGCTATGCATGTATTTCTTGGATGAAAAGGGCGATCCCATGCGCCAGATGAATAGCATGACCGCTCACATTAATTTTGTTTTTTTCTAATGTCTGTATCTATAGGAGAGTGGGGCTCTGCAAATCTTAAAAGATACGATATAGAAATATTAATATACATATACATCTACTCACCGCTAGGCCTACTACTAATGTAACCAAAAGGCAGACGCCCACCGACCACGACTCTGCTGGGGTCATCTCTGTTTTTGTATGTTTAATGTTTTCACGTTCCACAATACAACGCTAGTGCCAACCTTGTGACCACTATCCCTCGCTGAAATAGACGATTTCTTCTCATGTGGTGTCTAGGTTTATTCCAACTCACTCACTCTCCAATACAAATAACATGGTGAACTATGTCGCGGTACAATTATAAATGACACAGTATCGTCTCCAACTATAATGCATATTAGCCGTTATAGTTCTCCTATTCCAGGACCATAATCAATAGAAATATATCCGTCGTTCAATGCAAAGGTGATCTTCTCCTTATTGGTCTCATAGTTGGTCGTGTCCTCAATAGGCTTCTGTAAGGAACACATGTCTTGGCTCCAGCTAAGGGAGTGATCACTTTTTAACAACAGGGGGGGCTGGTGGGTTTGCGCATGGATGCGCGAAAAAAATTGCGGCCCCCTCCCCTCTCGACGGGTCAAATTTTTTTTGACCCCCCCTCGGGAGGCGAAAATCGCGTGTGAATGCGCCATTTTTTACCTATAGTAACATGCGGGCTTTTTCGCTGAAAACAGGTGAAATCACTTTGACCCCCCTAGTCAAGGGGGCAAAAAAAATCTGACCCCCCCTCTCGAACCCACCAGCCCCCCCCCCCTGTTGTTAAAAAATGATCACTCCCTAAGGCGAAGATCTAAGGCGAGATCTCAAGTTGTAATGACCAAAAAAAGAGTGCCCCCCAAAGGATGACACGATCTGAACACTAGTGGGGCCCTTGATGGGGGGTCCCCATGTCCCATGTCGATGTTAAGAAATTGCCATGTCCCCATGTCGATTTTAAGAAATTGCCATGTCACCATGTCGATTTTAAGAAATTGCCATGCCACTGTGTTGATTTTAAGGAAGTGTCCATGGCACATGTCACTAGGCAAAAAATTGCTCATGTCGCGATGTCGATTTGAGGGGTCTAGAGCCATACTTGTGCTGAAAAAGGACGATTCATTTATAGTTATAGCTGTCTAGGTAGGGGGTTGGGAGTCTCAACATGTAATGTACTCCAACAACACCCACACTCTTACCAACAGCCTATACAAAAACAATATATAGGCCTACGTTGTTTTTTTTTGTGTTTTTTTTTGTGTGTTTGTTTTGTTTGTTTTATTCTCACGTGAAATCCCCATGGGCATATTTAAAATATCTATAATATATTATGATAAATTATGGCCACAGCCTACCGCTATGCCTAAGCTTAAAACCTGATATCATGAACCCCCTCCTCACTTGTGAAGAAATGACTAGGTCCTAAACTAGAGGTAAAGGTAGAGGAAGTCCCGAGTTAGCGCATACCCAATATATGCTAGTGGTTTAGGGGGTGGGGGGGATGCAAGTACAGGGAAGTCCCAAACCGAAACCAGGAAGACCAAAGTCTTCTTCTCTAATCACACAGTGATATTTATCTTTTACCACTCTGTACACTCTGTGCACCCAATGATAAGAAAATAACAAACACACAAAGACATCTCTATCTCTTTCTATCTATACATCTCCCCCCCCCTCTCTCTCTCTCTCTCTCTCTTAAGATCGTATGCGATTTTCTAACTTTTCCAGGGATTTCAATCGTGGCATTGATAGCTGTCCCTTTCTGAATGTATTGGAATGACCATAAGTATGTGTCTTCTAAAGAGGAGACGCCAGTTACTACTCTTAACATACATGTATAAATTGTCCAAGAGGCCTGAGATGTTGGACGAGGATCCCTGCTAAGAGGGTTTACGCTCTGATAAGATTCACTTTAGACTCTATAGAGCGCACAATGGAGTCTTCAACAACTCCCCTCTATATGTACTGGGGGTCACCCTGTATTAATAACCTGAGTTTGTGACATCAAACAAGTCCCAGCAATATAATCTTCAGACAAAGAGTCTTGAAAATTAGTAATCTAACCAAGCAGGTCAATGAGAGAAATAAAAATGGCATGATGTTAGTTACTATTCAGAAGCTCCTGCTGGGATGGGTTGACTCTATCTGGCCGTGTATTTTTTTTCTGATGCTATGTTGGAGAAGGTGAGGGGATGGGTTGTCATGACCTCACCTACCGCCTTCTCTTTTACAATTACATGTATCGATTTCTCTACCATGTACAAATATCCCTGTGATGATAAGCTGGTTGATTCATTGATGTTGAGATCTGCTATAGTCTTATAGGTATTTCCTCTTCCATATAATTACATGATTAAACTACCTCAAGTGTAGCAATTATGTCCTGTCATGGTCTATATCATTCCTCTTAAATATGCTCTGCATAGTATTCAAGAAACCTAAGTCCCCTATGCATACATATGTTATGTGCATTCTAGCCTCATTTATTTGTGTATTGTCTATAATGAAGCAGGATATTACTCTGCATTTACTGTAATTTTCTCGTTATGGATCAATTTGTGTATAAAATTAGTATTTTTTTAACTGTTGTAGGGGGCCTACATATTGTTTATGTTTGGTTAATTTTATATGTATTGTATTTTCATCCATCACCTTTTTATATATTCCATCAATTACATTAATTATGTGTAACCAACTGATATACCAGGAGGATATAAAGATCTGTCACCTTTATTGCCAGATTTTATCTTTTATGTTCAATTTTTTACTTGACAATAAGAATTTTCAAAGGTGCATGCGGACATCAGCGACTTCTAGACCTGATCTCGCGGCCACATCTCTTCCTGGCATGTCAGGCAGTCCGGAAGCCTTTTACTTATCAGAATAACGCGAGAAGTTCGGAGAACAGGTCTATCATGGCCACACACACAGGATAAACAAGACACCTTGCTATACACAAGGGGTCACCTTATACATAGGATGCTAGGTAAATTGATATGATCCCCATGGGGTTTAAGGTATTCACTTTTTCTAATTGTACTCTTGGTTTACCACATGAGCTATTTGGTACCGTTTAAAGGACTAGGCCAGTTCCCCCAGTGTACAAATATTCTCTATCTGAGCAGTAGGACCCCCAGGGTAGACTGTTGAAGTCCTTACCCCCTTCCCCCCATGTGAATATAATAACACAAAGAAAAGACATACCCTTCTCTTAAAATATACACTTTATATACAGCACATCTTGAAAGATGAGCTGCCATGCAAATATTGAGTGGAGGCTATCAAATCTGATTAGGCCTGAATTAATTAGCAAAGACTATAGGCCATGTGAATATAATAACACAAAGAAAAGACATCCCCTTCTCTTAAAAGTATACACTTTATATACAGCACATCTTGAAAGATGAGCTGCCATGCAAATATTGAGTGGAGGCTATCAAATCTGATTAGGCCTGAATTAATTAGCAAAGACTATAGGCTAAACGTTCATACATTGCCTATCTACCAACAATGAGTTGTGTAGGCCTATATTTGGCAATTAGGGGAAAGTTGCCTAATTTGGCCCAGCTCCTAAATTGGACCACCCTGGTTTCCCCTAGTCGCAGTAATAGGTAATAGATTTTTGGTCAATGTCACTTAAGTTCCCAATAACTTCCAAAAATGTAATTTTTTGGGTAATTTTATGGACATTTTCTGTGGAAAATGTTTTTTTTTTTTTTTACCTCTTGATCTTATTTGCGTAACTGCTTACTTAAGCCCTTCTGGTTGCTATTAAAGCAACTTTTTTTTTTGTTAGAAATCCTTTCAGATTTTTAGATGCCATATTATACCTTTAGAATTGTAGGTGCAGTAATTCCCCGTACTTGGTGGAGATACCAAGTGGTCCCACCTTGTGAGGGGGATCTCTAGAGAGCTCGGTACCAGGTAATCACTGCCCCCTAGTGTGTGTATCATACCGATCCAGGTGTAGTTGGAAGGTAGAGAATGTCAGGCCAGGGGAAGTAGCTCAGGGGTAGAGCTTCCGCTTCGAAGTTGGAGGGTCCCGGGTTCGAGTCCCGGTTTCTCCATGACATTTTCCGCTGACCACTACAGAATGAAATGAAATTTGATAGAACGATATCAGGTACCAGTAGTCATGTTTTAGAAAACAAACTATCAATGAGACAGATGTAAAGTTGCCTAAATTGGACCAGCTTGAGTTTCCTAAATTGGACCAAAGTTGTAATATTGGGTTCAATTTAGTCTCCTATGGTTCAATTTAGGCTCCGTGTGACAGAATTAATTTTCTATATACCTTCAGCATTGCAAATTTGGCAAGAAATATGACGAGGGGGGAGGGGGGTCAAAAATGGTCAAATCTTGTGTGACGTCATTTATCGATGGCCCCTAAATAACACCAGGAAATAGGAGGATTTTTAATATCAAAAGTTCCCGTGTTTCATAAAATTTTCAAGATAAGGAAAATATAAGGAAATAGAGAACAATAATGCACATTGCCCAGGACCAGGTACATGTAGGGCTACAGTAGGCCTATAGACATAGCACACAAATATTTGCCAATGTCACGCGCAAATCACGAATCGGCACAATTTGCAAACAGCGCAGCACAATTTGCAAATTGGGCAAGATCGGCGCCGCGCAAAGTTCCAATTTTGCGCGAAGCACCAATATCAGTGTATCGGCAAGCAGGTCTGACATGTCTGAGATATTTTATATATATAAAGTGATAAAGATGTATATGCTCATACAATCTGTTGGCAAACATAAATACTCATCTCCCAAATATGCAAGAGAAATGAATTTAAGGAAATCTTTATAAACTTTTTTGAAAACTCGCACCATTTGTGCATGGCGCAAAGCGAAATTGGCAATCGGCGCAGATTGGCGAAATGCGCCTAACACCAATCACTCAATGAGTCAATCAGTGGCATTTTTACATTCAAATTCATAGAAATAATCACTAGACAGGAAAAAGTTCTTAGGGGCTCTAAATTAGGCAACTTCCCCTTGATTGTGATCTGTGATCCAGAGGATTGACCTTGGCAGGCTACGCTGAGTTTCTGCGTCCGTATATGTATTACAGGCAGAGGGTAGGCGGGAAAGAATTTCATCATAATGGTTTCTCCTTTTTGCACCAGTCGTCAGGCCAGCGCCTGCAATATCAGTATTGCTCACCAGATGGCAGCAGCGGCAGCGCACTTTGCATTCTGGGAAGGGTGGAACACCTCCATCCGCCATATTGGATCCGAAAAATAAATAACAAGTTGGCCAGGTAGGTTCGTGGGAAAATCTTACCATTCCCTATCAAATATAGCTGTGATCACACCAGGAGTTGAAATGGAAATGTCTGAATTTGCCCTTTCTGAACAGAGTCCAGCTTGGAAACGGTTTCTGTCTCAAAACGGTTTCTTTCTGGCTGGGAAGAAAGTGTTGACATCATCGGTGATGCCATTGGTTGACGACCGATTCATGTGTGACTTCCTCAGGCTCAGATAGTCTCAATATGTGTCATATGACTGGAAAATGTGAGGAAACAGTGCAGAATCCACTGGGAACGACACATTGAGACTGTACAAAAGAATACACAATTGTTCCCTAGTTAGCCATGCGATTTAAGGTTCTGCAGACCGTAAATGTGGAAGCCGGTCCGGGAATACACTCCCGAGTCCCGTCAAGCACTGCCACACAGTGCCAGTGACAGCAAGGGGCACACCCCCAAAATTGCTGCGAAAAAGGGATGGATGTGAAATGCCTCTTAGCTGTTGGTTTAATGGGGAAAGGTTTTTAGTTGCCGTAAGGCTGAGTTCAAACAAATAATGGGGAACTTTTGAGTCAAATATGTTTCTTTTCATGCTGTCTCATGCTTAAAAGTTAAATGACTCATTGACATTGAATCCTAGCCCTAGTCTTGGAACCCAAAAGATCAATCACTACACTACAGTCTACAAGAGATTGATTCTTGTTTGGGTCAAGCAGTGATGCCGAAATGAGGCCGGCACGGCGGCAAAAGCCGGCGTAAAATCTTAATGGCCGGCGTAGGCCCTTAGGAGACAGGCCAGGACGACCTGCCATGATATCAGCTTTCTAATGGGGAAGGAATTTTCAAAATCCACCCATTAGAACCGGAGATAGGGCCATTATAGTAAATTGTTTCATATTCAAATAGTTCCCAGTTTCTTTATAGTTTAAAACAAGTTATAATGCAGTTTATAAAGGTACCATAGAATACCAATACTGATATGGCCTGCGTGAGAAGGAAATGACCTGCGTAAGATGCCAACATGCAGGCCATCTTGACCAGCGTTGAGAAAAAGTTTTCGGCAACACTGGGTCAAGACTACCATAGCTGTCTGTTTACCCTAGATCATTCTAACTACTCCGTTTGGATCATTCACCATAAATCCTGAACCATTCTATCTGAAGTAAAGGCAACCGCAGACGGGCCATATTTGATCAGAAACCAGGGAGTACCGATCCGATCAGGGACATCAAACATCAGACATGTTGTCAGACTCGATCAGACGTCCATGCTCCGGATCGTCCGAATCAGCAAATCGATTCAGGCCTGTCTGCGGTCCCCTTAACTCTTCCAAAGACTGGGAATGGACTTTTTCGTCCTAAGATTTTAGAGGCAATAACAGTACGGGTGCAAAGGAAACCATTATAATATTGCTCTCGTCTATGGACTTAAAAAAAACAAACCTAAGGATACTGTCCCTATTTGGAGAATCAGGGATTAGTAAAGATCTGTATTAGAATAATGAAAATGATCTCTGTATAGAGAATACAGGGGCAGGGATAGGCACTAGAGCGAATCATACAAAAGTCGAGGAATGGTCTAGGGCAAATGTGTGTGTATAGGTTACGTGGAACTAATTCCATTTCCTCTGTGTTTCTATATAGCATAACACACAAAAACAGCCCCCCGTAATGTTCGTTGGTAATATTTTCGACCGTAGCAAGATTAAACCATCTCTCACACACAATGTGTTAGAATGTAGGATAGGCTTAACCCTGAAAATCTTAACTAAGGGAGCGATACATACAGCAAGTGCCATTCTACCCTATTTTGGGCCTCAAAACCTCCATTGGCCAGATGAACATTTGCAGACCTGATAAAATCCCCAAACCTTGGCATAATATAAAAACTCATCTACTGTTCCATTTAGGAACTATTTGGGGTCACTTGTGATTTTTTTCATAATTTTACCAATATTTCTTGCATATGATTTCTAAGCCAATCAGCACCCAGATCACCTTCAGTGCAGGCCTGAATACCATATGACTCACGAGAGGGCAGCATTTACGTCCATGTAACCTAGAGCGAAAAATTTTTATGTGAATCAATCCTTGCCCGATTTGATGATAGCGGTAAGCTTACATGTAGGTTTTTATGGAAGCATGTTTTTAAACCAGACTTGAAAGCCACTGGGACTCAGCTTGACAGTCCATGGACTTTCTTAAACTCTACTGTTAGGTTGTACCAATATACTCACTGAAACACCTCGCATTTCTATTAATTCTAATCTACATTTTTTTGCAGGTAGGAGATTATAAAATCAAAATGGCTGCAGGGCCGTACAATTACTCATATATCTTCAAATATATCATCATAGGCGATATGGGCGTTGGCAAATCATGTCTACTACATCAGTTCACAGAGAAGAAATGTAAGTTGACCTTCTCTTCTTTTTTCCCCCATCGTATCAGTATACATCGTACATGTATCTACAAATAGAATGTTTTATAGTATAGCACTGACAGAGTTTCACGTTTATTCAATAAAAAGTCAGTTTAATCATGCTATTGATCAATGATGTCTAGATCTTATTAGGCATGAAGTAATGGTTTTGTCATGCTCAGTCATAAATTTTTGGCCCTTATAGTACTTGTCACTTCTCTAGGTAAAAAACAAATGCTCAGTTTCAATTGGCTATACCGGGTACTAATATAGAGGGAATTCGCCAGGTGGCGTAGAATGAAGTGGCAAAGAATTTTCTTCTAAGTTGCTGTAATGTAAACAGAACAACAAAAAAGTGAAGCCCTGTTCGTATTTATCTGAATGCCGGCCATTATTTTTAATGATGTTTAAACCGTATTAACACACTGCATATTTTATGAGGTCTATGCATAGAAGCTGCAATAGGGGGAATGTTGCCTCGCCAATAAACCAGATGGACAAGGTTAATCCTCTATTGGATTCCCTAATCCGTGTTCAAAAAGATCGTGGCTTCATCAATCCTGCGATAAAACGCTGTGTGAAAATCGCCAAAAAAATCGCGCTTTCTTGACCATTTCAGAGCCTGGTGGGGGAGGGGGTTTGGGATAAGAGGCTAGCTCTAACATACCAATACTGTGCTACATAGATATAGGGGAATCTTGTGGTCCCCATCCAAGCCATAGTTTTTTAGCGCCGCGACTCTAGGTACTACCGTAATCTCCCGCGTATAAGGCGCGTCTTATACGCGAATCAGATCGTGCATGGGTCTTATACGCAAGAGGCAGGCTGCCTTGAGTTGGGGGTGCGCCTTATACGCGGGTTTAACTGGTACCCCAATTTAGATCAGGTGGGTATGATGCTGATCATATATTTTTTTGAATGCCACAAATGAGGTGTGACTTGAAGTAGAACTTATCTCTAACATTGTATTATCAGTTCTTTTGTTTTCTTTTCATACATTCATGCATTCTATCAATGTTGTAGCATGTTAGGGAATGAATTTAAATCATAACATTATCTAAACATAGTTGGAACATCTGTTCTAAAGTCAAACATACAGCAAGTGTATATAAATGGTATACTGGCTCCATCTGGTGGCACTTCTAGGAACCATTCCTATTGAACACATGATTATAAATGATCATGTTTACAGTGTATCAGTACAGTAGTGATGGACTACATGGTTCCTAGAAGTGCCACCAGATGGAGCCAGTATACCATTTATATACACTTGCTGTATGTTTGACTTTAGAACAGATGTTCCAACTATGTTTAGATAATGTTGTGATTTAAATTCATTCCCTAACATCCTACAACATTGATAGAATGCATGAATGTATGAAAAGAAATCAAAAGAGCTGATAATACAATGTTAGAGATAAGTTCTACTTCAGGTCACACCTCATTTGTGGCATTCAAAAAAAATATATGATCAGCATCATACTCAACCTGATCTGAGCCGGGAGGCGTGGCGCAGTCGGTAGCGCGTCCGCTCACAGGCCGTAAGGTCGTGGGTTCGGTTCCCGGCCCGGCCGGGGCATAGTGGTGGTTCCAAACGTCGCCGTAAGGTGTCATTTGAGTTCCTCCCTGCTCTGGCTAGGCTGTGCTGGAAAGTCTCTCGGCGGTCATGGCAGACAAATGACTTGAAACAGGCCTGTCCATCTCTCACTATGCCTATGTAGTGACGGATGTTAAAGAACCATTGCCTCGGTAAATGTGTAGGGGCGTGATTTCTACCTTAGCTCCCTCTAGTGTACGGGTCCGGGTTTCACGCCACGGGACCTCTCACCCTTGACGTGTCCAAAGGGCACATAGGTGAGGTTAAAATTCAAAGCAAAGAAGCAACCTGATCTCGGGAGGCGTGGCGCAGTCGGTAGCGCGTCCGCTCACAGGCCGTAAGGTCGTGGGTTCGGTTCCCGGCCCGGCCGGGGCATAGTGGTGGTTCCAAACGTCGCCGTAAGGTGTCGTTTGAGTTCCTCCCTGCTCTGGCTAGGCTGTGCTGGAAAGTCTCTCGGCGGTCATGGCAGACAAATGACTTGAAACAGGCCTGTCCATCTCTCACTATGCCTATGTAGTGACGGATGTTAAAGAACCATTGCCTCGGTAAATGTGTAGGGGCGTGATTTCTACCTTAGCTCCCTGTAGTGTACGGGTCCGGGTTTCACGCCACGGGACCTCTCACCCTTGACGTGTCCAAAGGGTACATAGGTGAGGTTAAAATTCAAAGCAAGCAACCTGATCTTAACCCTACCTAAGGCTATCCCCAACTACAAGGAGACCCTTGTCTCCTTGTAGCAGGCCATGGACGAGGTGCGCCTTGTACGCGGACCAGACCCCCTGAGTTAGGGGTGAGCCTTATACGCGGGTTTTTTCAGTGTACCAATTCAGAGAAGGTATGTGCGCCTTCTACGCGGACCAGCCTTCTCTGAGTTGGGAGTGCGCCTTCTACGCGAGAGATTACGGTACTTATAAGACTTGTTTACTAGTGTATGGTTCAGAGTCGCCACGGTGTTAGGCATAAGGGGGGGGCTGTAATCTATTTTTGTCTGGCTCCTCTGCTATGGACTATTCTTACACAATGTTCTAATATAATAACAACACTGTGTGTATTTAACTATAAGTGAAGGAATTTCCAGAATGTATCTCATACTTTTGATATTATTCACAGATTAGACATTTCATCATTTGGAGCCCTATGGCAGATTAGCATAAGATTCAGAAATGCATCTCTGTAGCCTTTGTTTTAGAATTGTTTCTCCTGAAACTACTATATATATATATATATATATATATATATATATATATATATATATATATATATATATATATATATATATATATATATATATATATATATATGCAGTACAGGTTTTATCTCAGAGGGTTATGGTACAATTGGATCATATTTTCTGTATTTGAACAAGGTATTCACTGTTAAAGTTCTCTATGGAGAAATCAGTTCTAAAGTGTGTGGGCACTGGACACAGGGATTTGTCAAGCCCTGGATCTGCTATATTCTTCTCTGTGTAAACATTTTCAGTTTGCATTAAAATAATGCTTTCTCAGAAAATGTATTTCCTGTTGGTGATGAAAAATTACTTTAATTACTCATTTCATTATATATCATTTTATAAACGATTTTGTGGAACACTGTGAAAACATGTATAATGCAGGTGTCCTTACACTGTGCTCCTCCTCTACAGAGAGTTGGGGTGATCTGGCGGGACTGTTGACCACTGGTCCATGACGAGGTACAGACTATTAAGAGGTGATTGGCAGTTCGATGGGTGGGTGTGTGTGTTGGGAGGGGAGGGGGTACGGTAGAGCAGGGTACACTCATAATGACACACTTGTTGACTATGACATTGGACATTGAATAAGACAGGTCCCAGCTAAGTCAGGTGCATGCAGAATGTCTACAGGCTATTAGTAAGCTAATAGATGATGCATATCGGGGCCCTAGGGCTGTATATGCTGTATATACCTGAGCCGCGGAGCGGCGAGGGTATATACAGCATATACAGCCCGTGGGGCCCCGATATGCATCACCTAATAGGTTTATACCACCATTTCCTCCATTTTGTATCAATTTCTTACCTGAAATCCAAAGAATATAGCCAGGCGAAGACATTTTGGAAGTGCAAGCGACACGGCCCGTGTCCGCTCTGCGCAAAGCCATTGTTTTTGGTCCTTGCCGGGAGAGGTACCGCTGTGTATACAGTCACATTTCGTATCAAATCCAACCATGACACGTTTTCAAATTAAAACATACATATCCTTAGACACTCTAGATGATCACGCCATGCTTGATATGTCCGATATATTCAAAATAAATAAGAATCCATTGATTTTCCAACACGGTCCGAAATTTTCGGCGTCTTCCTCGTACAGCGTGCGGATGACCTATATCTACATCCGGGCCACTGACACACTTTCGCCGGACAAGGAGGCGGGTGGGAATGGCCGGACCGCGACTCGCGTACGTTGGGAAAATCAATGGATTCTTATTTATATCGAAGAAAATGGAGACAATTAGCACGCATTCCTCTTCTATGGATCGAAAACTTCTTGGGATTTCGATATTATAACATGACAAGCTTGGATTCCATACGAAAAGTGACTGTATACACAGCGGTACCTCTCCGGGCAAGGAACAAAAACAATGGCTTCGCACAGAGCGAACCGGGCCGCGACTCGCGTACGTTGGGAAAATCAATGGATTCTTATTTATATCGAAGAAAATGGAGAAAATTAGCACGCATTCCTCGTCTATGGATCGAATACTTCTTGGGATTTTAATATTATAACATGACAAGCTTGGAATCAATACGAAAACTGAATGGAAACGTACCACTAGGACCTCAGGTTAGAATTTATTTATTTTCGCATTGTGTTTCATCACCGTTCAGTGTGGCGCTATGGCTAAGGCCTTCGCCTACCACCACTGCGGCCGGGGTTCAATTCTCATACGAGTTGGCACGATTTTTCACCATGGAAAATGGCTAGATTAACTTTGTATAGCTGCCATAATTTCCAAAAATATTCTAAGTCCAACTTGACACCGAAAAAGTATATACCAAAAATTTCAAAAATGCACAAGGGTGGTATATGCAGAATAATGCACGGCTAAACTGCATATAAACCCACCGGAAGTGCCGAAATCGTGGTATAATACTTAGCTGCAGTGGGTAGTAGGGGTTGAATTTGTGCTATATACTACCAAAAGCCCAGATGATAGTATGCCCTATCTATCAGTCTCACCAACTGAAACTAGACACACGGTTACAAGTCGCCACGCCATGTCTCACTGGACTATTCTCTACTATTGTATTAAAATCTACAACATTATGTTTTTTTTGGGTTTTTTTTTAATATTGAAGGTTCATTGATTAAATAAAAAGGAAAAAGTTGCATTTTTTTAGCCAAACCCACAAACCCAGGAAGTGGCTTATACAGGGAGGAAGCTTATACATGGGAGGTTACAGTACCGTAAACTCCCGCGTTGAAGACGCGCTGCGCGTATAAGACGCACCCCAAACTCAGCACATGCATTTTCGCGTATAAGACGCACCTCTTAGGTACCAATTTTGTAAATTCAGTACATTTCTATAGTGAAATTACCCCTCGTATAAGACGCACCCCCAACTTCAGAAAATCATATAAGACTCCCCAGCATTTTGTTTGGTGTAGAGGACACGTCTTATACGCGGGAGTTTACGGTAGTTGTTCACACCATGTCAAGTATTACTGTATAATCTGTCTCTCCTCTGATCTATGCAGTGTATACATGGAGAGTACATGTACAGATGCCTATACAAGCAGTTTAGCTAGAGGTAGGGTGGAACAGGTGATAGAGAATATTGATCTCTAAATACATTTGGATATGAGCTGATAATTTACTGCTGTAACTATGTACTTGAGTAGAGAAAAGGTAAACTCTATACATGTATACAATTCTTCACTATCTTATTGTGAAGGAATATAAATACATGTATGATGGGTAGATAAAATAGGGGAATGCAAAATATATTTCTTTTGAACAGAAAAGTTTTGAAACATTGATTCAACGCCAAAATAACATATCGCTACTGTGGCCTAATGTGTCATTGTGAGTAACTTGCCGAGACTGCATTGGTGCATCATGCACAGCCTTCAGGAGTGTATCAATCCCAAAGGTTCAGCATAATATATAGATGTAGTCATGGTGAGTTACTCACTAAGGCTTAATGCATGCATCATTTCAACTAAAGGTTGTAGTGCATCAAAGCAGTATGCAGTCCTAGAGAGGTAAAGGTCACCAATCTCTTTGCTCTTCACCTCCACCAGCGTCCTTCCTGTTCATTGATTGTACATCCTGTAGTAGAGAAGAGTGACCTTTGGCGGCATAAGCAATAAATGTTATACTTCCTATCTGTTGTGAGTCCGTTGAGAGTCCTTTGAAGTTCAGGCTCCAGGTTAATGGAATGAGGAATTGGGGAGTGAGTCATACTTCAGGCTCCAGGTTAAGGGAATGAGGAGTTGGGGAGTGAGTCATACTTCAGGCTCCAGGTTAAGGGAATGAGGAGTTGGGGAGTGAGTCATACTTCAGGCTCCAGGTTAATGGAATGAGGAGTTGGGGAGTGAGTCATACTTCAGGCTCCAGGTTAAGGGAATGAGGAGTTGGGGAGTGAGTCATACTTCAGGCTCCAGGTTAAGGGAATGAGGAGTTGGGGAGTGAGTCATACTTCAGGCTCCAGGTTAAGGGAATGAGGAGTTGGGGAGTGAGTCATACTTCAGGCTCCAGGTTAATGGAATGAGGAGTTGGGGAGTGAGTCATACTTCAGGCTCCAGGTTAAGGGAATGAGTTGGGGAGTGAGTCATACTTCAGGCTCCAGGTTAAGGGAATGAGGAGTTGGGGAGTGAGTCATACTTCAGGCTCCAGGTTAATGGAATGAGGAGTTGGGGAGTGAGTCATACTTCAGGCTCCAGGTTAAGGGAATGAGGAGTTGGGGAGTGAGTCATACTTCAGGCTCCAGGTTAAGGGAATGAGGAGTTGGGGAGTGAGTCATACTTCAGGCTCCAGGTTAATGGAATGAGGAGTTGGAGAGTGAGTCATACTTCAGGCTCCAGGTTAAGGGAATGAGGAGTTGGAGAGTGAGTCATACTTCAGGCTCCATGTTAAGGGAATGAGGAGTTGGGGAGTGAGTTATACCTAGGAGATTCAGTTCTTTAATATCAAATACCACTAGATTCACACGGAAAAACTCAACATCACAATGATTTCGCTAATTTTCAGATCTTAAAAACAAGGATGGGGAGCCGATTGTCCCTTTTTTATCGGTCATTTTTGGTTATTGACTCGATTCATTGAAGTAGGACTCCTGCATAAATGTTATGGGGTATAAGAGCACATGTGCTCCTAAACATATCAAGTAAATCTGTTTTAAAACCAATGCTTATTACCCTGTACAGTTATGGCTGACTGTCCTCACACTATTGGCGTCGAATTTGGTACAAGGTGAGTTAAGATCGAATTTTATCTCTATCAGGTTATTCAACAAGTGTTTTAGATATCACAATATCTACGACAGTCAATTCTCAGTACAGTGTCCTCTAAAAATAAATATGTTTATTTCTTGGCTAAGTTTTGCTGACACTCGCTGTGTCTTGTATTACTATTACTGTACTTTCCTCCGATGCCAGTAAGTTAGACTTAGTAAATGTATAACTTTTTATGACAGAATCATTGAAGTTGCCGGTCAGAAAATTAAGCTGCAGATCTGGGACACAGCAGGCCAGGAGCGATTCAGAGCAGTCACCCGCAGCTACTATCGCGGGGCGGCTGGTGCTCTCATGGTCTACGACATCACAAGGTAACAACCATAATTGATGTGATAAGTGACATTGGTGGTTCAAAAACATTTTCTTCTCAAACATTGGTTGACTGCAGGAAGAATATGGCAAGTCCTCCTACCCCATCTATAGTCAATAGAATAGTGTCCAACCATTATGGTCGATGTCCAAGAGGTGCCACTTTTCATTCTTTTGTAGACATGCTTAATTTCTCACTGAAAATCTTGTATTTTGCTAAATTTCTTTCAGAAACTTTCATGAATTCGTATTATTTCCCACTTTGGGTCAAGAGAGAGACATCCCCACTGATGGGCAAACGTAGACTATTTCTTTTGATGTGGGCTCAAAGGTGTTGGCAGTAAATTCTCACAGGTAGCCTGCCCCACCCGAGCGAATCGTTTCAGGTGGTGTGCCAACGTTGTTCAATGATTGCAAAAACTCAAATAATATCATGGCCTCCTTTC
Source organism: Acholoe squamosa (assembly GCA_949317995.1). Taxonomy (NCBI): domain Eukaryota; kingdom Metazoa; phylum Annelida; class Polychaeta; order Phyllodocida; family Polynoidae; genus Acholoe; species Acholoe squamosa. Next base: position 26,512,921 of record OX439046.1, read on the forward strand.
TGCACGTGTCTACTGCACTCACAATGCAGCATTCTAGATTAATATTAACAGCTACCCAACCTTTACCACTTTCGTTGTGTTTGGCGGTTAGAATGAGGCCCATACATAGCCGTGTGTTAAATGCATAGGGGGTGTAGGGGGGTCCTAGCTACATATAGTTTTTTTTTAAATACATAAATTAGAACAAAAGTTATATTCATTTTTTTTTTATGACTAAATCTAAAACTCTAGGTGTGTCTTATAGGCGGGTGCGCCCTATACGCAGGAGATTATGGTATCAGGTGTTGACTAGTATTAGTCGATGTCATACATGTGCTCTGTTTCTGTAGCCGGTAGTTGTCCCTTTTTATACCATTTAGTCAAGCCTTTCATACCCATCAGCTTTCCATTCTGTGATTACATTATGACATTGTAGGACCTGATATTGATCATACTTTGATAATGGGTTATTTTAGAGGTGGGTTTCCATTGGAAGGGGAGGGGGGTAGGAGCAGTAGTATAGACAAAGGGAGCCCGTATAACATCATCGACTGTAAATTCCTACATATATCTGCAGCTGTAAGGAGGGTAGGGGCTTGCCCAAACATATATGTTTGTCTCAGATTAGGGGGTAGGGAATAATTCTGAGTTATACCCAATATTTTCCCCAACTGTTCCAGCATCACAATGGGATCCAGGAGGGCCTTTGGAACCTATTCATCATGAGAAAAGAAAAGTAATTTTTAAAATTTTTTTGACTCATTCACAAACTCAGAGTGCAGCTTGTATATGGGTGCGGTTTACATGTGGGAAATTCCGGTAACAACTATTTTTAGGAGCACAACAAATGCACAATAGATATAGAAATTTGTCGGTGTTTTTGAGGACTGACTATACTGTAATCTGCCACATATAAGGTGCGTCCTATATGCGGGCTGCGCCTTATACACAAGAGATTACGGTAGTAAGTATACTACCTACTGTAATCTCCCGCGTATAAGGCGCAGCCCATGTATTTATAAGGCGCACCTAGAGTTTTGGAAAATTCTCAAAAAAAAAACAAAAAAAAAACATAACTTTGGTTCTACCGAATGAATTTTCAAAATTCAAAGACCCTGGGCCCCCATATATCCTCTTATGGCTAAGGGGGCATGTAACATATCAAAAGAAAGGTCTTGGAGTTCCCTCTTGTGGATGCAATGATAACTAAAACCCCCCGTATAAGACTCGCCTTATACACGGGAGTTTACGGTAGCCTATAAGGCACACCCTGAGCTTCACATATAAGCCTTACAAAAGATACTGTGTTGTTCATATCGTGAAGAAATTTGGGAACATCTTTTAAGTTGCCCTTCCACACATAACATTATCGATTGAATTAATCTCCAATTGTAAAAACATTATACATGTAACAATTTCTGTTTCCATTACAGACGAAGTACATATAACCATCTCAGTAGTTGGTTAACAGACGCTAGGAACTTAACAAACCCAAATACAGTAAGTCTCATAGTTGATAACCATTTCAGAACCAACATATCATAAAGAGTCATTTATCTTACATTCGCAGTTGAAAAATGTAATTTGAGAGAACAAAATTATTCGTTTCAGTGTTGTGTTACCCATGTGAATTAAGTATCATCTAATGCAATTGGCTGACATTTCGTAAGAAGTATTGAGTTGATGAAAATATTTAATGCGTGTTCGCAGTCATCTTCATGAAATTTGCTCCCTATTAGATTATCGGGGTAATAAATTTCTGATCCATGACATTTCTTTTTACAGGTAATCTTTCTTATTGGCAATAAGTCAGACTTGGAAGCACAGAGAGACGTCACATATGAAGAAGCTAAACAGTTTGCTGAGGAAAATGGTAAGTTGGTAACTCAAATTGAAGAAAGGAATTTGACCTCTAGGCTTCAAGGAAGTTTATTATCGTGAAATATCAACCATCATCTAGTTAGAGTGTCGACACAATAGGCATGATACATTAATGCAGAAGACACACGCTTTCTGCGTGCACTCTAATCGTGAATTATGTTCATAAGCATTGTCCACTGGAATACTATTAATGCCCTTCAATGGTGAAGTGGGAAAGGATAGATATCATAGCATCTGTTTAAAATTTTTAAATAAAAAAATAAGCCAAGATAAGGTTCTATGAGGAATGTGCACGTTCAACGTTATCTGTAATTGATCGATAATATGTTGGTCCTTTTCTAGGTTTGATGTTCTTAGAATGTAGTGCAAAGACGTGAGTATTACAAAACACACCTCTATATATCAGTACCTGGGGAAAGGTGTTAGTTAACCATCATCAATACACCATTGATGATAAACCAAATGAGCCATTGCCTCAAATGAATCTTTTAATGCTATTGGTAGGCTTCAAATTCTGCCTAGATAGGTCTGTTTTCCCTCTCTATCTAAAGGAGATTTGCTCCCTCCTTTTCCTTATTTTTTCAATGCTAAATCGGCCACAGCTCATGCACTATTTAAAAAAAAGTCACGAATAATAATTTCATTGTATTTACATTGGGGTCAATTATGGTATCCAAATCTATAAACCAGCCATGTCAGTTAATTACAATGATTCATTGTTCTTACCAATCATTGTTTTTACCATAAGACCTCACGTATAAGGTGCACCCCGCATATATGCCTGCCAGACAAAGGGCGCGCAGCCAGAGGTTGATTACAACCAGTCTAGTACTAATGTAATGTAATTTGACCAAGCCTATATGGCGCATTGGCTCTCTGAGTATTCTACAAGACGCAGTAGACCTCAGATTCCCATAATGATATGAGCTTATACGCGAGGTACTATGGTAGTTCCTACCAATTATGCCCTCTAGACAGTGGTATTCTAAATTTTCTACTCTAGATATCTTATGCACAATCTTAGATAGACGTGTGTTACACTCTTGTTTACAGTGGAGAAAATGTTGAAGATGCATTCCTAGACACAGCGAAAAAGATTTACCAGAATATTCAAGATGGAAGGTAAGGACATTTCATGCTGAAAACAATGATATATAGACTGTCCAATAAAAAAAAAGAGAGAGAGAGAAGGAGAAAGAAGAAAAAACGAGAAAAAAAAAGTGTTTAGTGACTTGAAATACTTTCTTTTTCTAACAATTATTTCATTTCTTTTAAGTGGCTCATTGAGTTACATATTTAGCTTTTCTCTTGAATTTATAGATCTTTGTATAAGGGTGCTCTCAATTTTATTTTTTTTTACTGAACTGCAAGTAAGAAAAATGATATTTCTCCTCCTTCAGTTTGGACCTGAATGCTGCAGAATCTGGAGTGCAGCACAAGCCGTCGACACCACGTAATGCACTAAACACCGACCAGAGCCAGAACAAAGAGGGCTGTGCGTGCTAGCCCACCGACACCACTTCATCGACCATACATCTCGTGATTTGTTGCCACACAATCTATGACAATGTAAAAGGTATAATGATGATATTGACAATAATGTATTAACCGTGGCACCAGAACTCATAACTCACATGGGAAATTCCTCCCTCCTTCTTTTGTCACATACTGTGACATCACACACAGGGGAACTGCCCCGTTAAGCGATTTACGTGCTCTGACATTACGACACAGCCGTGCCGTGCAGTCCTCAGCGCCGCACCCAAGTAGTCTAGGACATTGACAAAACAGGCGCTGGAATTTTAATGGGAAAAAAACACAAAAAAATCCCCCTAGCATTCCTAGAATATATATTAATACATTGTACAATGTCATGTCATGGCCATGGTACAGTATTGCCATAAATGTCAAAGTCCAGGTGGAAGAACTTTATATATGAATAATTTGTCCTTTCCTTTTTTCGCATTTCTATCCTTTAAATGGAGCATTATTGTTATATATAATGCATGATGATAATGATATTGATAATAGACCCTATTTTTCCAATTGTAAACAGGGAAAGAGAATTACAGTTGAATTTGAATAGTTTTAAATATATCAGCTTCTGGGTAGCGAACAGAGGCACTTGATCTACCAGATTCTTGTGTCTGATGGGTCCCTGGTTGTTGGGCGTTCTATACTAAAGTATACAACTTGAAATCACAATGGTGACAATGATGGTCAAATGTATATGTCCTATAGTTGTAATATGTAAGCATTTTTCCCCCTTTGTGATTGTACATATTTCTGTTGGCAAGACCATAGCTTGGTCCATTCGTATATAAATGTTCAACTTATGTGCAATTGAAACAAAGTATATATACATATATATATACCTAATAATTTTTTGTCTCCCAGGCAGTTATCCAATCATTATATTTTCTTTTTTTTTTCTTGTGCGGTCCAGTAATATTATGATTATAATTTTTGTACACATGATGCCCCCCCGGCTTCCTTCTCACCCCTTCCTATAAACTGAAACCTGGTTGTATATAAAGTAGACCCTTTGCCCTCTTCTCAGTCTGTCACTCCCTTGTCTACAGTATATAATCAAGAAAACTTAATGATAGAATGATCTTTCGATTTATGTTTAGCTGCATTATGAGAATCCCTGGGATTAAAGATAGGAATCAATTGGGAAAGTAGACTCCCATCTAAGGCTGCATGTATATCCAAGATGAAAAACACTATATTGTATAGCAATGCGCTTCTGGTATTGTGATGTTTCTATGGCAACATACAGTATATGCCTTATCAGGTTTTGTTTTTTTCGCTAGCGAAACCCACTGTATCCTTGCATGATCAAACTCTAATGAGGAATATAGTTTTAAAATGTTCACACAGTGCTCATTCTAGATATTCCATCTTGGACTTTGCATATATCCTTTTTGTGATAACTGAAAATGGTAGAAAAATGTTTTTTCAGTCAAAATTATGTTCTCTTTCATTCCATGTTAGTGAAAATGTGAAAAGCGATGAATTATGGCAAAGTATTTTGAAGTACCCGCTTAGTAGTTGGTGTGTGGCTCTCTTGCATGAAAGCCAGAAAGGCTACCTTTGGAGAACTGTCAAGCCAACACCACACTTTGAGAATACTGAAGAAATGAAATGGATTTTGGCCTGTTGTTGATATAATGTAATAAGTAATTTGTAATATCTGCCCTCCCCCCACTTATGTGTTGCTACCCAGGCGTATCAATTGTGGAACTTAACTGAACATATGAACCGGCGATTGGCCTGTCAGATGGTGCGTGTATGCTATTGCTATCAAATTGCATACGGTCAGTCATGGAAGTATGTTCTGTAGAGGGATTGCATGTCCGTTAAAATCAATATGGTGTTTTATTTAAGCGTGTCGAAGAGTTTGTCATTGATGCTATTTGAAACATAACAAGAATGGTTTCCAAAGGAACTGATTATTTAAGTGTATAAGGGCCTCATTGGCTAGGTGTCATACGCCTGTACTACAAGATACCACCAGTATGCTATGCCATTTACTGAATGTTAGGAATAAAACACATGCGTAAGATGTAAACGCTGTCAGAACTTGTGTAAAATGTTTTACTGCCATGTACATGAGTGCTGGTCAATGGGTTTTACCCCAGACAGGAATAAAAGATTTAGCACTAGCCTTTAAGGATAGCATCATGCTTTAAGGTGTCACTTTTAATATCTGTTAAGATGCACCAGTGCAGTGTTTGGTGACTTGCTGGTTTTGCCTTGCTACAACCTGCCATATTTCAACATGATGGATACTGCATTGGCAAGGTAGTCAGCAGTGCTGTATTGGTTAATTATGCCAACAGAAGGACAATGGGATTAAGGCATTATGCAATACCTTAAAGGTTAGTGATCAGTTTTCATGTTGAATGTAATGCTGACTGAGGCCACTGCAGTGGTATGTGTGAAGTATCTCATGGCCAAATAGTGTTAATATCGCCAAGTGAATGTTTGTGATGTAATGAGAAATAAGTGAACAATGGTTAGGTATAAAACATTGTGAACAAAGTATACTTAAATGCCATGCCCTTTCCTTTCCACCCTTACTGATTCAGTAGAGATAAAAGTAAGGGAGTGCCCCTTCGAAAATTTAAAACATAATATCTGTACCTCACCCCTCCATTATGCTGTTTCCAAGAGAATAGAACCTTGACCTGCATGCTGTCAAAACTCCCCTACAACCGTTGTTCATTTTGTTACTAGTAAGAATGCCATTATCAACTGGTGAAAGTTTGTGGTAAGGATCCTTTCATGACAATTGATCCATCAGATGGCATATTCGGAGTATGAAGGAAATTATCTACCATGTGCTGGAGATAGTATAACCCAAGGTGTCAGGCCTGACATTTTGTAGATGTTCTGTTGTGTAGAGTAACAAAACTAACAGAAATACCTTAGTATCCTGCGTAAAAGTGCATCCCGCATATAAGGCGGACCCAAAGTTGAAGACGAAGCTATAAAGTGCAGCGAAGGCTTGATTTTCAACAGCATAGTACTTACAGAGGTGCCACTATTCCTGATTTACCAGGAATTCCTGATTTTGTCTTTTAGAGATTTCTGTACTGAATTGTGTTGATTTCCTTTGAAAAGTTGTCCAAAATCCAGTTTTTGTGGTTTTTGTCAGCCCATGAGTGGCATCTCTGCACTTATCGCACTACACCTACCGGTACTTGGGCTGATCCTATAAGGTGCAGCCAAAGTCCATTCTGGCATGTAAGCCACGCCATATACGCGAGGTATTAGGGTACTACTCATCTGTTCTCCCCATCTCTCATGAGTGACAATACGTAAGTTTTGAAAAAGGTCTAATGAGTGGAGTACATTGTATATTAAGAGACACCCTGTTTCCCCTCCTACACAACACCCCCTGCTGGGGGTCAGTGGGTAGTACAGGATATGTAATATGGTTAAGCTCTAACCAGGTCATACCCCTTTGCTCTGTAGTGCGAGTAGTTAAATGACACAGGTTGACACTAGAATTGCTATTCACAAGTTCACAGTAGCACAAGACCACTGCTTTCTATGGAGTATAAAATAGAAATGCATATGGGAAAACATGACTGCACACAGTTAATAATCAAGGGTTTCTTCTTTTTTTTTTTTTCTTTTTGCCATTTGGTCCCATCAGTGACCTCAGATTGACTACTGATTTTTCGGGATGCATGTTTGAGCTTTACGAGTGTGCTTGAAAGGGTATGACCGTGGGACTGGTCTCGGTCCCAGCGCATAGGCAAACAATGGTGGGCTAAAAATTAAATAAGCAGGGAGAATCAGACCACCTTGGTAAAATGATGCAGTTTCATTTATTACATTCACTTTGGTAAGCGTACCGCCACCTACTTGCACCATGTATAATATCTATTTAGCGCTTTTGCTTAATGCAAGTTATTTATGTTAAAATATTGCAGACTGGAAAGCATGTTATTTGCAAACTGCCCTGTTGAGTGGAGACCGACAATGTTTTAATTGATGACAACCATAGAAAATTCTACCCCCATATCTTTTGTGGTATTTGATCCAAATACCCAAGGATATGAAATTCCCCCCTCCCTTCCAACCAATTCTGCCCCACCTTTTGCCAATCTATATTAAGACAGACTTACATATCGATTATTCGAGGGATCGCAACCTGGGTTGGATATACATATACAAATTCAATGTGAATAAATAATGATTATGATGATAATAGCCTGCTGTGTATATGTGTATCATATGTATGTTATATAAAACTGTAGACCTTTTGGAAGCCTGTGTAAAGACATAATATGCAATGAGTTCGTCAGATAATGATATGTTTAATTACAAGAAAAAAGACATATTTAAAGAATACTATGTATTACATGATTTTAACAGCAGGACTAACAGACATAGTGTTTGAGTGACGAAATAAACTTGATATTGTCAGTCTATCACACAACAGAGCATTTCTTTTTATTCCTTTCTTATATATGTTACTCTGAACAACGATGTAATCCCGGTTCTGTTAGGCCGAAATACCTGCCTGCTTACAGGCAGGATCCAAGATGTATACAAGTCTATAGTGCCACAAACACATGGCTAGTCTGAACTAAGTACTCACTGTCAGTTACTGGAAATTGTCCCTCCTATTCACAAACATGTAGTTTTCATGTACATCAGCTTATATTGACTGAAACATGAGATATATCCAATAAATCTGACATGTTTATCTTGAGCTTAGATATCACTACGTCAATGGCCTCCATTGTCAACATGCTGGGGTGCTACCTGGTGTTAGCCTGCTCTTGAAACATAGGGCTAACCAACCAAGAATAGTGTAGTCTTTTTGGCACTAAGTGGCTACACTTGGCTTCAAGATGGCCGACAATGATTTGGAGTTAGGGAGAGAGATTTGAAAATCACCTGGATTATTAATTATCACAAGTATTTCAAGTGCTTTGTGTATTGTGAATCTTTGGATATACATTGAGGGAGGTGAAGCATTAGACCTGACAGTAAGTACTTCTGTGAGAACTGGGCACTCTGCCAATCTGGCAGAGTAGATAGACTACCAACAGACACCTTTTTGATCCTGCCTGTGAGCAGGCAGGTATTTCGGCCTAGGTTCTGTAGCCCTAAGGAAACTTTAAAATAAGTATGAAAGATGTGCACAAAGTTGACTGGCAGGGTTGCCACCTGTCAGGGAAATCAAAGAATTGTTCCAGGTCAGGCAATTGTCAGTGCCTTTCAGAATTTGTCAGTGAATTTTACATTTTCTGAAAATGTCATGGAAATATTTTCCAGTCAGGAAAATTTGGAGATCAAAGAATAGATGAGAAAGGGGAGTCGATACAGCAAGGCATATGCAATAGGGTGGAATGTGCCGCTGTTCATTGATATAATTGCAAGGATATACCTTTCAAAACAGAATATAGAATTGCATGAGATCTTGGAATCACCGACACATATTTAACCATTCCTCGGGTTATTCTGATAGATAGAAACAAAATTCCAAAATATTTCGATTTCTTTGCTTTGGCTCTATCCAAAAGACTTGAACAAATGTGATATTCCATAGATTACATTTTTTTTCTGGGGTCCCACATTTTTTTCTGGGGTCCCTACTGTAATTGTAACCAGGTCCTATAGGGTTGTATTAGCTTGAATTGAAATGTAAGATCATACCCCACTCTTCTGTCCAAAAGAGTGAACGAGTACATTGTATAATACCAGAGGGCAGCACTAGATAGCATATTAGTTCTCACTATGAATATAAAGTGGCAGCACCAGATGGCTAGTGGGTCTACAGGTCAAAGAAAATCATGACAGAATCTTGAGGCATGAATGTGTTTCTAAACATCTATGGTAATAGGTTAATGGGATTCAATGACCATAAACTCGCATACAAGCCACAGCTACGTGAACCAAAGGCCACTTTTGGACATTAAACAAATCAAAACAAGGTCAGGCCAAAGGGGTTGTCCACAAATGACATTACTAGTATGCTTCTTTTTTCACCTATTCTTACCCTCCCCCCCCCAACTTTCGTTATGCTTTTACTATAGAAATGTAAAGGGAGCCTTGAACCCCTCCCCCTCCTAAAAGATGACATTTATGGACAGCCCAAACAAGTAATGTGACATATTTTGGACCCATGTGCCAAAATTATTATAATAGATACTCAATGCGCAGATCAGAAAGGGGCTGTGTACAAATGACGTCATGCAGGAGGGGGGGGGAGGGGGGTCCCACTTGCCATGACCAAGCATGACAAGGGGGGGAGGGGGGGTCATGGGCTGCATGACATCATGTCATCAAGAAATCACAACATGCTTTGGTTTTGGCAAGAACAAAAACTTTTGTAAAAAGATTTGTAAAGGTAGGGAAGTTTAATGCATTCATATGACATAAATTTATTACCTATAGGCCCTACATGCATACAGTCCTCAGATATCTCACTCAATGTGTGTCACTGCCATCAATGTCAGTGTAAAATCAAGGTGGTGTCCAGGCCACTATAGGGGGCACCACTACTCTATCCTACCTATACCAATTTAACCCTTTTTGAAAAGGGCCACTGCTGCCCTCAGGATCTCAAATGATGCATCTAAAATACCCCTGAACTGCTGCTGTTGCCTCAGGGCAGCATCCATAGTAATCCACAGGCTTCTTTTTGAAAAGGTGTGATATTTCCCCCCTCCCCCGCCCTTGAGGTGTCAAAATTATGTTGCTCTATCAGACTCACCTTATTTGCAGATTCTACAGTAAAATGCTGAGGTGACTCAATTGCTTTGTAAGATCATAAATTGGAACTAGGATTGCAATCGATGGTCTCCTGAGAATTTGTGATGCTTTCTGAGATTTTCTTTTTTTTTCTATTAGGCCACTCACTAAATTCAGAGTCTTTGGCCTGAAACCTATTTCTAGTAGGCCTACACTTGTATATGGTTCAAGTTACAGATTAATTCAATACATTGAATATATCAATACATTCAAGCTCTTGAACTATATGATCCTTAATAATGACTGTTCTCGATTTTCTCTTCGCTGACAAGTGTACAACTTTCGCTGCAAAGAAGGCAGATTATTAACTGTATTAGACTATTGATCTTGACAGTTTTTAAGCCCTTTTGTGACAGGAAATACTTGTGTATGATCACTACCATAGTACTCTGCGTGTAACTATAAGGCACGGAAATGGTACATCCTGTATATAGGGACCCATACATTATATAAGCTGACAGTGTTTGGCATGTTTCTCTGTTCATTTGTTGATCAGTGCTAGTTCTTTTTTTCACTTTGCATGTATCTTATCCTTTATTGCCAATTCACACCAACTATATGTCCCTTTGAACCATTTTAATATGTTTATAGCCTATAGGCCTTCACTATTCATGCACTTTGAGGGGGGGGGGTATCTCTCTGCATGACGTCATGCTGGGGGGGTCAAGTGTTGTATGACGAAACATGACAAGGGGGGAGGGGGGGGTCAAAAATGGTCCAAAAATGCAAGATGTCATTTGTATACAGCCCCAAATGGCTTCTCAGATGAACCTGATGAACAACAGCAGTGAAAGCTGTGGAGAAAGAAGCTTCCACCAATAGTCAAAATAGATGCTTGTGCTGTTCACACCATTCCTAAAAATAAGAAGAAAAAGCGTCTGTGTCTGTTGAGTCACCAGCCACAGGAGAAAGATATTCCGCATAAGCTTGTTTGAATAAAACATGGAGGCCAGCAACAATAACATTGCAAGTTTCTCCTTTTTGAGGTAGGCTATGTTTAGATTTGTGAAGGTGCTCAAGATGCTTCTACCAACAAAAAACAAAAAACATGCAGAATCTCTGGTAGAATTTTTATACTTAACTCATACAATGAACAATACCTTTGATATATCACGCTCAACTGTACCACTAGAGGTATTGATCGACCACCAGTAGGTCTTAACTTACGACCAGGTGGCAGCATATTTTTAGCCTATAATTTATTTGGGCCAGCTTGTTTTCTATCATATCCATGTATCTTGTATGCTCCTGTTTTCAGCATGGTATGTGCTATTGAATGCATGAATTTCATGACCAAATAGGAATCCTGCATGTGATGTAATTCCCATTAACAGTCAACTGATTGACTTCATACAGTAAAAAAAGGGATTGATCATTCAACACAAGGATGCATCAAGGTTTCAATTCATTTGTAGTCATCATACTCCAAAACTGCACTGGAGAGTGTCAAAACTCCCAGCACTGATGCATGTTCAATCCCAATTGATTGATTTGTTTAACATCCAAAAGTGGGATCGCCACTTCATGGGACTGCCTCATTAGTTTACAATAATCAGTCCTTTCCTTCTCATTCTGGACAGGTATTCAAAAGCTACTTGTCCAAAAACAGGTAGACAGGTATCTATAATTATATGCTGCTTGTCCGGTGACCTCATCTATGGATGACCAAATCTATGAGAAGAATGATCGAATCTATGAGGAGGGGTGAGGGGGGGAAACAACCACCAATGCTTCATACTCTTCTTGGAGGACATCTTCCATAAAAACCACAGACCATTTCAGACACAGGGGTAGGGGAGGCAGGGTGAGGGGTAGGTAGCTGTAGCACATTTCCATAGTTTTCAACAAACATTTCTATTGGTATAGAGGGCTGGGGTTAGTTCTCAGGGCAATTTAAGTTTTTGAATTTTAAGAATTCATTGGTTAGAAAAAAAGTGATTTTTTTTAACTTTCAAAGCAATCAACAAACTCAGAGTGTGGCTATATACGTGCATGGGTGTGGCTTATATGCAGGGTTGTAGTGTTCTTTTATTTGCCTGGTCACATAGGTAGGGCCAGACAAACCACAGCCTTCGATCACTAAGACATAGTTCACTGAGGGGGAATTCCATGAAAAAGACAAGCATGTAGACCAGGGCCCATGCATATGGACACCAGCTGTCCACATGCTCATCTGCTGTCACAAGAAACCTCAAGTTTGTTGCCTTTTATGAATGCAATATGCCCATTGTTAGTATGGAAGGGCACTGCTCCTTTATAGACACCTGATGAAGTTTTTCTGCTTCTTCATGCCCTCATCATGACGGTCCCCACTCCACAGGGGGATGTCCAATCCCAAACCTTCAAGAGTGTATCAGCCTTGTATGGTTGACATGATGTTCATGTATGTAGCACTTGATCTGCTCAAGTTGCTGTTCTCCATGCCATACAATAAATATACACACCATGAAATCCTCCAACTTTTGGGTTTTCTTTTATTCCCCCTTGCCAATGGAATTTGATGAGGGAGGGCTAGCAGTGCCAATAGAATCAATGTAGTGTTGTCTTTCTTCGTATTCATGAAAATTATTTTTAAAGATTTTTCACACTACATGTTCTCCTCAGACTTACATTCAGCTTTGTCTGCTGACGTGGTGTCACAGCGGTATTCCGCCCCAGTAAACCTAGGACAGCTAAATAGTCCCAACTAAAAACAGTGTTTTGCTTGGTATAATCAGTGCCAGGGGACCTTATTTTTATTGCAGATTAATAATTTTGGTACCAGAAGAAAAGTAACGATTTTGGGGGGGAAATTTTTGGTCACCATGGAAACCTATTGTGTTGGGAGGGGTCCAAGTTCACATTTGTGACCTGTCAGGGGCGCCTGTATCATTTAATTTATTCAACATGGTGGTTTCCATTGCAACTGGTGCAAAAACGGATCTGACTTTGTTATGGTTGACCATGCTATAAAAAAATCAAGAATGACTTCAGCTTTAATTTAAGCCTTTATTTATGAATGCCATCAAACTAGAACCCGATTGATGCCAGTTTTATGGTGGAAGATGGGGGGAAATCAGAACGTCCTTGGCCCTATTAGTGCCATGACACCACATGTAGGATCTTGTTCAGTAATGCCATACGTTTAGATGTCCTCATACTTAACCCCCTAATCTATTATCCTGACAATTGTTACTTGACGCTGATTGTCTCTAAAATTCTCAAGTTTATGCTATAGCATGCAACATGACAAGACCCAGCTTCGCACACACTATGGAAGTGCCAGATGGGAAATATGATTGTACACATGGGCATATGACTTTCTTTATTTTTGCTTTTCTTTCTCAATCGGTGGCTTCACAGAACATTTTAATGTTTCAGTCTAAGGTATGCATGTTTTGAGCCTTGTGAGTGATTTTCCTCTTAGAACAGGTAAAATATGGTGGACTTCCATTTATGTCAAGGTGAATATCGAAGCTCCATAGAGAAAGCAATGAGGCCGCGTATTGCACCCCTGCATTGAGTAACTCGCACCAATTCCGTACGATGACGTCATAGGTCCATCGCGCATGCGCAGCCTTTTTGAAACGTAAACATTCAAGATGGCGGCGGTCAGCATTTTCGCATTGACGACATGTTAATTTGGGTTTATTTTGTAAGAAATTGAACATCTATGGCTGGAAACACCTTGACATAAGTGTAAAGATGAACTCTGATAAGTTTTTACCTGCTAGTTTCTTCACTCGCGCATCAGGCCTGCTCTGCACTTGGCCTAACGGCCTCATGCAGAACGGCCTGACACGCTCGTGAAGAAACTGTTGTCAAAAACTTATCATCGTTCACCTTTACCATTTTACTCATACTTAAACAATGTGCCCTCGAACTTATGGCATAAAGGCTTTAATGTACATGTGCATCAGAGGCTTATTACAGCTTACAGAACATTCTCAAAGTCAGGGTGCAAAATAAGGAGACAACTTTAGTTAAGGTTCCCCATAGGCCTTTATTCATGATTTGTAAACAGTGGTACAAATGGTGTCTTATATTTTCATCAGTTACTGTGACCATAAAATGTAGTCACATCTTTGTTTAAAGAAGTGTGATGTATAGAATTGCTTTGTTCCACATAATTTAGGAAAAGCAAAACCAGACAATGCTTGATATGTAATACAGTTACAATATTTCATGTATAATGCATTTCAGTAATGGACATTAAGTTGTCTATGATATTGATGTTATCAGCTAGTACCAACAATAACGTCAAATACTTTTACGATTCCTCAGCATATACCAGTCGGACAATTATAAAATACTGATTATAATAAATTGAGATAGATGGCATCTCAAAAGAGGAAAATAGGGGAACGTAAGGTAAACTGTCCTCAAACATCCAGGTGAGATGTTTGACATCAAATACTAAGGTACAATGCTTATCATGGACTCATATTAATTGAATACTGATATGAAAAATGAAGAACCACTCTTTAAAAAAAATTGTTCCTAATGTCTTTTGGGTTCATCAAAGTTTCTGGCGCACTGATGATCAGGTGGAATATCATTTGATGACAAAGACTGTTAATATATTAATTAGTCAATCTATATACATTATTCACACAATTTTGATTTATATCCACACAACAATTTAAAGATCCCAGTGTATCCTTGTGTCCATAATTTTAATATCACAGCATGCTTGTGTTAAGAGAAGAAAGTGAAGTTTCTTGTATAATACCATATGTTTGCCAACATATAGAGCAAAGAGTAAACTTTCATTTGCATCATTTATGAAGGGCAATAAAAGCAATATAAGTTACTATTATAATACTTTATGATTCTCCCACTCTTATATCCCAGTCAAGTTTGCAGACAATTACATAGAAGTTCAGCTGATCTCAATGTAAAATCCACAGAGTGGAGGTGAGTTAACAATAGTGTCTTAGATGAAGATATTACAGCAATACTAAGAGCAATCTAATACTGCATGCTTGGCAAATTCAGATCAGACTTCGCAAAATAATTCAACTTGAAAGTGGTGACTGTTCTGCTCTCAAATAATCATCAATGGAATGCAACTTTATCTGAAAGACCTTGCTGAACACTGCATATTTAAGGATGAGCCAGCGAATAAATGAATGGCCTAATAAAATGCAGTTTTTTTCTCTTTATGTGATCTGGCGGTGAACGTCCATGACATTTGTGAATAAACTAACATTTTCTAGGTAAAAAGAAAAGAACCTAATACTACTCAATATCACAGAGAACAAATAACAAGCTTTCGACAAGGCGGTTCCTCTAGTTGAAACTAGTGTAATGATATCATCTTGTCACAAAGTCATGGTTTTCAAAGCTAGGCCCAATTTTATAATGACAATATGTAGATTATACATATCTTCTATAACTATTTTCTTCTGGTCAATGTGTTTTGAGAGTGGGTCAAATGGGAGAAAATATTACGATCCACTTTCCATATTTATACAATAAAGATAAATTTTAAGACACATATAAAAAAAAAAAGTTATTGGAGTTTACAGTTAAAAGGCCTCGCCCATCACCCAACGGTGGTTGCCCTTGCGCCGCCGCATACGGACGATGCTTCCATCAGTAGAGATGGCACCAGATTTGTCACGGATATCATCCTGAAGTTGGAGACGGGCCAGCTTCAGAAGACCAATGTTTCGGCTGGTGGCTTGCAACGACTGTAGAAGTCCATCTCCTCCCTAGGATACAAGCATTGATGTTTAGACATGCTTCTTTCTGAAGAGCATGTACTTGAGGCCATCTAATATACTACATTAGAAAGATAATTTTCCTGTTTAGAAGGTGGTTACATAATTGCAAAATGTTATTTGATGACTGGCACCGTGGATTCTCAAATTATCTTTAAGCCATTCTCAACAACATAGAAAAAATCCAATCTTACCCGGACTACCTCCTGTGCCTCTGGCAGGTTGGTACCTGGATGACGCTGGTAAACTTGGATGATGGGGCGGTCAAGGCGCTCCCGAGTTGTCAAGTCAGAGCTCGCCACTGGACCCTGCAGAAACATCATAAGATTTATTGACACAATCTAGTATGTCACCTGGGAGTGAAACACAAACAAGGTGTTCTAATTATAATGCAGTTATAATGTTTCACAAATAACATTGTAAATTTCCATTGGTTGAATACTGAAGGCCTTGTGAGAAAACCTATGTTGATACAAATGAAATAATTTTCAACAACTGTCAATGCTTACCCTGCTGTATCCCCAAGCCTTGTCAGTGGCATCATACCAGCGCTGTGAACGATGGATGGCATGGCGGTTCTCACCTGATGCTACATGCAAGTGTTGCTGCAAAACAGTGAAACTGCGTGTGTATTTAGAGAACCACATTATTATCAAACTATATGGCATGGAGATATGAAATATATCACAGTTTATCCTGAACAATGGTTGATAATATATTCAACAAAGTTAAAAGAACACACCAAAAGTTTTAAACCAATTAAATCTTCATGACCGAACAACGGTAAAGTTGTGTACATAGCTGTTTTTCATACCTTGAGGGTGACTGTCTCTGCAATTTTCTGTGTTAGTCCTTCATTGACAGACTTGTGGGCAGCACGCTGCATTTTGTCTGTCCTGTCAATGGCATCAGCAAGGTCTCGTCGCAGCATCTGAGATCTACCCACAGAAGGAAGACATGGTTAACATCATGAAATGAATGGTAATGTAGAATGGAATTATTTTGAGTCACAAGCAATGGTAAACAAAAAAAGTTATTTCTGTATTTGCCAGGTCCCATGGGCAGGGCCAGACAAACCACAGCATTGGATCACTCAAGACATGTTACTGAGTCAGCGGGAATGGCAGACAACAAGCATGCATGTAGGCCCAGGCCCACACATGGTGTCCAAGGAGAGAAAAGAAATAGGCAGCAAGGGGGTGATGGAAGAAATACATTGAAGATGTCTCACCTGTCCCGTGCTTCCTTGGCTTCCTGAAGAGCTATCTCTGCCTCAGGTGTGTAGGCACCAAGTGGGTCGGCAGCTGCAGCAGGCCGGTTGGCAGCAGCAGCAGATGAGATAAATCGTTCTGAGGATCTTGAGTTGCGGCCACCAGCTAGTCCAACACCAATGGTGGTGTTCGCACGGGTCAAGAGTGAACCCTGCTGGGATGAACCGACTGATGGAAGGGCCTGGCAGATAAGGTCAAGGACACGAGAACGCTCTTGGACTACAGCATTCAGGCGGCGTCTTGCCAAGTCTAGAACCTGAGTAGAGATAGAACATATTGAAGGGGGTTGTGGAAAAGGGAAGTTCTTTTCATTGATGACTCATTGAGCAATGATCTGATATTGATTATTAAGCTGGTGTATTGATAGAGTGGGCACTGAATCGAATCTACTAAGTACTGGAGGCAAAAATTGCCACTTTTCTATCATATCTTTCAAGTCTGTGTTCTTACATTTAGCTGCGACCCGGGGGCTGCGATTACCCATTTTATCTCAAGTTGAGCCCCATAGGTTTAACCAAGAACCTCCGTATCACACCCCACAGTGTGATAACCCTCCCCCGTATCACACTGCCAGGGAAAACATCTAAAACGTGTGATAACCCTCAGTACTGACCAATTCTCGTGCACCTTTGCCTATTTATCTCAAGTTGAATATGACAGCCCAATAGGTTTAACCAAGAACCTCTGTATCACACCCCCCCCCCCCCCCAGTGTGATAACCCTTCCCCGTATCACACTGCCAGGTAGATCATCACAAACGGTCACATAAATAATGATAAAATGATGACTGATACCAAATAAATGAATTTTTTAACATTTCTAACTAAAATAACTTGAGATAAATAGAATGGGTCACCACTGAGGGTTATTACATGAGGCAAAGCATAACCCTCAGTGGCGGCCCATTCTCGTGCACCTTTCTCTATTCATCCATACTTCATGGAAAAGAGCAAACGTGAGATAAAGAGAAAGGGTGGGGATGTGAGATAAAGTACTGGTTTGAGAAATTCGTTGTACAGGAGGTACAGCAATGTTTTACCTGAAGTTGTTGCTGGACAAGTTGAAGTTGTGCCTCCAACATCTTCTTAAGGTTGAGGAGGTGCATACGCTCACCTCCGAGCAAGTCATCAGCACCATCGTGATCCTACAAAGGGGAAAAAAATCAATTTATATCTTTAACTTTCTCTTTCTTTATTCATAATTTCAGGACACATTGTGTGAGAAGAACTGCACTTTGAACCCAAACTTACAAGTGGTAGTCCTCTGATGAACTGCCAATGTATAAGGATTGAACAAAGGACTGTGAAGTTTATTTCTCTATTCTTAGGTCTGTGAGGTATCTTCTCTTTTCTTTAGAAGAATGGATTAATTTAAAAGAATTGTACAAGCTAATGTTAAAAGACAACTTTTTCTTCCTCTAATAAAAACATTAACTAATGGTTTTGCCCACCCTTTAGTATAAGACACTGAGCCAAAGGCCTCAGTCCCTGGCTTGCTGCTCCACCCATAGGCCCTACCACCATTATTACACCTATGAGCAAGACCCACACTAAGATTTTGTACAGCAAACTGTACATTGAGTAAGCGATACCAACAAACACAGCGGGACACTACGTAAGTCTAATACCTGAGCATATAGCTCAATCCCCCACCAGACCCATATGGCTCTATACAACTTGCCCCCACTAACACCGATACGCACACAACCTCCCTTCGAAGAGCAGGTAATCCCCTGCCCTCAAAGCCTATGTAGGCCCCCTCCCTTGCACCCACATCTATAAACTAACCTAGCCAGCTCACAGAAACCACTGCTGGCCAGTTTTTTTGTTTGTTTTTTTTATCCTGGCTCAGGGATCACTAGTCAGCCCTAAGACACCCGCTGACCAACACAATACATGACCACTGTTTAGTTTGTTGGCCCCCAAGACTCATGGCGAAAGCTTATATTTAATTGTCTATGAGTTCCACACTGGCACTTGAGCTGAAATTACTTTTTCTTCACTGTGGCAACATGACATGTTGTACACTCAAACACATGCACTGTGTGCTGTGGACGTGACTGGACCCAGGGATTTATGTTTATATTTGACAATATATAGTCTATACCTGAGGCTGACCATTCATTGAAATTAAACAACCCATTCCTCTGTTGTTGGTTTTTCAGATATTTATATTTGTCCTGTCTCTTTTCCTGTTTGCTTGAATCAGTTACAATTTGATTCAAACCATTTTCCTTGAATGAGCCATTTTTCTATCCTTTTACACCTTTCCCTCCCAATCCATATGTAAGTAAAATGTGTATTGATTTCACTATCAGTGCTCACTCAGGTTGCCCACCAACATTAGCCAGTTTATCACCACATACAAGTACTGCAGTATATGCACACACCTATATCATAACTACCACATCTACATCTACAGGCATCTAATCCCTGATAATCCTGCATCAGATCTGCTCAGTCCTGGCTGGAGACCATACACACAACCAAAGCTTATACCAATACAAAATGGCTGCTTAGTTCATACATAGACCATTAGGTGAAAGAAATGCCTCCCATTATGGTTTCTGCTCAAAACTATTCAGTGCCTTTGATGTAACCTAGTCCTTTATTCACTACTTATCGAAGAAGTGGTCATTTCTTAACAGAAAGGATCGGGAGGAGAGAAAAAGACGTACTCCTCTAGAGGAGGAAAAATTAAACATTTGGGCTCCTTTGAGAAATGTGATGCAGTAGGTTCGTTGCAAATAAGTAAGACCCTGTTGCGGGAGGACAATTTGGATTTCTGGGGCAGGCAGGTGGGGGTTACTTTTTATTTCAGATATGAAAATACTTATTACCCCGTCGGGCTATAAAAAGATAAGTTTCTAAAACATGGGCAGCCAGTAAGCTCACACCATCTTATCAACACATTTAAACATACAGTGCTGAGGTGCCTATTACAGCAGTACTATTTTCATCTGATCCCAGTGCCATATTAAGAGATAACATCACTTAGCCACCATAGTACTCACCCCTAGTGGATGTTTATAAGAGGTGGCTAATAACCACTGGCCCAAAGTATCCCCTTTATGTCATATGTTGACTTTAGATAACTAATCTTACCATGAAAATGCCCTTAATACACCCAAAACAATGGTAGCATTAATTTAAATATCAGAAAGCAAATGAGAGAAGGAAAAAGATATACATGCAGTAAATAATTAATAATAGATTCAAATTTGGCCCAAATTTTACAAATATTGTATCCACCAGGCTGTGGATAAAGATAATGGCCTGTAAAGCATAATTGTATGCTTGCTTCTGTAAGGTGGATGTCTTTAATATAAAGTAGAAATGTATATACTCTAGAATCTACACTCAGTGTGTGCAGAGGTTGCCTAAACTATGTCAAAAACTGCTTACATAACAAAACCTATTGACGTTTTCTCTTTACAGAGAAGTAATTAGGCCTTCCCCCATTGCCAAAAGTAACATTACCACGAGTGACTTCATTTATCATTGTATCGAAACTTACTGCAAAGGTCCAGATTTCTAAAATAGAAACCTAGGTTTATGAGGCACGATTTACCACTTTGCACAATTTGCAAGTAGTATCTTTGATATCTTTATTGCCTATGCATACACACAGTGCTCACATCTTACTGATGGGGTTTAACATTTTGGAGTAAATAAGGGGTGTGGTCTTGTGCAATGCGACTGCATATATTTAAGGATATCTACTGACATGCTATGCAAAATAAGCAGCTGCACTTATTAAGTGTGTAAAACTACATATATATTATGAATTAAGATAGGGTAACAGCATATCAACTTTCAGTATGACCCTTTTTCAAATATGCATTAACATATACAATTGAAGGTGGCGTATGCCCCTCCATAGTTTCAATGTTGGTCGATAGCTCTTTCAACCGTTACATTCCCATACAAAAATAGCCTTTGTGAGTAGTAAAGAATCCTCACTTAACAGAATGCTGATCCTGTCAAGCAAAACGACAACATCTCAACTCAGCACGTGGTAACATCTATCATATGGACATCAGATGAATGCGGTGGCACAGCAAAAACATTAAATATTAAACTGGCCCCAATATACTATATAAATATATTGATTAACCCTTTAAGGGCAGAACAAAAATGGTCACCCTGGCCATGGGGACAGCCTCTGAAAAAAGTATAGTTCCTAGAGGACGAGCATATTTTCAATGCTAGGCCTACCATGGTGTTGACTATAGTCAATGCTAGGCCTACCATGGTGTCAACTATAGTCGATGCTAGCCCTCAATGGGTTGAAGGGAACGAGACCAAAATATTTTGAATAAATTGTCGTTTTCCCAACATATTTCTTATAAACAGTCAGAAGAGAACTTTTCTAAACAGTTTGTCTTCAATTGCACTTTCCTTATTCTTTATTCTAATACTCTCATTCAGCTGATCCCATATTACTTATTTTATAATTTTCACAACAAGAAAAATACTTCAATCCAGAAACTACAATAAGAAAAATACTTCAATCCAGAAACTAATGAAATTGCTAGAATCCCCTCAGCTGTACACCCAACAAATGTATAGCCACGAACATACAAAGGGGGCCCCAAGGATATCAAAGGTTTATGAAATATGTACGAGTACCCAACCGCCACCTAACCACCCACCTCCCAGCCTCTACCACTGCGTCCCTCCCACTTCCTGTTATTGGGGCTAATCACAAAGTGGGAGTGACTCTGAGCTGCTCTGTCAATGCTGACAGATCGATCCAAAAGTGGAACTGATCACCTAGCAACCATTCTGTGTTGGTTTCCCTGGCCAAAGCTAGACCAAAATTACAGGGAATTTGGCTGTCTGGTGGGACTAGGTTTAAGTGGGTGTGGTTGGGGATTTCTGCTATTTGTAATATGATAAAATGTATTGTTAATTCTTCTAGACATTTTCAAAAGCAGGAGAAAAATCAAGGGAGGAAGTTGTATATGTGAAAGAAAGACGGTCCTGTCTAGTTTTCCCATAAATACAGGTTCAATAGAGGTCTGTTTTACCACAACCCAGCTTACAGACTGTGGGAACTGAACTTCTTTTATTGGCCTTATGCAATACTTTTTATTCCTTTCACCTTTCTGTCAGCCACTTAAAGCATGTGAGCATGCATTATGGTTTCAAAGTGTGAAAACTCTAAACGACTGTTACAGCACCATATGACTGACCTCAGCTGGGTATAGAAATTGAACAGGTTGTTAAGTCATAGGCAATTATTTTGATATGCTATGCTAATTCCATTCCAGCCTTGTAGTTGGGAGAGCAGACTCACAAGTATGGCAGCAACAGACTACTGGAGGTTTGGGGGGGGGGGACGGAACACCCATACGGCTGGTGTTTACCTGCCTATTAACACCCACTCACCTGCCTCCACCCTGGAGGGACTGCTTCTCAATACCAGCTCTGAGGGTAAACATCAAATGTGCCCCTTGCCTTACACCTCCAGGGCGTGTGATACTCTTGCTCAATCTTTCCCTGTTATTTCTATAGCTAATCCACAGGGTCAGTGGTTGCGACCAATTCCTCTGTTCTTTTCTGTACTGGTTGTGTAAGAACCATTTGGCTGTGACCAAGCATAGTTTAGAAGCGTATGTTCCTATACATATTACCATAGTCTAGGGATGACAACATTTCAACTGCGTGAAATGGACACATAATAATTTTCCCTCCAAAATGCATGGACATTTGTAACCAAACCAGTAAGAGGTAGACAGCACATAACTAGTGCACATCTCTATTATCCAAAGTAAGTCATCTGAACTACCTGTAATTCTGGAATCAACAAAATGTACTCAATGCTTTTATCAGAGCTTATACTCCACCTGGCTCTGC
Source organism: Acholoe squamosa (assembly GCA_949317995.1). Classification (NCBI taxonomy): domain Eukaryota; kingdom Metazoa; phylum Annelida; class Polychaeta; order Phyllodocida; family Polynoidae; genus Acholoe; species Acholoe squamosa. The sequence continues at coordinate 26,535,898 of OX439046.1, forward strand.
ACCCTATTGTTCCTACTGTAGGTTTATTTCCACATTCTACAGTTGGGTGACCAGCAGATAGTTTTATGAATTAGGTAAGTTCTGGCAGGAGGTTTTGTGAATTGGGTCAGGTCTGGGAGGAGGTTTTGTGAAATAGGCCAAGCGTAGCAGGAGGTTTATGAATAAGGTCATTTTTGAACAGCAGATGTAATTTTTGGGAAAATTCTGTCCCATATGGGATTTGTACCCATGCACCAGACAGTGCTGGGATCTAGAGTCCCATGTGCTAACCATTACACCATGAGTCCTCAGGTGATACTGTGGGTGATAGAACATCTACTGAATGGTGAATATAGTATGCTACTACTATGACTGAGTAATCAATTATAGATAAACAAGGTAATTTCACTTTGAAAGTTTGACTGGTCAATCTAGTGTAGTGGTTAAGGACCGGAACTAGAAATCTAGACCACAACCCCCTGGTGTGATTTTGTTTTATTCTTAGTTGACCACTGTCATTTTTGCAACAAATTCTAAAAAGTAATGTATTATAATGAACATTCTCTGATTGCCAAAATGATAAAGGGAGCTTCGGTGGGGGGGGGGGGGGGCTTTTACAAAGACTCCTTTTACCTTGTATACATGTTAAAAACACTTTCCCCATGCAGTCTTGAACCCACATTCTGTGATTCAAAGTCAGACATGCTAACCATTATAGTAGGGAGGTTTAGCAACCACTACGTAAGCAATATAACGCAGACGTGCAGCATACCTACAGCATTGGTACGTCTGTGTCAAACCATGTATGGGTGACGTACGTTGGGTTTGCTAAACCTCCCTACTATTGAGACTGCTGGTGATTGTAGACTGGAACACCATATATTTATCATAGCTTTGTATCACAGCCAGTTTAGAAGATTCGAATCCTCTTCTCAGGGGTGTGAAATCCCAAAACCTATTTCCTCTGAAGTGTAATATACGGCTTGCTAGCTAATGTTTTAATGTTGGATAAAAGTGATCTAAATGATCTTTGGGCAGAATATAACACACTCTGTTGTACAAGTATGTTTGGAACTACAATTCGGATGCCCACATTTTTCAATCTGGAATGGTATTGGCAGAAATTCTAATTCAGACCCCCCCCCCCCCTACAAATGGTAAATTCTTTTCTCAGTGGATTTGCATAGATCTCAAGACTGGTCTTTCTGAGCATCAAAAACATGGATTTCCGCGGAAATTTCACACCCCTGTTTTCTAGGCCTCTACAGTTAAAGTCAAACTATGCTTATATTCAGGGCTTTACTGTTGTATAAACGTCTGTGGATGCAGTTTAAGTAAGAAATGTCTCCAGCAGCACTTATCTGGATGATGGTCATCTCCTCACCATGAAGGTGTGTTTATAAATAAATGATTCAGAAAGAAAAGGCACACGGGAAGGCAAATAAATGGCTTCAATCCCTTTTATGATAACCCCCCCTACCATATCTTGCTTGGAAAGATAAAATCTATAGACACACTCATCAAATGGTTGCGTGACACTCATCCCAAACGCTGAATTAAGCTGACCGCTGGCATTCCAAGAACAATCCCCATGGCATTGCTTTATTGATGAGTTGCTCTTGTTACCACACTGAAGCAGCTGCGGGCAGGGCCATTGTAGCTGATAGCATTAAAAATTCAACCTTTACACTGTACATACCAGAGGGATGAACCAGGAAGAAAGTGATAGGATGCGACAAAATGTTCCTAGACCTTGTCGTCGCCAGGTTCAAAATAGTGCTGGCATGTTATTGAGTATGCGAAATGCTGAACAGTACAAATGTAGTCATTCTATCAATACCGCCATACGAAAAACATGAATTTAGATGTTATGGTACTTTGAGTATACAGAAATTATGAAGACTATGATACTGTGTAACTTTTGGACAATATTCAAAAGTGATAATGTGTAGAAATATCGACGAATCAAAAACCTGCAAAAGCAGGAAAACTATCTCCAAGCATGCAAGTAGCATTAAACAAAATTGAAATAACTGCCAATCGATTCCATCCAAGGGAATAAAGAAGAGAGAATAAAATGGTTTCATGGAGAGTTGCGCTGTTGGATAATATCACATGCTATTATTATTATAGGAATATTGATTTGAAAATTTGTTTGAACTTCATCTGAAGTATGAACATTTTTGCATGGATACGCTCTCTTTTACCGGAGATTATACACACACAAAAGTGGTAAAATGAAAAAAAGGCAGTTGATGCATGCACAATAAGTCTACCATTGCTACTCACTGTTTTAAAGTTTGTGCACGTATTGATAGCTCTTCAGTTAATGAGAATGTATTATAAGAATTCCCATAAACTGCACATATATGTACAATCTAACATTTAAATGTTAGGTGGCATCTTTGTTTATGGCTCTTTTTACCTAACTGCTAGACAATGTGGTTCCTATCGGTAATAGCGTGACTTTGTCTAACTATTCTTGTTGGTCTCTTTCACAGTTATTTCTCCTGTGATAGGCATGCCACTCATAACCATTTGCCTTGTACAACAGCGAGTTTGGCTCCGTGGGAGGTTCAGGCTGGGTATCTAGGCACAACTGCCAAGTATGTATTACATGGATTACTACCTATGTTGAATGTCACCCAGCCAAACTTCAACCAACTGATATGCCACAGGGAAAACATACAACCAATATGCATACTTATTGGTTGGTAAGTACCAGGTCTGGACAAACACTTCCATTTATATTAGACCTATGTTTTGTTTCAATAAAAACTAAAATCAAATTATGGCCGACATTGTCTAGACATTTGCTACAACTGTGCTCACTTTTGTTGATTGTAAAAATGTAATGAGAGGAAACGCTACTCCTTGCACATTGTCAATTACTATCTTATCTCATGTTGTTTCACACAGATAACACCATGGCACATTACAGATTACTCGGTTGTCAGGGACAAAGGAATATGTCAATCATGGCACTGCTATCACAGGAAGGTCAGCAAAAAGGTGAAGTGTAAATTTTAATGAAAGGCCACACCAAAAAAATAAGTTGGTCTACGGATTTCCCTCTCCATATTTTCGGAAATACAAATTTTTTTTTTTTTTTTTTGAAAAAAAATCTCGTCTACGGATTTCTCTCGCTTCCCTTTCTACAAGTTTTCTCTTTGTGATGTTTGGCAAAATTAAAAAAAAAAAAAATTTGTTCGCTCGCCTCAATTTCCCAGCAAGGAATCCATGGACGCCAAAAAATTCTTTAAAAAAAAAAAAAAATCGCTCGCTCGCACCATTTTTTCAAAACCAAAATCCGTAGACCAACTTATTCTTTTGGTGTGGCCTAAGTAGGGACCAGTTTGATAACCTAGTCAAGGTTATGTTTGAATCAATTTGAATCCCTTGGTTTTTTTGGGTGTTTTTTTTACACCTGCCTAAACCCTAATGTACTATTACACAGTATAATGGTTTAAGTAAGTTCCAGGGTAGACTTAGTCTAGGACCCTTGGTTAGGTAGGGGGTAAACTTATTCATTATGTATGTTTGTGAGGGGCAATTTTAAAAATATCGCTTTTAGGAACTGCCCACAATATCCAGACCTAATACCCGAAACCTCATGTCGGCCATGTCTCCCGTCATCTTTGAGAAATATCCATGTTCCATGCCACTAGGTTATATATTACCTTCAAACTCAGAACGAAAAAAAAAATGATGCCTTCCATTTTTTTTTCAATCCTCCCCTCAAATAAGTGATGAATGAGATCTTATTAGATCTGGACGAATCACAACATTAACTCAGAGAGATGAATTTTTGAAAACAAAAATAAAACTGAGGAGTTTGTAGGTATAAAGCTAAGATAAGGTCCATGCTCCTAATCTAATATTAGAATGAAATAGCTTAAGTCATATTCATGATAAGAAAACAACATAACGTCATGAGATATCCATTTACTGGATAAATCTATGTGTGTCCATGTCCATGCATGCCATTTCAGTGAGTGAGAAAGACAGTGGAGATACCAATCCTTTTATAAGATGGGCATAGCCTAAGGCCAAGGAAGGCAGAATTGATAGATCTAAATTCTAATGGAAATGAGACTATGACTATGCCACGTGGGCATTAATAGCTTGGTAAGAAGAAATCCTTATCATTCAATGGGATGTGTAGGTTCCATAATGATAAGTTTAATAGTCACATCAAATGCTAGTACAATTCAATGAATAAAAATATCATTACCCACACAATATGTCTGACACTATCAAATGATAACTTAACCTATTAAGTTATAGACTAGCAGTCTACAAATTTATGAAATGACACATCAGTAGTATCCTATAAATCACACTTTTTGAATTCAAGATTTTAATTTAAAGTTTGAATCCAAAAGGTGTGATTTATAGGAGACCCGTCTTAGATACTACTTAAATGACATATCACTTGATCAACAAATGTCAAAGCATTTGATTTGAGTTTAAACTTTAGACTTAGTAATACCGGTACTAAATAGGGGTGTGGCCTGTGCTGTGGGTGTGTATATAGATGTTGCCTAGGTATATAGATAGATCTAGTAGTACAGATAGTGCCTCTTCAAAGGTTATCATATTAATCTTAGGCCTTATTTGGCATATTTGTTTCATTCAAATCAAAGAGACATATCTCACCTTTTCCCTTGATGGACGTGTCAAACGGATTTCTCCACTTTGCTGATTGAGCTTGATGTCTTTCCGAATGTGTTCCAATGCCTTTTCAAGTGCCTCCTTTCCTCGTGTGAGCGATTTGATCTCTTCATTAGTGTCAAGCAAACTTTCTCTTAGGAGATTCACTACAGCCCGTGTCTGGCGGAAATATTTGTGAGCTTCATCGTTACTCAACTCAGCCACAGTATCACGAAGATGGGGGAGAGGGTCCATGGACCGCCCAGCCTCGCAAGACTTGTCACTTCGTCCGACAACATTTTGGGAAAGTTTAATTCCTTTCAATGTGCTATTCCTCCATGACTGTGGTCCTATCGAGGCAGTGTTGAGAGTCAAAGTTTTGGTCGCCATTGTGGGTTGTTGACTCTCTCTGCTGACCTCCCTTCTGTGGATAACAGGGTCTTTGTCGGTCTGCAGACGGCAACTGTCAAGGGTGTTGTTCTTCCAGCGTCATGCCGACATGCCGGTTGCTATGCGTTACAAGCTTCGCGGAGCGGGGCACATACAGTCCTCCATAACAATCCACCTGATTGGATCGCGCTGTCTGACCTAGAAAGTAGGACTTCGCTATATTCTCCTTAAAAAACAGGCCAAACCCTGTTTATTTGACAAGATTTCGGATATTTAATGAAATAGTACTTCATTCCATGTATAAATATTGAGAGAGTTGATCAATTCAAAGAGTTTCAGCTTGAAGTTTCGTCGGCCTCCCGGAGAGCTCGACCAATGGCGTCCAAGATATCAAACATAAACACAGAATTAATTGGACCCCAAAGAACAGCATAAATAAAAGCATGAGGGAAGATCTTGTATAATTTCGCAGGGTTATATATCTAGATTCAATGGAGTGTCTTTAAATGACATATGACTTCTTTATATTGTAAAATTGCGTGATAGAGATGTGAGAATCGTTCTTATTTCTGCATTTTCATTTCTATAAGTGGCCTGAGCTGACCTTTCCCATAATGCACTGTCTGGGTCGAGTGACGTCACCACAAACAGATTCGGTAGAGGCAGGGTTTTGGCAGGTTGTGGATTTTAGATTGAGGGCAACTTATAAGGGAATTTTACTGAAAATTGGGTTCTGAGGGCCATCAGGGGAACACAATGTCGGCGGACGTCAAATCGGTGCCACCATGGAAGTTGGCATTAATCGAGAAACGCCGCAAACAAGAGCAGGATGATCGGATCCGCCGCCAAGAGGAGGAGGAGCGGCTTACCCAAATGCCAACATGGAAACGTGACATACTCCTCAAAAAGCAGCAGCAGAAAAATAGTGTTGTGTTCTTTGCCAAACCGGCCCTTCATTCCGATTTGGAGGTAAGTCCACTCCACCACGATGCAATTACAAATGACTCTGTTGCACTGGATGTAAGTGTAAACATCGATCAGGTGCCAAACCAAAATCATGAAAATGACGTGCAGGTGGCCCCTGTTGAAGAAGTGTTCCTGGAATGTGACAGTTCTGGTCAGTTGGTGGGGCCCAGTGAGAGTGTCAATGAGGAGGTGGAGCACATCATTCCCATTCAACAGAACCCCTGGCTGAGGACGGACATTCAGCAGAGGAGGTACACACGGAACACAAGCCACCGGCTGAGTAGTGGCAGTGACCAACTAGACAACAGTACACACAGCTACAACTCACTACCTCGTAATGTGGGGTCAACCAGCTGGCGCGAACAGCCAGGTGATGCTAATGATACCAATGAGGCTGAGTTGGATGAAGATGAGACATTTAATGACAACCAAGAGGTCGCCTACGGCAGAGGTTTTGTACATAAGTTGCTGAAGAAGTTCAAACATTTGTCTGCCCGGGAAGACAAGGTGGCTGTACCAAAGAGGGCTCACAGCACAGAGAATATACTGGAGGAGTCACATGGATCAGATAAAAATTCACCACGAAATTATAGCAGTACCACCCCAGATGTTAGTGATGGCAGTCGGCCGACAGGGATCTACGCCTCCCCGGTCAAGGCCAGAAGCATGGAGAATCTGGCCGGGAGCAACAAGCATTCCGCCTACCCCAATCTTGATGTGAAAATTGCCAATGAACGTCTGGATATAGCCACACAAGGTTCTCTCGATGGCAGCTTCAGTAGCAGTGGTGGTATGCAGTCACCGAGAAGCTACTCTGATACCCCAAACCACATTGGGGATCATATAGGAGAAGAGGAACCTGTCTCTTATGACCATCAGGAAGAGGTTCCCTCTTTAAAGAGGTATGGGAGCTCAGAGAACCTCATAGAGGCTGAACTCCCACGTGCCAATATTGTCTCTTCCACAAGAAGTTTATTTGAGAATGTCACAGGGACTTTGACAATAAACAAAACCAAAAGGAAAGCCCCATCACCAAAGACAGAATCTGTGGATTTTAATGCCCACACAGGATCTTCCTTGCCTAATGGCACTGCAAAGGAAGAAGACCATCTAGAAGGGATGGGTGTTAGTAGGGTAGGGGGAGAGTCTAGAGATGGTGTCTCTGGGAGGTCAGGCTTGGTAGCACAAGTAAATGGAAAGGCGGCTAATAATGACCGCAATGCTAATTACAAATCAGACAGTAGTGGTGCGTTCACAGAAAGTAGGACAAGCATAGGGCCAGCTGCCACCAGGTCCATGGTGGAGCCAGCCGCTGTTAATGGTGGATGGTCTGCCTCTGCTTCCTTAGAGAGCAGCAACACCGCAATTTCCCATAGTATTATGCAGAAAAATAACCAGAACAATAACCGCTTGTCCTCACAGCACACCAGTCCAACATCAACAACCAACAGCCAGTCCGAGATTATCAGTCCAGATAAAGGGTCCATAAAAGCAGAATACAACCTTGCCAACATCTCCAAAAAGCGCCATGCCCCTCTCCCTCCGTCCTCTACCATTGGGGACACTAATCGTCCCCATGTCTCGGTCGTTCAGGTCAATGATACCGAAGATGACTACGGAGGCAAAACTAGCACCCTCCCAAAAAAACCCAACCTATACCTAGATCTAGAGTCCAGGGCACCTAAACAGCCAGAGGAACCCAGAAGTTACCGGGATATGTACCTTGGAAAAGGTACCCCATCTCCGTCCTCTTCAGTAAAGAAGGACCCCATGGTATCCTTACCCACAAATGACAGCCAGAAGGACTTGATAAGCACTGACCTAAGTGGGTCCCATAGGAATGGTGTCCTTGAGGAATCAGGCTCCAATGTGCCAGTCAGTCCCAGCAAGCCATCTAGCATTACATCACAAACTACTAGTTCTAGTAGTAGAAGCCCAGATGCATCCAAAGCGAAACCTGTGACATCCTCCACCAGCCCCAGTAAGCCCTCCCCATCTACCCCGACTCCAAAGGCGAACTCCGCAATGACATCATCGCCGCAAGCCCGTTCTGCCCCTGCTTCCTCCAAGCCTGCCAATGGCCATGCTGCCTCACTCACCCTGCCCATCCCCAAGGCTGGGGAAGTCAGCCTCAACAACAAGGGTGTTGGAGTCAAGAAGGGAAAGCGGCCCGCTTCCAGCTCTGGATCAGGCCCAGGCTCGCTTCTCATCCGACCGGCGTCCAATCTGGTGCCAACCTCAGCTAACAAGAATGCCCAGCTGCCCAACATAAAGAAGTACAATGATGTCAAGTCAGGTGTCTTCCAACCGCCCTCAGCCAACCCTTCCTACCTGGCAGGCCTGGAGGATGAGTTTGACATACCTGTCACCAACATTGATGACGTAATGGATGACGTACCTGTTACCAATATAGATGACCTTGGAGACTCGATGACCTCCTCATCTTCACCTCGGCTGGAACAGGATGCAGACAAGGAAAGGAAGATCCTCTCCAGCCGGTATGACTTCATAGGCGCTGGAGTAACGACATCCAAGAATCTGCTTATCAAAACCAGGAGACAAAAGGTAGGTCATCTACCCATGGTTTCTCTATTTGAATGTAAATGCACTGATAGATTACATCTCTATTCTGTCTTGAATGTTGTTTTAATCGCAGCAAATTACTCTGTTGATCTCTGAAAATTTACTGATTAATACTTTGTGGATAGTTAAGTTTCAGGGACATTTGATAACGACTAAAACAAAATATGCCATCAAAGGCTTTATGGATCTGTACTTTTTCAGGTGTATTGGTGCTGACATGATGTCATATTGATAACAAGTAATCCATTTTAAATGAGTGACATTCCTGACTTATGAGCAGTTTTTTAGGTATGACAGTAGCAATTCTGAGGCAAGCTCACATCATTCCTGCAGGTGCTAAATATGGCTAAATAGAACTAAGATCATCAACTAATAACCCAGCGTACAGAATACCCACACACGTCTTAGACCATATCCAGACCAACTACCATTCCTCTCAATTTTCAGGTACTAGATAATACTCCATCTGTAAACATTCACCGAAGTGCCAATTGCCACTTATTCACTTTTAAAATTTGCATTATATTTAATTCATGGATTTTGTTCAAGTGTGACACATCGGTTGTCCCAGAATGATAAGGTAAACTTTCATAACTGAGCATTTGATCCACCCAAAACTCCCTGCTTATCAAAAATCAATGCGATGAACTAGAAAAAAACCGCACTTGGGTCAAACTATTCCCAATATTCCCCACATCCACATCTAATGATCTCCACTGTGATATTGACTGCAAATAACCTCCCCTGGAGACTTGTTAAAACGGGGGTTTAGTTTTTGCTTCTTTTTGAGATTTATGGTCTCATCTCAGTAGCCTAGGCCTAGGGTATGCTCTATATCAAATGGATGTGTTTGTTGGGTTGTAAAATGCTTTGTGGATAATGAATTCAGGACTGGCGGGTAATTCAGCTGTCACCCATTCATAAATTCTTGTATATCACACTAGATTGATATAGGAGGGAGAGCTGAACATGATTAAGTTCATGTTTGAGAATTATAGAGTGTTTAACATTGGGCAAAACAAAATTGAAACTTTGAGTTGAGCTGTCCTGCTGCTTGAATTGCACCTATTTGGCAAGTTTTAACATTTACCCACTATAGACACAGATATCCTCACTTGTAATACCCAAAGTATTCTTTTCATTCAATTTTGAAATTGCTAGATTTATTCAACATACATATGGATACAGTTGCTGCCATGTACCGGTATTCCTGTCTACTTGTCCAGCCTCCAGGCCACTGGTACCCAAATAGTTGGTCTCTATTCTACCAGGTCTGTTGGCAGGCCTATGCTGACCCGTCAGCCATAGTAGCTCCTGGTTGGAACTGTCACTCAGACTATAGGCTCTAGATGGGTGATTATTGTCCTCTGGAAACTGTATTCCCCAGACTGGCTAAGGTCCGTCCCACTGTCTGTCTGACGGCCTGGCTGCATGGGGCCCCAGCCGCCGTTTTATGGAGGGAGTGAAAGACTAGAGCTAAAAACAGAAAAAGAGCAGGGAAAAGGACGAACCGTTGACAATGGCATTCAATAAAACACTCAGAATAATGTCCGGTCTGAAAGAGGAACTGCTGAGAGGATAGTGGCTGCTGAAAACGGGATGTTTGGATTTTCCTTTTTAAATATTTATCCTTTTGTTGGCCCAGGTCCTCCTGGGTCATTGGCGGCGCCTTTTCAGTCAAAAACTGACGATCATGAATTGGAAATTAAATGGGAATTGCTCATCGAAATGGGGGATAATTAAACAAAAAATCATGGATCTAGTCTTTCATTGTACATGCACAATTCCCGAAAAAGATTTTCTTTTTACCTATGAAAAATGCTGAAGAAAAAACCTGACATGTTTGACCTACTTTCTCATGAAAACAAGGCTCCATAGGATTGTATTGGGCGGTCACTTTCGGCGGTCGACAGGGGGTCAAAATAATACATTGACTCCTATGGGAATTGGGCAATTAAGACGCTTTTTTTTCAGCAGGTCAGGTGGAATTCTCTGTATAGGACGGGTCAAGACCGTTTATATAAGAGTATGTAAATTGGACCACCCTATTTTTGTTATGTCGACCGCCTCACTTCCGGCCTGGAGACTTGACGCATGCGCACAGTCAGATTTTATTTTTTTGTTTAATAGTAAATTGAGGAGGTGTATTCAATTCAATTCGATTGATATTGCCAAAGATGTATTGATTATATTCAAAAAGCTATTAATTTCAAGTTAAATCGATAGAATCTATCATTTCTTTGTCGAAAATGCTACTTCCGGCAAGGAGCGGGTCGCGCATGCGCACAGAACATCAAAATCCAAAATGGCGGACAGCGAGACGATCGACTTACGGTGCCATCGAAACTGCTTGATTATAACAAAATGGAGGAGAATTACAGTGTCCATGCCTTTTTATGGTTAATATAGTCTTCTTCAACACCTCCTGATAGAGTGGAATGTTAAACCCGCCAGGAGAGGAGTTATTCGCCAATGAAAATGACGAGCGATAATGGGTGCATCGTTCATAGCCTTAAGCATTGACGACTTGGACATACTGTCACTATAGTCACTATAGTGTCAAGTCACATACAGTAAGTAGTGGAAGACCTGGGCCAGTCGTGCATTGCACACGTTCAATCTTTGCAGTTGTTTTTTTGGCCGATGGAGAGTGAAATTGGGACAAGATGTTATTCCATTTGGCGGCATCAATCATGCCCCCTCCCCCATGACATCAATTTTTTTTTAAATGAATGATTCCTTTGTTCATATCCAACTTCAATGTCTTAAATTCCTATTCTGTGTGAGAGGAAACTTACCCATGCTGCAATAATTAGCTAATTGTGCAGGCCACGTTGGCCTGTGTTAGTTAAAAAAATAAGATTTGTTGGCAGCACTGACCACCTACGTGTACACACTAGCTTCGCCTTTCTGTGCTCAGATGTGAATATGATAGACTCACTCCATATGCGGCTCTTCACTTGACACTGGAGGAGGTACTTGTCTAAGTAAGGATCGATTTCCAACATTGGCTATTTCATAGGGAGGTTTTACAGTTAGTTGAATTAGCCAGCAATAAAACTGTAAATATGGCGATGAACTGAAAAAGAATAATACTCTTTTAATATATATAATTGTATCTATACCTTTAAATTCTTTAATTTTTAATCTAAGTATAACTTTGCAAGCCTATGTTGTTTTTTTTTAACTTCTATATCATGTATTCTATGGCAAAGTCAGACGCAGCCATTTATTTAAAAACGTTGGTATCCACACACTTTCTTATTCACTGTTGTTAGATGAATGTGTGGGCTGTGGGGAGGGCATGGTAATAATGGGGTCACGTATAGAATGTACTGTTTACCCGGACATGGTGTCTAAGGCGGACAGGTGTTCTTACCTGATCTAGTTACCTGTCCAACAGGGGGCACTGCGGACACCTGTTTAGGTCTAGTCAACATTACTCATAACCTGCCCCTCCTATTAAGCCCCCCTCCCCACAAACACACCCAGTCACACCCACATTGCCCTATAGTGTAGATCTTGCTCCCCATTAGTGACCTACTCTTCTCTGTCTGCTGGAAGGATCCCTGCCTCCCTTGATAATCCTTGCTTGCTCACTCGGTCGCTCTCTTGCTCACTGTCTCATTCGTTTACTCTTTCACTCTTGCACTTAATAACTCGCTTACCCATTCACCCACTCCCTTCCTTTCTCTCCCTTCCCTACTCCCTTAGCCTGACCCCCACCACAATTTTCAAACCAATAACGGCCAGTCTAACTACCAAACTCGTATCAGTCATAACTCTTGCACCAGGGGTGTAGCATTAGATTAGCAGGCTAAAAAAAAAGAGATTCAAAAGAAATGTTCTCCTTTTTTCCGATAAGGCACACCTAGGGGCCATTCTCGCGTGTGTGCTGCACCTTTTACGTTGGGTATTACGTAGCTAGGCTATTAACCCTTTAAAGACAGGATGATACCCCTCTGTTGTCATGCTGTATTAAGTGCTCGTAGGTAGATGTTCCAGCACTGCATTGATGCATCATGCCTTAGAACCCTTTGGCAATGTATTAACCCTATATGGCCAGCATGGTGCATTAAGCACTATGAGATCCTGTATAAAGGTTTAACACTGTGCTATAGCACAGGAGGTATTGGTGGGTGGATTATAGAGACCTGTAGGGCTGGATGGGAGGTAGACATGGATGGCTAATTACCCACAGGTGAATCACTCACCTGATGAGTTATCACCATACTCGGTCTTACTGGCTGTATGGTATTAGAAATGTGTTTGGTAACTCGCCAGTGAATTCCGTTTTCCCTAAAAAAAAATTGGAACGACTCCCATAATTTTGATTTCATTTTGGTAGAATTTTACGGGCAAGATATAAAGAAAAATCAGGTCAGATTCCCACTTTGCCTAAGTTTTTTGTCATTAATATTAAACACACACATGCATAGCCCTGTAATGTGGTTTAGTTACAGGGCAGTGTGTAAGGTGACAGTGGACACGATGGATCACTCAGTACAGGAACACTGAACTAAGGAACATTCTGAAGTTCTCATATTTATTTTTGTCAAATGTGATACATTAATATAAAACAGAGAATTAAGGGCCTGCTCTTTGTGAAACAACAGCCAGATGCACTTTTTTTATCGATCCTTTCTTTCTTTTTCTTTCTTTCTTTCTTTCTTTCTTTCTTTCTTTCTTTCTTTCTTTCTTTCTTTCTTTCTTTCTTTCTTTCTTTCTTTCTTTCTTTTTTGTTGTTGACGCATACTAGTTTGTGGGCTTATATTTATAAACAAAGAGTCCACTTTGTGATGACTTCCTACCCATTCCTTATACAGACAATAGGTTTTCTTTAGTCACCAGTAACACCATGTGCTAAGCATGAAAACAAATGTACTAAACACCTGTGGTGAACAAAATTAAAACATTCTGGATTGATTTATCAAACCAAACGTGCTGGAAACTTGTTTTTAAAGTCAGAAAACAAACGCAAAATGAGTAGTGGAAAATCTAGTCAGATAGGTGAATAGGGAATGAAAAGTAAATGAAGAAATGTATCCTTCTCGGGGACGTTAGCTTCAGGGATATTTGGATGGAGTAAGCTAATACATGTAGAGCATTGACACACCTACTGAAAACTAGATCAATTAGGTTAACTCTCTACTTTGGTGTGGTTTAGGACCAATCAATCCTTAACAGGCTCCAAACTCCACGGCCACGTCAGGCTCTAATTATCTGTGAAATCTTTAGAAAAAAAAATGACATAGATAAAAGTATCAGTTCTTGGCCTCACTTCACTCCTGGCTGACGCAGTGTTGTTCTCCTATCTCTTACCTTAGATAAGACCGAGTATATACGGCACTAGCATATTGCTAGTACTGAGAGAATTAGCTAGGTGGCTTATGTAGTCGGGGGCTAGATCAACATTTGGCCTCTTTGTATAGTTTACTTTGGTGGTCTCTTCCTCATTAACTACTTATAGCTATTTTCTAAAATTTATATCTATGTATAGCAAATACTTTCAACTTTAACTAGATAAGCTTAGGTTAAACCAAATAGTTCAAATACATTAGAAATAAAACTTTAAGATTTCAAAAAGAGATCATGTCTCACCCAGATTGAGTACACCCAGGCCATTGTGTCTCTATCAAACTAATCCACTCCCCTCACACCTGAAACAATAGGCAGGTACTTAGGGTGATTAAGATAGGGGCAGGAGACAGCTTGTCACCCCTATCAGTCTTATCAGTGACCATTGTTCTGTGGTGGATGATAGTAAAGATAAGAGATTACCCATAATTCCCTGACAGAATCCAAGATGGCGTCGGGGGCTAAAACAAAAATGGCGACTTCCATACAGGGATAGCTATGTGCCCTATAGGTATTAATAGCAGGCCACCACTAAAACGCATGTGGACATAAAGGGGGTTGAGTGTTTGATCCCTACTTGAGGTAGGCATTAACATGGCTATGGTGCTTTATAGCAAGTGGTAAAATGTGATACTGATACATACTGGGTACCATGGTAGTCACTAAATATAAGTGATTTTATATATGAAGATTGTCTTAGTGTAGTTTAGCATTGCAGAAACATATAGAGGAGTTTAGTGCTACGTTGATAAATTCAACATTGATAACCATTCACCTGAAAAGGAGTAAACCACTATCAGAAAATTACCTAAACACATTGATATCAGATGCACAGATAAAACAATTATTTTAAAAAATCCCTGTATTATTAAAATATGATATGCACTCACTGTAATTTTCTATCCGCACAAAGAGGATATAATGTATAAAAATTTCACACCATATGGACAGAAAACGGCACTAGACATATTTGCAGCATAGACAAGGCCCCCTTCCTACACACCATGGTGCTCTATATAAGGCCTGTAGTGTCAGGCTGTTAGGTGAGACCAGGGAAGACAAGTCAGGTGAGGGACACATGTGCACCACCCTGGAACAAGACCTGGAGACTGGAGGAGAAGGGGGAGAGCTGTCACACGCCCACCTGGCCCCAAACTCAACTGTATACAATACACCCTACATCCTACCTTGTCCTCATAAGGTAAAGGGAGAAATGGAAGGCCAATCCCTCACGACTTAAACATGCCATATGGGATAAGAGAAGGGGTTTCCTGAATACTAGATGCTATGAAATAACTGTAAATCATAAATTTTCATTTGTCTTCAGAAAAAGAAAAAGACTTTTAAAAATTCATGGAGAAAATATAAATTCATGAACTATATGGTGCATTATACTGCACTGAGGAGTTGAATCCACTACATGTATACTACATGCATTACATACTTAGACTAGCCTCTCATCCTTTACAATTATCTTAGTTCACCCTGCCCCCATTTTTTAATCTATGAGATTACCATATAGATTAAACGTCATGTTCTAGCTTCCTCCCCCAGCCTCTACTCCTTTCTAGCTCACCTAGTTAGTTACCTTGAAGCAGCTTGCCCCTAGGTTATACATGTCCGTGTGTATATGTGTAAATGTATGGGTGGGGGGGGGGGGGTAGGCAAGCTGGCCAGTGCCCTCAGGTGTCTTCATGCCTCACCTCAAACCCTTGAACTAGGTCAGACCATGTCAGGTACATTAATACATGTAAAGGTATAGGAGACCCACATTTACAAGGGCAGCACACCCACCAACTTAAGGCTCTCTGGACTTAATTTATGAATATGTAAAGAAGATGTACTTAAACTATGATTTTTTTTCTTTGGGGTGTACACAGAGTACAAATAATTACCTCCTGTAGCTAACCCTTGCTTTAACGTTACTTGAATTTTAAAAGAGAAGATGCTCCAATAAGCTTCTTGTAAAGATATCTATAATGTAAACTATAATGTGAGGGAGAATGTAGGAAATGTGGAGGTAAATATTTTAATAACTTAGACTCCTTAGACTGTTCTAATTACCGTAGTTAGACCAAGCAGGAATCTTAACAGCAAAGGTTTACAGGGCATGTGATTGAAGTACAACTACCCGGTAGTACAAGGCATAGTTTTTAATGCCCCTTTTGGCAGAGGATCACACAGGATGTTCTAGTGTGGTAACGGTTATTATTGCGTTGTTAGCAAATAAAAGAAAAACTCTTATGACCCACCACACATCATGTAGTATGCCTGGCGAGATGGCGTCCAATGCACACAAACTTACTCTCTAAGTATGATGTATTAATTTTGATCATGCGTAATATATATGAATTTGCACGATAAAGATCCAATTTCATGTTATTATTTCCTAAATGTTTAATAGTGGGAACTACCATATTATACAAATGGTTATCTGTAAAATTGTGCTTGGCAGCCATGTTGACAGAATTCAATTGTACTCAGGCATTACTCTCTTAAATGTTGAATTTTATTTGAATTAGAGTTTATTTACTGCCTTTGTTGTGTATACTCACACTGGTGCACTTCCTCCTCCCATTTGACACTCTGCCAGTTGGTTGAGTTGGGCCTTTTGCACATGTCAGGTGGAGGGTCGTCCAGCGTAAGCAGTCCAAGAATCGACCACTTAACTCTTTTTAAGTTGACCACCACATATTCAGACAGTTTTCACAAACTACCAGATGTTTAAGTTCTTGTGATAGTTTTACTACAGGATACATGTAGTAAATAAGGTACTCTTAGTGTTAAGTACTTGTTCTATGCTATATGAAAGAAGTTAGTATAGAGCAATCCACTTTAGGAACCATACCTACCATAATCTCTCGCGTAGAAGGCGCGTCTTCTACACCAAACAAAATGCTGCTGGGTCTTATACATGGGAGGGACATTGCCCTGAGTTGGGGATGCGCCTTATACGCGTTTTTTTTTTTTTTTTTTTTTTATTATAGAAAAGTACTAATCTTACAAAATACAACCTTTATGGGTGCGCCTTCTACGTGAAAAGGCATTCTCTGAGTTAGGGGTGCGCCTTCTAGGCGAGCTGCGCCTTCTATGCAGGAGATTAGGGTAAATACACCTAGTCGATGCCTGGGCATCCTACCCTTTCAGACAACTACTGGCAAGGCCAACTTTGGTTATTTAAAAGGCGCTGCAGCTTGGTCATCTGGTCATCATAAATCTACCTCGACCACTGTAGAATTATCCGTGCCCTCGTCCAAGTAAATGAAAGGGTTTCCCTAACAGAAAAAGAGCCATATTGGCCCAGACCACTTTAACCTTAGTCTTTGATCTGTGGGCGTCTCGCTAGGTGGCACCTCTAAGGAAAATTCCCTACTTAGCCTCTAGTTGTCTTTGCACGCCCTTCAACTTCAAGGGCCGCTGTAAAAAGGGGAAAAAAGAGGAGATGGCATGCAGGTCTCAGCCATGAAAATACTTTTTCACTATATTTTAATGTACAGCATGGCATGCCATAACTAGTGTGCCCCGGAGGTATTGAGCAAAAAATCCCACATATATCTTTAGGGCCGACCTTGATTTACAACATATAAAAAAATAACTGTGCATCGATCATGAAAATCTGGAATGCTGGCCATAAATGTACAGACACCTGCATAATTGACATTTTTTGCAGTTTCACATCTGAATATTGACTTTCATTGCCTTGGAGAAGCTCTTTCCTCTAATAAACCAGGTTCTACAGGTCAGACATCCAGCAGAGCAAGTGGCATTTTCAGGCCTCGGTCCAAGGACTTGATACCTATGTACTTAAACATTGATTTATGCAGGAAGAAATGCTAGTAGAGCCATCAAATCATACAGGGGTGTTCCCAAGAGATCCCTGACAATGTCACAAGTATGAAATAAATTCTCATGATAGCGATTATGTTGATATTGTGATGACATTGTGTAAAACATGCCAAAAAAATTGCGATAAATTTCCATACCATTCGGTAAAATACATACAAAGGGGTTCTGACTTGATTCTTATTTATACATATTTTTTTACCCCATTCTAGGAAAGAATTATGCATGTGTTTGTGATGTGTGTTGAGCTATGAACTGCCAATGGACACCCAATGGGCCTCGGACTGAGAAGTGTTTTACAAGCCCCAACCCTGTCAATACAATGAAAAATATGGTCTGAAAATTCCAGAGGCTTTATTCTGGAGTAGACACCCCACTTTCTATGAACCTACCTCCATTGTTATAGGTAATTTGGGTCTAATATAGAAAATAGGCAAATTTGGCATTAAAGATTGCTACCCGCAAGTGGGATTTTAGCAATTTTCAAGTGATATTACACACCACAGATGTCTGAATCATGCTAAATCTTACATACCGTATTGTCCTAAATAGGGGCCCGGGCCCTTATTATTTTCAATGTACCTGCACCCCCGGCCCCAATTCAAAGCAGGCTCTTATTCAAGGTCCGGCCCTTATTGATTTAGCGGCTCAAACCATGTCTAAAGAATAAAATATGACATAGAAAGGGAACATTCAGCAATTTTGTCACTTTTTTTTTTGTGACTGTGCATTTTTCAGGACCCACCCCTCCACCCATCATTGGTCTCAGCAATGGAAATACTTTTTCACTATATTTTAATGTAGCATGGCATGCCATAACTAGTGTGCCCCAGAGGTATTGAACAATCCCACGTATATCTTTAGAGGCAACCTTGATTTACGACATATTAAAAGAAAACCTGCGCATCAATCACGAAAATCTGGAATGCTGGCCATAAGTGTACAGTCACCTGCATAATTGGCATTTTTTGCAGTGAATAAATTCAGTTCAGACCCAATCCAAACAAGCCCAAAAATGAATGGACATCACTGCAATAATCATGTTTTATTTTATATCATATGAGTAAGTACCTACTCAGGACCAGTAATGAATTTTTCTAGTTCTAGTTTTCGAGTTCTACTTAATTAGCTAACTATTTTATCCACCCAGAACTCATGTAATATTCAGTGTGAAGGTCTTCTGTCGGTAAGGAGTGACCCTGGGATTTCCCTACGTGAGACCTAAACCAGTGGTACACACTCAATCTAGCACCTAAATAGCGATTGTCAGTGGACGCATGTGCAGATGATTGATTTAGGATGTTCTTGCTTCAGGGAAGGTACGGGGGGGGGGAGAGGGGCATATGCCCTCCCCCCCCCCAACTTCCATGTTGGGGAGGGGGCAAGACTATGTTTTTGCCCCCCAACTTTTCCACAAATAGATTGACATTTTAGGATGACATTTCTGTACCATACCAAGGCTTTCAATTGAGATCCAATAGGACATTCATTTATGCCCTTAAAACTCACCAAAATTAAACAAATCACTTATAAAATTTCAATTTTTTTCTGAGGGGAAGGGTTATTTATACAGAGATGACATTAGATGAATACTGCCCCTAGTGAATGGAGTACTAAGAAGGGACCATAGTATATCTAGAGTAAGTGAGAGTGGAAAATGTTTGCCAAAAAAGTGAATTTAAATGCATGATTTAGGTTTATTGTGTTATTGACTTTAGAACCGCATTAGATTAAAGAGGGTTTCTGACAGACATAGGGACATAGAGGGAAATCTGGTCTATAGTGTATCTCTGAACATTTGCCACCACAGCTAGGCCATGGTTGAATAATCTCTGTTTGACCTTATAAATATGTATTTAGTAAATAATATGCTGAACCAGGTATGACAAAATGGCTTGGACAGCTAGCTTTTGCACCTCAGAGATAGAGCATAGTCAGCTGTTCATTGGGGCTTGAAGGTGGGAGGTGGATTACTGACACCTTATTATTGGTGCATACAAACCATTAACCCTTTAGGGGCTGCATAGAACTTAACTTTCTTTTTTTTTCATTGACCTTAGAAGCCAATAACAAGTAGGCCTGTGGCCTAGACTTAACCTTCATTAGAATAGATAGATTCTAAAGAAATGTCATTTTGCAAGGGGTGTCACTGCCATCTCATACATTCAGACTCCTCAGTTTTTTTTTTCAGTATTCTCAGTGCTCCTAAGATCTCTCAGCCCTGGCCAGTCTTGTAATTTGTCCAGATCAAATAACATACGATTTTACCATTTATATGGTGGGGGGCTGGTCTTAGAAAAATCTGGATACATGGGTATCAACCATCCTCAAAAAGCACCAGAATGCACCATTTAGCTTCTTGGTATTCCAAGAAAATTCTCTTTTGAGGCCTCAGTTTTTTTTTTACGTCCGGGGTTTGCATGTATGCTATCTTTACAGGGGCTAAAGATGTCATTCTCAAAAGGCACTAAAATACAGCTTTTGGCCTCACAATTTTCAAAATTTTCCTCCAGACCCCTATTTTTCAAATTAAAAAACAAAAAGACATACATTTTCTCCTCAATGATACTTTCTTTTTGATATCTGACTTCTTCCCTGTATACACTTGACAGGTATGAATCTACAAATTTCAATGTGCCCCCCCCCCACCCAAAATCCATGTACTCACACCCCCCCCCCCCACCACATCCCCAACCCAAGATCCATGAGCCAATATCTGGGCCTTGCCCCCCAACTTTGCAATGGTTCCGCCGCCCCTGCTTAGAGCCCCCAATGTCATTTTTAACGTTGGGTGAGATGGTGATTTGGTCGGGACTGTCCTCCAGTTAAGGTAAGGGGAGTGGAGGCGGGGGGGGGGGTGCGAGGATATGACTGTGGGTTGAGGGTACAGTGGAATTATGTGGGAATGTGGTGGCACTGAGTAGTAGAATCCCTGTAATGACCAATAATTGAGACTGCTGGTTGGCAAGAAGTCTGTGTGTAATAATGTATGAGTCAATGACAGTATTTGCTTAACCCCAACCCATCTTCTCAATTCTTCTCCCATGACACTTTTCCTCCATGGTGAATCTGCTTGCTACTTTAAACCATCACACCCAAATTCGCTCTCTGACACTGCTTACAAGCTTGTCTCTTTTTCTAGCTTGCCCAGTAGCCCGCTTTTCTTGTTTATGAAGCTGCCTGGCTTTGGTATTACCGGTAATTCAGTCTGCCTGACTTCAAATTCTGTCTGCCTGGGTTAGATGTCTTTGTGCCTGGCTTTGATATCAGTCTGCCTAGATTATACTACCGGTTCCAGATAGGTCTATTATGTCAAGGTGAATATCGTAGTTCCATAGATTTCTCTCGCAGGTTTCCATAGATTTCCCTCGCAGGTTTGGGCCGCTCCGCACTCGGCCTACCGGCCTCGTGCGGAATGGCCCAAACCAGCACGGGAAATAATTGTCGCCAAACACTCATCATCGTTCACCTTTACCATTTTGTTTCAGTGAAGGAGAGCAGTTTTAAAAGAAATACTGCGTAGTCTATGTGTGTGAATGTAGGTAAAGATTTGAACCAGTTCAGAACCGCAACAATTATCACTGGTATGAACTCTTTACTTGTGGACCTACACAAATTGAGTGTTTTCTGATGACAGTATCATGAGTATGTCATAGGGTAGACTGGCTTCAGTCTCTGATTGTGTGATAATGTTTATAAAGCCAGTCTAGCCATAGGGGTATGGAACGGTCAATGGGGTTTCGTGTACTATATTCTGTGAAGAGATAACTTCCAAAATATACATATCATACTCCTAATTTCCTGTTTACCAAACAAATGGCATTGTGATGCGGACAAGGCTCTTTCTGTTTAGAAATGCTGCTGAATCAATTTTAAAGACATAGACCCTTGTCAGCATTATATATGCGATGGCATCAGAGAAAGACTTTTTTCAAGGGAAGGAAAAAAAAAAAGAAATTTTGTTCGGAAATCCAGATCACAAAGACCTTTACTATCTAGAATCCTGTGACCTCATGTTGGACAGATCACCTCTAGGTCTGTACTGCTGCCCTCCACATGGCAGGTCTGCTTTTAAGTCACTTCGCATTAGACTGTCCCCCAAGTTCCCATGGCAACCAGGTGAGCTGGCTGTCCCCCCTCTGACCCTGAGGCCCTATGGTTACCATGGAAACCATTGGATCTCCCTCACTGTGCGCTGGGGAGTGACAGGAGACAGTCTGTTGCCATGGTAATGTAGCTCTCTCGTGTTGATTAGGTTTAAATTGGGAGTCGCTTTATTTAAGGGGCTCAAGTTTTAAAACTCAAAATGTACAGTTTTGTGAGGCCTGGATTAATGAACAATTTAATAAGATGTAATTGACTTTGCCATGTCCTGCGGATTTTAAAAGTCTTTAATAATTCTTGGTAACTCTTAATAACCCTTTCCTGACTCATTGGTGCTCATGTAGGTGATAATTATACTGGCATAGAGTTGAATTTTACTTCTTTAGTCAGTGACAGTTCCCAAGCCAAGTGTAATGTTGTTGACCAAGTCCTGACCAGGTCAAACCAGACGATGTCGGATTCAGTCAGACTGTTTGTGTCTAGTCAGACTGAGTTTGGTCCACACAGACTAATTGACCCCATGCAGTCAGATCAAGTCATGTCCAGGGAGATATATTTGCATCCAGAGTGATTTTGCTCCATGCTGTCAGATTAAGTTGTGTCTAGTCAGACTGACTCGGCCCCATGCAGTCAGACCTAAGTTGTGTCCTGGAGTTGTGTCCAGTCTGACTGAGTTTGTCCCATGCAGTCAGACTTAAGTTGTGTCCTGGAGTTGTGTCCAGTCAGACTGAGTTGGCCCCATGCAGTTTGACCAAGTTGTGTCCAGTCAGACTAAATTGGCCAAATGCAGACTACCGTAATCTCCCGCGTAGAAGGCGCGTCTTCTGCGCCAAACAAAATGCTGCTGGGTCTTGTACGCGGGAGGTAAATTGCCTTGAGTTTGGGGTGCGCCTTATACGCGGGTTTTTCCAACATCTCATTTGGGAAAATGCGCCGATGACAGCTTGAACTCATAGCGCCAGCACGGCGGCAGACTGGGAGGTGTCGACGCGCTCGCCGGGGATAAGGCCCACCATGCGCCGATGACAGCTTGAACTCATATAGCCAGCAATTCGGCAGCCCGGTCGGTGTAGATTTGCTCGGCGGGTTTGACACCGACCGTCACACCGTGTGCCGATGACAGCTTGAACTCATATAGCCAGCACCGCGGCAGACCGGGAGGTGTTGACGGGCGCTCGGCGGGTTTGACGCCGACCGTGTACCGCTGACAGCTTGAACTCATATAGCCAGCACCGCGGCAGACCAGGAGCTGTCGACGGGCGCTCGGCGGGTTTGACGCCGACCGTGTGCTGATGACAGCTTGAACTCATAGCGCCAGCACCGCGGCAGACCGGTCGCTGTAGATTTGCTCGGCGGGTTTGACGCCGACCGTGTGCTGATGACAGCTTGAACTCATAGCACCAGCACCGCGGCAGCCCGGTCGCTGTAGATTTGCTCGGCGGGTTTGACGCCGACCGTGTGCCGATGACAGCTTGAACTCATATAGCCAGCACCGCGGCAGACCGGGAGGTGTCGACGGGCGCTCGGCGGGTTTGACGCCGACCGTGTGCCGATGACAGCTTGAACTCATAGAGCCTGCACCGCGGCAGACCGGTCATTGGGGGGGGGCGCCTTCTACGCGGAACAGCCCCCCTGTGAGTTGGGGGGGCGCCTTATACGCGGGTTTTTCCGGAAATCGATCCAGAAGAGGTACGTGCACCTTCTACGTGAAAAGGCCTTCTCTGAGTTGGGGGGGCGCCTTCTACGCGAGCTGCGCCTTCTACGCGGGAGATTACGGTAAGTTGTGTCAAGTCAGACAGAGTTGGCCCCAGTCAACCAAGTTGTGTCCAGTCAGACCATGTCAGGTGGTGAGTGACCAGTCATCTGCAGGTAGGCGGCGGTTACACATAACTTACATACCACCAGTAATAGACTGGGAACTTCCACACCTTCTATAAATACCCTACTGCAGTCTTAAACTGAACTTAAATACCAATAAAGTAGCCACCTGTAGCAAAAATCCTCCTAATCATTCTGGTCAGTGGGCACAGGCTCTCCACTGCGCAGGAGAGAAAAAAAAGAAAACAGGAAAAATGGAGAGAAAAAAAAAAAGATCCCTCTCAAAGAAAGACAGTAGGGAAATGACACAGGACAAAGTTTAGGGGTGGAGGCTTCAAGACCGAGTATGTGCTTCTCAGAAAGGAACCGAATGAATTTTTTCGACTTAATAATAGGGAGAATTTTCACTTTATATCTCAAGAAATATTCCGATGAGGAGGTAGAATCTGACTTGACACTGGGGGAATTTGAAATTGAAAATTCTATGGGGACTCTGCAGCCTAGTGTAGGTAGATAGGTAAGACCAGCTGGCGTACAAGAGTCACACATGACCTGGGAGATCCTGCAGTCTCGCTGGGGGGTCACCTTGGCCACATCCAGGGCACCTACTCTGGACAAATCCCTTTAAAACAAGCTAACAAGCCGCCCGCCCAGTGACTCTCATAAATTCTGAGAGGTCAAAACGCTAGCCTGGTTTTGTTTGACCTAAACAGGATTACCCTATCAATCTCATAAAGCCACAAGTCTAAGTTAACAGAGATTTAATCACCATCAAGAATTAGGTTACCCCTCTTTTTTTTCTTTTTGCTTATTGTTATTCTAACAATTCAGTCCACTCAAAAAACAAACAAATGGGAAATGTTTAGAGTTCAGTTAGGCCACACCAAAAAAAATAAGTTGGTCTATGGATTTCCCTCTCCATATTTTCGGAAATACAGATTTTTTTTTCTTTGAAAAAAAATCTCGTCTACGGATTTTGCTCGCTTCACTTTATACAAGTTTTCTCTTTGTGATGTTTGGCAAATTTCTTTTTAAAATATTTTTTTTTCGCTCGCCTCACTTTTCCAGTAAGGAATCCATTGGACGCCAAAAAATTCTTAAAAAAAGAAAAAAAAAAATCGCTCACTCGCACCATTTTTCAAAACCAAAATCCGCAGACCAACTTATTTTTTTGGTGTGGCCTTACCGAAAATTAAAAAAAAAAAATCATGCCTGTTTCAGATTCCCTCATTAAAGTACTGGGTTGCAATACCTGAGTCTTCCATCCGTTAAAGACCTCTTCTCCAACACTTCACGTGAGAACCCCCCTCCCTCCCCAATTATGTCTCCTTTTGGTTGCATACTTCTGCATGGATTATATAGGAGATAGAAGAACTTTCAGAGCCTGACCTATCTCTATATAGACCCCATAACGGGTGGTGTAGCATATACAATATGTAACTCTGACTGCTGTGTGTGTTGGGAGGAGCGGGGTAATATGGGGCTATACACAAATCTGATGGAGAGCCAAGTCCGCTAATAAATGTCTCTGATTGGTAAAAGAAAAGAAGAAGAAAAAAATATAAAATGAATCGTCCCCCGGGCACAATATCAGTAGTTGATTTCAACAATCAGAACCATTAGCTTCTCATAACTAAATTTGGCGTCAAACGCAGAGACAGATGCTGCTCGCTGTGGCCAGCTCTCTTGTAATAGAAATGGCGGTATACCTATAGATGAGGGCCGACACGGTAGTGTGCAGGAGGTATGTAAAGTATGGGGGTCACCACACAGACACATGTGTACCTGAATCTGAACCCTGCTATTCCCCCAGTACATTATGGCCTTGCTATTTTACACAAACTGAGTCCATTAGTACTGGCCTACCTGCTGAAGGCAAATCTTCACCAATTGAAATGCTGTCACAAAGTTGTGTTTCTGATAATAATTGACACACCAATATAAATGAGCGATGTGCCTTTTTGCAAAGTTTCTAATATTTTGATTTGAAAAAAAAAGTGATTTCTGCCACTTTAGTGAGATAGTGTCCAGAGATCATAGAATGATCTTTGTGTAAAATAGCCCCTAGTAAGACGTCTAGACCAGCATGTGTATGGCAATGGTTATAATACTGGTACCTGGTAGGTACCTGGTAGGTCTGTTGTGATGTCATTGGTACATTAAAAACCAGCTTGTAGAGCTGCATCCCAGCTGCTCTACTAGCTCGTCTAACCTTGATCTGAAAAAGTGAAAATACTTTAAAACCGCTCGTGCTAATGGATCGCACAAATCAGCTGTGCCCTAACTTGAATAAGCTCCAGTAAGCCCTAATTGATATTTGAAACTATAGCATACATTGAGATAGTTCTTGTATCAAATCGCTCAAAATTATAAGCCACGCCCTAACATTAGGAATGAGGTTTAAATGTAGCTAGCCTCTAATGACGTGTAACCCACGCCTTCTATATGAAGTTTTATGGTAATTACATAATAATGGTCCAGGGAAAAGGATGTCCCCCCTGCTGCCACCCTCAACATGTGTGTGCCTATGATATTGATGCATCATACTCACTCCTTCAATATCTCAATATAAGCAAAGTGCTTAGGTATCAACTACCAATCTCTTTGTCATAAGCCATCAGCATTAATGCAACAACGTCAATTCGCCAGCATTCATGCTCCATGGTCAATTTTCGTGAAGATGTTATTCTAGTGCATGATAGCCCTCATTCCCCCTCATATACTAATGGACCTTTTGTGTCCATAGCCAAATCGAGAATACTAGTAATAATGTGACAGTTATCATAATTATTGAGTATATCTACCGTTTGTGTACATAATACAGTGCACATTTACCTGAGCAGTACAGACTATTGTACCAATGACACTTCACTTAGCCTCATAATTCATTGTACCCCTTTTCTATCCTATGTAGATGTTACCATAATATATGAACCCAGTCACCCTGTGCACACGTATATTGTACCTGCTCACCCACCTTAGTACATACCCCGCCCCTACACTCACTATATGTATGAGCTGCTCAGTCTCCACAGCCCTACCTACAAATTGCTTGCATATAGCGTATTGACTCGTTAAAACGCTAACTGCTCGATTTGATATATACCAGGTGTTTCAAACAAGCACCCAAGCTTTTAAATACCATTCCTCACGTAAAGAAAAAAGGGGATGCACCTTGTGGATTTACAAACTATTAGTATTAAACTGCTCAAAGTCTAGCCCCAGGTGCGTCTTATACACGAGGTCTGCATTATACACGTGGTAATACGGTAAGTACTGTTGCACCAAGCACCAGAACTATGTCTCAAATATTGTGGGCCTTCTTTCAGGTGCCAGCGGTACTACAATATTGACTCTGGGCCTGGCCATAAAAACTAACTACCGTAATCTCCCGCGTAGAAGGCGCAGCTCGTGTAGAAGGCGCACACCCAACCTAGAGAAGGCTGTTTCACATAGAAGGCGCACCTCTCAGGGCAGATTTTTGTCAATTTAGTACTGTTCTATAGTAAAAATAACCCCCTATAAGGCGTACCCCAAACTCAAGGCAATGTTCCTCCCGCGTATAAGACCCAGCAGCATTTTGTTTGGCGTATAAGACGCGCCTTATACGCGGGAGATTACGGTACTGTATTCTTAAGACTGCTTCGTATGGATGTTCTGGAGGGGTGGAGCATGCCTGTGGTCTCTGTCTGCTGCTTAAATTAGAATCATGTACATGTTTTTGATAATTAATTTAATTTATAGTGGGCTGTGGGGCAGCAGGTGACCAGCGTATATTGGCAATAAAGTTCATAAATAAATGGAGCTAACTAAAAGAAATCTCCAAGAAATCTACTGTACAACTGCACTGTATGTATACTACAACCAGACTATGCAGGCCCTAATGTGGTGGTCAGCTACTGGAGGACTACACTATATACTTCAGTCGGACCAAGCCCTATACTATAGCGTGGCAGTCGGTCGGCTACTGGAGGACTTTGATTCTGCCCTGTACATCGTCCAGGTTGTTGTACACCAGCTGGTGTCAGTGTGACACGTCACAGTGACACTTGTTCCCTTAGGTGTGTCGACTGACTTTGTACCTCTACCTGCTGGAGGCATTGGATGCTGATGGGGGGGGGGGGTAGTAATTGTTGTGATGACCTGGATTGCTCTTTTTGTGAGTGATACTGTTTTGTGTCGTTAGTTTACTGCTACTTACTGAATGTGTTATCCTGTAACTGTAACTTTTGAAAAAAAAGGTCTACAAAGCTTACTGAATTCAGGTGACACATGCAAAGGTAACCCATAGGTGAATATTAATGTTGTGAAAAAAAAAAGATGTGACCCTATACAACTCGATAGCAATACACATCGCAGTTTCAAGTTAATGATTATTATCTTGAATTAGGACTGTGTATCCCATAATACCCCACCTCAGTATATGGATCATGTAGCTTAATTCTTACATGAGCCAGAAGAACCAGGGGGGCGTGATGAGATATGTTGGTGCCAGAGAGGAGTTGGTCTTATTGATAATGGCATTCTCATCATCATCACCATTGTCGTTAGCAGCAGTTGTTAATGAGTCAGTAACAAGCCCACTTATCTACCAGGTTATACCTACTAACAGTGCTGTTGATATGGTCTACCGTAATCTCTCGCGTATAAGGCGCACATAGAGTTGAAGAATATTGTCAAAAAAATAAAAAATTCATAACTTTGCTTCTACTGAATGAATTTTCAAAATTCAAAAAGCTATGTGTACCTAGGGCCCCCCACACCCCGTTGAACCCCACTATGTTATTTTTTGAGTTAAGGGGAGGGTGACGTATCAAAATAAAGCTCTTGGTGTCCCCCTTGCAGATCCAGAAAGAACTAAAACCCCTCGTATAAGACGCGCCTTATACGCGGGAGATTACGGTAAGTGATTTCTGCAGACAGGCTGATTTAGTGCTTATCACACTCTGCTCTTGTGTCGGGTTGATACATTAATATGCCGTAATTGCTTGTTTTAGCGCAGGGTCTCACTTCAGGACAGGGGTAGGACCGTCGGAAAGCCAATATCCCTTTTTATATAACCTCAAATTAGCGCAGGTCATGTAATAGATTAGGGGTAAAGTCGAAATTCATGAGCACAAATTAGGGAGTGTGAAATCTCTAAGAAATTTGGAAATCCTAGATTTTTGTTTTCAAAGGGACAGGTGCATCACGACGACTAATGAACATGAAATGTGCGGCATTATATGGTTCTTAAGTGGCTAAGCTTAGTATATCAAACAGCAGGTTTTATCAAATTGCTGCATTTAGGTTACTAACTTGGCCTTAAAGGCTGAGGGAGGTAAGATCAGAGGGATCCAGGGATCTTTTGCCTGCCTTTTGACACTGCCTGCTCTAAGACGCCATCTTCTTGACTCTGTTCACTGTTAGTCTCAGCAATTTCCAGTATCTATATATGCAGGGATCTAAGTCTTCAGGCTTTATCATGATTTCCTGATTTCAGTAATTTTTTAATAATATTATTTTCCTTATACGAGTGGTAAGGAGATCCGTTTGGATAGAAAAAATAAGACTTTTATATCAAGTACCCGTTAAACCTATGGCTTCCTGATTTTTGCCCATTCCTGACTTACATCCCTGTAATATGTGATCCACTTGGTTGACCTTATGTACAGTAGATATAACAGTGGGTTTGTATAACCTTGTACAATACCTCAAATAAACATTCAAGGTGAGAGATCCCTGAGGGTAAGGTGGATATGATTGATTCCTAAATTAAAGTGTTTAAGTTTTATAAAATGGATATAGCATGGAGAGAGTTCTGTAGATAAAAGCAATACAAATAACACAGGGGATATTCCTCTGGAAAAAGGAATGCCCTTTTCGTTCGATGGATATAATGCGTGTCTCTTCAGGTGAGGTAAAACCCAATATGCCTTTTGTGGGACCAGCCTTGGTTATCACACCCATGAGTGCAGATCCCCACCACTCATCCCTCTACCATCGCCCTCAGCCACCAACCTTAACCCTTGTCAGACAAACGACTGCAGTGGAATACAATACACCAAGGCTATTGGCCACTAGCTGGTTTGGAGCTGGTTCCTGCGGCCCACACTGATAAGGTGGGACCAGCATGTCCCTGGAAGTGGGTGTTAACCAGGGACAAGGTTCCCATCATGGTATGTCTTATCAGTGGGTTTTAGCTCAACCAGCGAAATTCAAGATGGTGGCTCCACTAGGCCTCCATACTGAGTACTATAGGCTGATTGAGCCCCAAGGACAGAGCCGATATTCATTCAGTGCTTTGTGAGTGGTTAACCCTTTTAAGGTCGTGTAGTGCCTTTATGCATGATGGCAACCTTATCATATGGGATTGCTGAACCCCCAAAGGGTTGGCATGAAGCAGCTAGTGGTAGCGAGTAGATTTGGTGCATCATGCCGACACAGAAACAGGAACCTGGCAGATGGGTATCATGGACACGCATCCCCCTGACCCTAAAGGTTTTTGCTCTACTAATCTTATAATTATTCCGGACCACATTCTGCCAAGGTGGTCCTGTGAAATTGGCATTAAAAAAACAAACAAAAACAACAACAAAAACGCAGGAATATTGCATTGAAAATGTTTGCCATAAATACTTCCCCAACTACCACCTTATTTTAAGGAAAAAAGAATATCTGAGTGTACAGTGTAGAAAATCTGGACTTTTGTGAAAACACTAATATAACCAATAGGGAAATAGCTTGATATGGTCGTATGATCCCTCGCCAGTAGCCATTTACAGCATGGCGTCCAACATAGCTCCCTATCAGATACAACAATTAGAATCTGTGGTCATAACAGAGATAGGGCATGGTATGTAACATGTATTCATATCTGCAGTAGCGTGTGGTATCGTTTGGGTATCGGGGGTTATCTCTAAACAATGTATGTCCTTATCAATTGTATCAACCAGGCATGTTTGCCATTAGATTTGAACCAAGATATCCGGAATTACGTGTTTAGTAGGAGAATGTGGACAATGTTCTGAAAGTGTTGTGTAAATAAAAGTGTTTGTTTGCGATGAAGAAAAGAACGAATTGGATAAGATTTAATTGCATATAGCAATTTTAACCATACCGGTATTAAGTTGATGCCCGAACACTATACATTTGTACAATATACATAACCTACCACAAAACCACCATTCATCAATGCAGTCCCAACAACAACAATCACTGACAAGAAGCAGACGATATTTTGCTTCCAGCCTTTTGTGACGTCACAATTGGAACTCGGCAGATATCCAGTCTGCAGGAAATAGATGCCAATGCCAGGAGGAAAATGTCCTTTCCCCAAATAAGCCATTTACATGGGTGATTCTCAGAATCAGTAGTTTTGTGTCATGTCTAGTGTTAGTACCGGTTGTAGCAACTAGTAGACACGTTGTACAAAATGTACTTAGCAATACCTTTGGTAATAGTCTAGGGGTCATGTGGGTGGATCAGCAGTGGTTGGGAACTGACAAAATAGGCCCTCATTTTACATGATATAGTGAACCAGTGTCTGCTTCCAGGCTTTTATGTCATAGTTCAGCTGCTGACTCACGTCCCCTATAGTGTTAGTATCTCGTACATTATAGCTGGTTTTTTTCCCTCAGGCTCATATAATGTAATACTACCGGGAAGGAGAAAAAAAAAAAAACCAGTTATGATAATTAGACTGTGATTTAATGTACCTGGTAGTAGGTCATGTTGTTGTAAGTCTCTCTTCAAATGATATATATACCGAGTAGTGGGGTTATATGTTCTCGCCGATTAATTCAACCTCAGCCTTTTAAGGCTTTTTTCTAAGTTAACTTGAGTCTTGACATTCCGCAGTTATGACTTATGTCAACATCTACCATTAAAAAAAAAGTCCTGATTCAAAGTCTACCCCAACCTCTTTTCTCATCAACATATCAAGATCGATGGTTCTGTATTGTTATGAAGATTGATTCTCAATAGTTTTCTCATTGTGTAATTAGGCGCTTGATGGCAATTAAGACCAAAGCAGACGACATTTTTTTCACATGACTACAAAAGTGTGCCCAGATCAGGTTGGCCGCCCCGGGCCTCCTCCTTGTGCCTCTTTCATTCCAGGAATTCCGGGCAGTGATAAAAGACTACCTCACACTATTGGAGACGCCAAGAAACGGTGAAGAAACTTATAAAGGGAGCTGCGAAGAGGAAAAAGATAATAACACGAAAGGTAGACTTCCACACTGGGTTAGCAGACAGTCGCGTGACTCAGCCAAGCGTAACGACCTTTATGGCAGGAATAAGATAGTGTGTGTGTGTGTGTGGGAGTGGGTGACAATGGTATGACGTCACAGGGGTGAGTAGGTTCCGGAGGGGTCCCCGAGCACGTCATGCACACTCCTTGTCCCTTCAGTTCAGTGATTGACAAACAATGCTCAGGACTGTCTTTTTCACACATACTCCCTGAAAGATATTGAAAATATGCCTCCCACCCAACTACCCCCACCCAAAAGTACCATTTTAAAGCCTCTATAATCATATATCATTGTTGATAGCAATTCCTATGTGTTGTACTTCCAGTTAAATCAAATGTTGTAGTCACTCTAAAGTTAACAAAATCACATCCCTTTTCATTTTTCTTTATGTGTCATTTTGCCTAAATACAGGTATTATGCATACATGTGTGCACTCCCCGCCCTCTAGACATATGTTAACAATGCTTTTGTCTGGGTTAACTTCTGGGAATTTATTCTTTCCTTTTCACGAGCATGAATGGTCACTATGCCCACACCACAACTACACGCACATTTCATCAATTGTTTTATCGCAAATGGGCCTAGTTTAGGTTTACTGAAAATCTAATTCGTAGATAGAACTTTTGTAGGTTGTATATTAAATTCAGAATTTGTATGTGTGTAACTCTTGATATTTTCATTCAATTGAAAATCCAAATATATTTAACGATGTCCTTAAGCATACATTACATTGTGTAGGGCCGACCTTCTATACACTTCCGCCTATAACAAGAGGCCTGAAGCATTCTCTCCAGTTAGACCTGTGTGGAATTTGCAGCCTGTCGTGATGCTTGTTATTGGCCTTAAGTACCAAGAAACTACTCACTAGGCAATTCAATAAGACCACAACACTGGTTCTCTGTGCCTAAATGGACTATATATAAACGGCTTCACTTCCTATACACTGTATATACCCCCAGGGTAGACACTGGTATTTCTCAGCACACCACTACTTTGAGGAAGGCAGAAAGGCTTCACAGAGAAGAGAAGATACTTGACTTCGCTTTGAGTGTTTGTTTCTATTGTGCTTGGGTGTCTGTTGTGTGTGGGACTCGCACTCACTACCCTAGTGCTTCAGGTGAAGTGAAATCACCATTAGATCAAAGCTTTCCTCCCCCCTCCCCTTGGTGCACCCATGGGTTGTATGTTGTATAGTGGAACCTGAATTTGACTCCTCTGCAAGGGCTTGGAGGCCAACCCATCAAGTGTGATATAGTGCTTCAAGGCATTATGTCTATGCCAGTTTGCTATAAATGATAAACTATATTTATGTAAAAAAATCAGGAGGGCATAAAACAGCTCCTCAGTTGCTATGTTACCAACCCCTGCTCGGGCCTCCCCAGCCCCAGGCCATCTTTAAAAGGGGTCTATGTCTTGCTTTTCTATCCTCTCTGAGTGTGGGTGGTGTCCATATGCGCGGGCACTGGCACTTATTCGTTCCTTGAATCTCCTCTTTCCTGTCCCCTCTTTCTTACATGTGTCTGGTGTCCATATGCACAGGCACAGGCACATGTATTCCTTTGTGACGTGATGTCTAATGTACTTTTTCCGCCATGAATATGACCTTAGCTGTCGGCTTGGCGTTAAACAACCATTACTCACTCACTCACTCACTCACCAACCCCTGCAAAAGGGCGCTTCAGTCTATACACCCTCTCTATGCTAAAAATAAATCAGTCATGACGAAAAACCGAAAGGTTCGAAACGTTGACCTGAAAAGAAATTAACCACTTTGTGATTTGTCCATCTGAATTGAAAAATTAAAGAAGGTTTTTTTCATATATATCAAAAGGAAATGTTACGATACATGAACAAGTGCGATTTTCACATAGGCTGCTCCTCAAATAGCGTTGGCCTGAAATACCAGTGTAATAAAAGCGAGTAACTCGCTGACACTCCATAATGCATCATAAAAATAAAGGAACATGTAACCTAAAGCACCATGCCAAAGGGTTTAAGGCTTAATCATAGGTTTAGGCTTAGTAGGGTAGATTGGTCTGATGGTGGCTGCCCCATGACATAAGGCTGACCTGAGGTGTGTTCCCATGAATAAAGCCCACCTGTATGTGAGGTGGAGTAGTATGGTGTAGGTGTACAGGTATGTCTACTTGAACAGGTATATACCCTATACATACAACTAAGGCTATTGATGTTCTCTGGTAGGTAAAATGGATATGTGAAGAGGAAATAGTAAGGAATCGGTTGGGTCTTACTTCATGTGCTGAATTACCGGTGAATTTACTTGGATTGAATTTGGATGCTGTGTTATACCAGTCATTGAGGCCGTCTTTTGCCTAGTTTTGACTATCTACATGTATATATTTTTGTATATTGAAAATAACCATTCTATGCTATGTATTTTCCTCTTGGAAAAGAATGAAACAAATTTCTGTAATTTTGCAAATCAACATTAGGCAAAACATATTTGGAGCAATTATGTGGCTTTCACCTGTATACAAAATGACCCTGCACACTCGTTATAACACGACCAGTCCGCGAGTCACCTGTACTTGGTGGGGGAGGCTTAGTAAGACTAGACCTATCTGAGTATGTATGAGGCGTCGACGTTTAAGTAAGGTATAAGAGAAACCACTACTCTAACCACGGATATATTGACATCCGCCCTTATGGATTATGTGGTTTTGTATGGGGGAAATTGTGAAGACTAGTCTGCTATAATTTATTCAGTTTATAGTGTTCCTTGAATTCAGGAGGCTTGCCACAAAAAATCTTCATGTGATATAAAAGTTTTATAGTATTGCACGAGCTGAAATGACTTCCATTGTGTTTCTTCACCGTCTCATGCTGGGAGAGGTTGAATTATAAATGAGTAGCCTTTGTCTGCAGACATAAGGTCTACATTGTAAAACGTACTCTGAACATACATGATGGAACCACGTATTGGTTGTTCTCACAGCAAAGGCTTAAAACCAAGAAAAGATCATCAATTAAGTAAAATCTAAAGGGGCCTTATCCATGGTTGCATGAACAAGTGGCTAAATATGCAAAGGACACATGACAAAATCTGAAATGCTGTGAAACATAAAAGCTCATTGTCACCAACTGCTTTTCATTTACAATGACATTGCATTTGTTAAAAGAAAAGACCACCCTATTTTCATGTTGAGGTATTTTGATAGCCATTATAGATATCAGAAATAAACAGGATTTTGGCATTCAATGCAGCAAGAAAGGGCTGCTCTCCCTTATGAAAATGCATATGCTAGTAAGTATAACAATGTCCTGTTTAGTTGATCAATGGCTATCAAAATAAATCAACATTAAAATACGGTGGTCTTTTCTTTAAAAGATCCTGGGAAAATATTCCTACTTTAAAATAACACTGGGGATATGATGTGTCTTCCTCCAGCAGCCTTCAAGATCGTACCAGTCATATAAAGGTATCAAGACAAACATGTCTTAAAGGTAATTAATGAGTCATTATATAGGATAACTACTCCCTTGACACCAATCATCCCCGCCTCCCCCTGCTCCACGCACAGGCTCAAACTAGACGGAAGTTATGTTTTTGTCTTTTTTCTCAGAATTTTTTGTTGTTTTGTTTTTAATATGGCATATAGTTCTGCAGCTTCCAACCAGGACAACCCTAACGCCAACATAAACTTTTTATAGTCTTAGGACTGATAGAACGTATAAGTGTAAACTGTTTTGGCAAACTAAGTAAATATCACTTATAAATGGTACTACTAGTAGTATGCAACTTTAGGGAGGGGGTGGTGTACTGGTATTGCCTGTCATAGGGTCCATTATATTCTGAGTCTGAAATATCAGTCATTTACATTGCCCTTCTAGAGTCTAGCCTAGACTCGTCCTTTTGACACCAAGCATACAGTATTAGGGGAGGGGGGGGGTAATTAGGACTTGTGACAGAAATAGAACTCCAACTCTTTATATCTACAGCATCCCTACTCCTGTAGCTAGAAGGCATTGAGGCATGAGGGTAGGAAGGGTGGATAGGACTGATGAGTTGTGATACAGTGGTAGGCAGTGACAGATTTGGATTTGTCGTTTCTTTGATGACATATCTTCATACATGTGTTGAAATAGCTTCCAGGTATAAGTACGT
Organism: Acholoe squamosa; assembly: GCA_949317995.1. Classification (NCBI taxonomy): domain Eukaryota; kingdom Metazoa; phylum Annelida; class Polychaeta; order Phyllodocida; family Polynoidae; genus Acholoe; species Acholoe squamosa. The sequence goes on from OX439046.1 coordinate 26,571,952, forward strand.
GCCCGTTAAAGAGAGTACAGGTGATGATGGGCAGAGGAAATAATTAGGCTTAGCCACGTTATGTGAAGGCTTTAACATAGTCAAATTAGATAGGGAAAAAAGATGGTATGTAGTAAATGATGCATAAAGGTCCATCTTATGTTAATGCAAAAGGTCACCTATATGAGGATTAAGCTTCTACATCACCGTAGATCTAATCCATGTATGGGTGACTGGTTGTTGGAGGCAATTAGGCGTCATAGTGGTATGCAAAGGGTGGGGCTGATGGAGGGTGTTTGGAGGTGAGGTGGTGATAGGCTGTGTGCTATAATTACCCTCGTGTATTAATAAAATAAGCACCCTTCATAGTCCCCACCCCACATGGAGTTGACATAGAATAATTGGGTCAATCGGCCACTCAGCATCCTTAATGCCTCTCAGCAGGTATGCAGCAAGCCTTGGAGCAGTCAATAAGTGATGTGTCTATGTCCATGATACATGTACTTGGTCCCCATGATGCACCGATGCTGCATGTGAGACTCCCTTGCACCCAAAGGCGCGAACTGGGATCTAGATATCTGGTAGGAGAATAAAGCTATAAATAGGAATAGGGTGTCAGTCACTCTTGGGGCCACCATATTGGTACCCATTGCTTGAGAGTAGGCTCAAAGCAGACAGCGGACTTTGCAGACCAAGAATTGTTTTGACTCAATAGGGGGGTTTTAAGAGTACGAGGCCAATTTCCTATTGCTTACTGATTAATTATTAATGGTGTACAACCGAATGTAAACGAAAAGATTACTGTATAAAGACCAAGAGCAATTTATAACCTCTAAGAGCCACATCGTGTTTCCATGCACCATGTTCTTTGTCCACAGTGGTGCATTAATACAGAACGTATGGATAACGTACCGGGCTACATTCACGCATCAAAGCAACAGGCAGGCTTGAAAAACTCTTGGAGGGTTGACATGATGCTGACCAGCACTGCCTTGGGTGTATGCTGGCAACAAATGAATATAACGCCTTGAAGTATCATAATTGATCGGTACCATTAGTTGTTTATTAAGCCAATGGTCCTTGGACCTATTGGCTTTTTAAGCCAATGGTCCTTGTTGGCTTTTACTACGGAGGGTATGGGTCTGAGCTCAAAAATCACCAGATCCTCTCTTCAAGGAAACCCTTGCTCAGAGTAGGAACTGGGGGTGGGTTATTTCCAGTCTGAAGAGTCTATAGCCTAGAGTCAGTTATCCCCTAGCATTTTGCAGTACAGAATAAGCCATGAGTGCTCAGCCCATAGAAGGCACAGTGTCATATCTGGGAGTATCATGTGGGCGTCACATACACATAGGCATTAAATAAGTCTCTGTTGGATGTTGGGCACTGTTTGTAACACCTTATAATTGAATGTTTTCCCTTGCACTTCTTGGGCAATAATTATAGCATAATCCCTGGCTTCCAGGCATCTCCCCACAATCCGCGACATGTAGTACCTACAGGCTTTTAATTAACAACTCATAATGATGTACACAATCATCTAGGCTCAGCTCTTAGTAGTTGTAGGATATGATAGCTTTTACCCTCTGTTTGATTGACAGTCCCACCTGTTACATAAAACATAATACAGGGGCCTATAAACAATACACCAGTAATGATTATGTGATTCTGACTATGCCCACTGTTTAGTGTTATAATAGACTTATTATGATGCATCAATGGGGCCCTATTGAGTCTACTCGCTGTGAGTACCTACTGGTATATGAACTTTATTGGATTAGCTAGGCCAGTCAGTTTATAAAGGTACCATAGAATTCCAATACTGATATGGCCTGTGTGAGAAGGAAATGGCCTGTGTAAGATACTAAGACGCAGGTCATCTGGGCCTGCTTTGAGAAAAAGTTTCTGCAACACTGGTGCCCTGGGTAGGTATCAGATCTAACCCCTACCGAAAAATATGATTGAGACCATTGGCCTTACAACTCTGTTGTATAATCCTGTTGCATTGCCTCCTCGTATAATGTATATAGATAAAGGACATTAATAACCCTGTTACTGGTCACACATTTATCACACTCCATTATTTAGTGCTATCTCCAGTTATTGCCACATAAGAAGATAGTCAACCCCAATATACACTATCTTATCACCCAGGGTGTGATAACAGCCAGACAGTCCACTGGGTAATACAGTGTAGTCACCAGTATGGTTGGCCACTCATCACTAACTTATAAAATACTGAATATCTACATGTATCAAAAAATGAATTTCATTGTTTTCGATTAGTACTACAGCTCAACTCATCTCCTTTATGGTTGTCATATGCATCCTCTTTCTGTACATGTATTACAACTTCAGGTTTCGGTTTATGTGCCCCACATCTACACATGTTGTGGTATGGTTGTCAAGCTTGCAGATTGAACTTTTGTCTAGGTCACAGGGTGGTGAAAATCAATGGGTTAGAATCGATTTGGAGTGCAAACACATGTTGTGATTCGACTTAGAGGTGGCTCAGCCAAAGGCTGCTAGATTGGGGATGGCTTGCTTTTTCGACCAGGATGGACTGACCAGTGCTACCGTAATGGCCCCTTTAAGCGCCGGGGGTCTCAAATAAGCGCCGGGGGTTTAGTGAGATTGAAATTAATGAGCGCCCGGATGCTTATACGGGCCACGACGGTAAATCCACTAAATTAAGAATTGAAATAAATGTGGTTTAGTATACATTTAAATTTTGATATCAGTAACACGTGGAGCAAAAGTATTTGTTTCTTTGATTATCATCATTCTCCATTGTATTTTTTCTGCAGCATACGAGAGAAACATACTGCAGAACCGTAGTTTTTACTGATATTCTGTCATATTTTCCCTGTTGCACATAAATTCAGCATAGCCTGCCCATTTCCTTAACTTCCCTCCAGTACATGAGCTGCTCCATATTGCTCAGCCAGGCCCGATAAGTTCTTATTAGATATGGGCAATGTAGATGGGATGCTGAGTAACAGGTAACATAATGGACTCACATAACATCATGTAATGCAGGCATAATGGTGCAGAAACAGTATGTATATGTATACACAGAGAGCTTATCTTGATGGGCACTACAATGTGGGTGGTATTAACCCCCTTTAGACTGCATGATGCCCCATGGTGACTTCATGTTGGGCATTCATGAGGCAATATATGTGTGCTTGTGAGTTACTCGCAGGCATTGCGTTCATGCATCATACAGATTTAACTGGGGGCCATCGACCTAGCTTGTTAGGGTTGCGGAATGCATGCAGGCTACATCAGGGTTTAGTCACCAATACTGCTAGACAAAAAGGGAATAGTGCATCTATACACTCTGCTGTAGTTAGAGGGTTAAGGCAGGGACCAGGAAGCTTTAGGGTATGCACAGATGCGCCTAATAAGAACTGACAGTTCCCTGTGCCTGTGTAAGTGTGTATTGGAGCTGGGGGTAGGTTGTGAGTAGTAGGGGGGAAGGGGGACACCCATCTATAATACACGTATCATTCTGCTGCCTCTCATCTATATTGGAGGCGGGGCAGTAGGGCCACAAGCACACAGATCAATAAATACTGCACACGGCTGCGGCTGACTGACCGCAGGCCAAGTCACACTGCCCCGATCCCACCCATCTACCTTCCTCCCCTGCCTTGGTCCCCTGTTATGCCCTATTGACTCCCGTCCCTGCCTTGCCCTGTACTTCCCTAGTGCCCTATACACATGCCCTGACGCCCTATCCTCTCCCTGGTCCTCTGCCCTGCCCTGGCCTGTCAATGGCAGTAGAATGTAGTAGAGTGCCCTATCCTAGTGCCTGATCAGATCTGATGAGCTTTACCTGGGCCCACCCCCATCCCATTATACAAATGTATACCGTGTTGCCTTCCAGCTGCACTCTCTCCCCACCCATATCTTACTGTACATAGTATCATATTATATAGATTTTACCCCCACCCCACCCTCACCACCACCATCTGGATCCATGTTCACGCCAAGTATGAGCAATGCAGTTCCTACCCCTCCCCCCCCCCCTCCCCACCAAACAGAGGGTCCCACCCTCCAGCCCATATAAACGCCTAGCGACCACTGCATCCCGTAAATCTCTTAATATATCAAATATCAATGCAACAGGCCGGGCTGATATCATTAGTAATAATATCAGGCCGGCATGTTGTACACTTTGATCAATGCAAGTCAATACCTGTGTGTTTTTCTAGAGGGAAGGCCCAAAGGTTCATCACTGAACAATTAGTCCTTTTTAAGGGAAACGTACTGTTTCCCTTGATGCATGGTTAGCACGGAATAAGCACCTTTAGGCAACCCGTATATTCTAATTATGTATGAATGCATGACGTTGGCCTGACATATGAACAGCACCAGAGATGGAAATTTAACTACTTAATTGCCGGTGCTGCATTGATGCATCATCATGTCGACAAATATGAAGTATTTAAAGGGCCAGATCTAGATAATCACCATCCATTGATTATAGATAGGGCAGATATAATAAGTGGGTTTACAGTAAGTAGACACGTCAGTCACGGCTGGTCACGGCTCATTGAGTGTGGGCCCCTGGTGGTAGAGCTGGGAAACAGAGCCTACAATGGCTGCCAATACTATGCTGACCTCCAGTCTGACCTTGCTGTCAGTTAACGTAACCACAACACACCTCCACAGTCTGGGGAGGGATGAGAGATGCTGTGATATATAGACCGGAACTAATTGGGCTTCAAGGAAGAGGAAATAGATGGTTTAATGAATATTGATGTTAGAAAGGTATGAATATAACATACGAAAATGGAACAAACTGCCTGTAGATCAAAATGGTTCAATACATGTATTGATCTTGTATTAGAGAATTAGCAAGAGTTTTAGAGTTCAGTAGTTAAGTAACAAAGGTTAGTTTTGGAATAGATATGACGTGTGAATATATATATATATATATATATATATATATATATATATATATATATATATATATATATATATATATATATATATATGTGTGTGTGTATGTGTGTGTGTGTGTGTGTGTGTGTGTGTGTGGTTCAACACGGTAAAAGGTACGCCCGCGCACCCCCTACCAGTCGTACCTTTTACCATGTTGATATATATACATAACTATTTGAAAGCTTTGGAGTGAGAAAAAAAAACCATAAAATTATTTAAAATAGGATACATCACATACAGCAGAATACGAATGTCCTTTGCAGAGCGTAGGAAGCAAATCTTCATTGGGGGGGAGGGGGCAGCTGGGGGCTCACCATGATGGCGTGATGACGGCTATACATACCTATGTAGAATGTGTATAGAAAGATAATTTTTGGTGAAATTTAGATCTTATTTGAGGCACAGGCCCCCATTTTCCCTATGCCACTACTAATTTGAGATGAAGGTTTTAGCTTTTTGTCCAATATACTATGAATTCTTGGCAAATTGGGGGGGGGGGGCAGACATACTCAAGCCCCACCTCCTTTATGATTGGGGAGGGCCCAGGCCCCCCTGCCCCCCCCCATTTTCCTACGCCCCTGGCCTTTGAGTCTATTTTTTATAAGTTGAGATACCCAGGTGCCGTAATTGGGCATCTGTGACTTAGGATGCAGCATTCTTAATTGGCATCCACAGCCCTGAAAAATGACAAAAATGAAATGAAATGAATACAACAGTTGTCTTTTTTTTTCTTCTAAGCAGTAGGCTTGTAATAATAACCCAAGCTCTGCGACAGGGGGCAGGCATTGTGTAAGCACCCACTGCTCAAAATGGAATTAAAAATGTATGTAACCTTAGGACAGCCACCTGGTGAATTCAATCCAGTCTATGCATTCTTGAGTAGCTCCCTTTTGTGAATTCAGGTATAGGGAGGCTAGGATTTCAGTCACAGTTTACTATCTTAGTGTAGAAAAACAGAGTTGTAATCTGTGTCAATGTTTTTATGCAGTGTCACGGCACATCGCCAGATGTTACCAAGTTGTAGCCTTGTAGTTATGTATATGATGTGTGTGTGTGGGGGGGGGGGGGTTCTAGAGGACATAACATGTACTCTATATTGATAGGAGGTGCATGCTGTAGCCATACGGACTAAACCGCCTCTGGTACCTAACCTCATTTCCCACTGTCTGAAATTGAGATTTTTATATTTTTAATTTTCACCATTTCCCATTAGTTACAGTCAGGTATTTACCACCTGTTCTCATTAGATACTATCCAGATGTTCTCTAGACTGATTATATTATTCCCGATGTATATTTAATGCTGGGAATGACTTAATGAGATGCACAATCAATAGGAATTAGATTTTCTGTGGCAACATAAGTTTATGATGAGTATAATAAATGAACTGGGAACACATTTCAGAAAGTATAAAATGAATTTGGGACGAACAGCAATATTACCGTAGTAGATTTAATAGATATCCTTATAGAGTATACCTGGCCTAGAATGGCAAGTTATTGTTATTGGGACACAAAATGATATGCAGCTAATACATTTAGCTGTGCATGGCGGAAACATTGGACTATGTACAATGCCATTTGTCACTGTCAGTCAACATTAACCTCACTCAGTGGAAGATAAATACACTTACCGTAGTCACTATTGTAGGAACAGTCTATTGCTAAATACATTTACTCTCATACTGCAAGCTTTGTCAAATAGTGAGGGACATTCACCGTGAAATGGGGAGGGCATGCATTTGATATAATTTTCAAAAAGAGGTTTACAGTTGGTTTATGGTTTCACAGATTAGATTAAAAACAAAACTCTCTACTTACCCCCCCCCAAAAAAAAAAAAAAAAGACAAAAAAAAAACACGAAAGAAAAAAAAACACACACAAGAAAAACAAACAAACAACACAAAACGATATTTAAAAAAGACCCACAAAAACTGAGGAGTTTCACTTAAATCTGAGGTGACAGAAAGGGGGGTTTCTGCTTATTTTGATAAGCAAATAAACCAGCTGTTTACAACCGAGATAGCGCTGCTGTAGTACTAACATAAAGGCAGGTGAGAGCAGAAAAAAGAAACATAGGCAAAGATAGGTGAGAATTGATACGCCCAAGGTCGATGACCGTGTCCAACCACACCCTAATCCTTCCTGTCTACAGACTTGTCTACAGACCTGTGTCTTTTCCAGGGTCTGCTCCATTATGGCAGGGAGTGGTACATTATGTGGGTGGGTGTTTGGGGGAGGGGGGCACAAAGGGTAGAGATTCTCATGTAGGCCAGGCTGCTGAGGGCAGTGCAGCTAGGGTGGTGCGGGGGGTAGGTCCATGTAGGGGGACTGCAAAGGACAAGGTTGGGGGGGGGGGGGTTGGGCGTACACAGCACCGTCTTCTATTGATTTATGGATCTGCCGTATACAGTGCCCCTCCCCACAAAGATAGAGTCCCCGTTAAAAAGAACTCCCCTCCCGTCCCCCGACTCCTCCCCTCCCTTCCCTTCTCCACACCCCTCCCATTCCTCTCGCCTCCTCCTCCCCTCTCCTTCCTCCTCCTTCCTTCCTCGCTTAACCAAACTATCTCCATGCTTTTGTCCCCCCCCCCGCCTTTACTCCACCCCATTAAGTGGCCAGTTCTGTCCCACACTGAAAACCTGAGAAGGCCGAAACCAGGGCTCGTCAGTGCAGACACCTTAGGTCCTCAGGTTGACAAAACCTAAATCTACAGCTTTATGTCATCAAAATGGTGACTTTAGGTCGTCATCCATGATCCTGACCACACAAGTCTTCAGTTTGACGACGACTTAGTATTGTCAGTATGACGAGTTAAGGTCGTCATGGGACATTGGCTGCCCTAAACTCATCTCCATTGACGACTTTCAAGCAGTGGCAAGTTCTCTGTGCATGGCTTTGATGCCAGAGCCCTGAGGTGGATGGCGAGGGTGCAGTTGTCACTGGTGGAGTCATCAATAATGACTGGCCGTGTTGGCGGCACACTGAGCATTGCAGCTGCCGAGGTGCTTGCCGTCAACTTAGCCCCATCTCAGTCCATTTGGGATTACGACTAAAGGGGATAGAGTTGGGGGGGGGGCTGTAATCAATGTATGTGGTTGGGACTGGTAGGCCTACTGAGTTGTATAAAGTTTGGCTTGTATCTATAAAAAAAAAAAAAAAAGGCATATTCAGGGGCGTAGGAAGAAATTTTTTATTGGGGGGCCCAGGGGTCTCGGTGGGGGGGGGGGGCTGCTATATTTTTATATAGGCTTATATAGGGAACCTCCTGCTATTTGATGACATTGGATGGATATCATAAGTTTTCCAGCTGTGGCGACAAGAATTTACTGGAAACTGCAGTCCAGTACCATGGGAAACTAATGAGGAAACACCTATACGCTTAAGGAAGGGACTACCCCCCGCCCTTTAATTAAGCCCCTCTTACTCCTTAAAGAATATTTGCAATGTCCTCACTTCCTTACTAAAGTACCTGTCTGACCTTTGTCCTTGAAGGTTTACCAAAAACTTGTACATTGAGTAGTCTAGCAGGAATCAATGCATTGGTATTGGTCAGTGAAGGTTAGGGGCTATTTGGCTAGCAGTAGCAAATAGTGAATGAGGGGGGTTAAGCTCCAACATGGATATAATGGCCTGATCCAGGAGGGGCGTAGGAAGAAATTTTTTATTGGGGGGCCCAGGGGTCTCGGGGGGGGGGGGGCTGCTATATTTTTATATAGGCTTATATAGGGAACCTCCTGCTATTTGATGACATTGGATGGATATCATAAGTTTTCCAGCTGTGGCGACAAGAATCTACTGGAAACTGCAGTCCAGTACCATGGGAAACTAATGAGGAAACACCTATACACTTAAGGAAGGGACTACCCCCCGCCCTTTAATTAAGCCCCTCTTACTCCTTAAAGAATATTTGCAATGTCCTCACTTCCTTACTAAAGTACCTGTCTGACCTTTGTCCTTGAAGGTTTACCAAAAACTTGTACATTGAGTAGTCTAGCAGGAATCAATGCATTGGTATTGGTCAGTGAAGGTTAGGGGCTATTTGGCTAGCAGTAGCAAATAGTGAATGAGGGGGGTTAAGCTCCAACATGGCTATAATGGCCTGATCCAGCAGAATCAACGCAAATATCTTCTAAAACACAGGCTAGATCCTAAAACACACCTCTGCCTCCACATCAAAGCTGTGGCTCAATCTAGGTATCCAGTCCAGCTGAGTAGATTGCCTAGTGGTGCTAGGCGCTGGTCTGGTGGGGTATAATATTAAATGGGCAGCGTTTATAGATTGGGATATTGGCAGTCATAATAACAGGTTTGGGGTCAGTCCTGACAGGCCCAGTTACAAAAAGAATGGGGCTCGGGGTTTGTATGAGGCAGGGAGAGGCTCCTGAGCAGCTCACTGGAGGGTGTGGTCTATTTGGGAGCTGCTCAATGTGTCTGGGAATCAGCTGTCAGAGCAGCAGTCCCCTAGTATAGAGCCAGCTGTCAATAGGGCAATGGAGTGAGTGATAGAGGAAATTGACAGCAATAAAGGGCTTTAATTGACAGTTCCCACGTCACCGAGAGAAGGAGTAGTGGTAGAGGAAGAGATCAGTGAGAGAAAAAAAAAACATTTGGAAATTTGGCAACTCACTAAGTATTACCAGATACCTTATGTACTAATATTACAGGATCTCTGGTTGTAATGAACAAAATATGATTTTAGATGTAATTCGGTGATGAATTTACAATTCAGTGCTATTCATCAACGGAAACTATTACTTCAATTTCATTTAATAAGGGAATATGTGATGTATGGTTATGCTTGGCTAACAAATGGTGACAGTTTCATAACTACCGGGTATGCAAATAGCGCCCGGTCGTTTAGACAAGGGGAATGTGGAAAATCTATACAGCGTCTGTCCCTTGAATGTATGAATAATTATGTAATGTTGTACATGTCCACGTGCACGCATGATACAATTGAACATACATATTTATATACGTATACCCCATGTAACATACAGGGATATTTACAAACTGATGACTAGGTATGTTAGGAGTTCTTAAGTGTGGCCTAAGAACGCATTTTCCTCATATAGGAGTTCTCAAGTGTGGTCTAAGAATGCATTTTCCTTAAAGGAAGTTTGCAACCAGTTTGCAGAGAGACTAGATCTAGGATCTAGAAATAGGTGATCTAATCATTTTTACTATAAAATAATAGGAAATTTATCCTCCTTTTTGCCAAAACATGATAGATTCACCCATAATCCCTTGTAATTGGAGACAAAAGAGAAATTCTTGATAAATAAAGATTTTAGAACGTTCACCATGTGAGTTTTCATATTTCTGTGTTTGATAGTTGTGAAAGAAAAAAAAAATCTCAAGTCTTAGTCATTTTTTTTTCAGATTTTAGGTGAAAATGGAAATACTTTTATTTTTCAAAATTCAATATAAAAAAAGTAGCATGGGACCCCCTACTTTTCTTTTCATATTCTGATTCTAGATGATTTTAGCTACCTATGAGAGAAAAATTACGAAAATCTAGGAACTTTGATTCAATGGTAGCGACCCACCATAAAGGGATATATGTATATATATCTTACAACATTTCTGTTGGCCTACATATGTATGTGACTTGTACCTGTAAATTTATCTTCTGACCCGAAACCTGCTGTGGGTCCCTGGAATCCTTACCTACAGTTATGTAGTTTCACGGGGGGTGTAACCATGTCCGTCACGCCCTGTGACGTCATTTAACCCTTTAAGGACAATATGGGGATTTAAGAATATGTGGGAGGGGGGAGGGGTTAACTCAGCTCAGTTGTATGGATGCATCACCTGATGGAGTAATACTGAAGCTGTAGTTATCAGTCTATGTTATAAATAACTTATATCTATATATGTGCTCTTTATCACACGTTGTCACCCACGCTGCTACACTGTTTCTCTTCATACCCCAATTTGACAATTCAGTTACCACTTAGTGCATTAACCCTTTATATATTTGTCATCATGGATATAGCCCTGGTGGGCTTCCCTAGCCCACTTAAAAGGGTCTATTTCTCCTCTTTCCTATCCCCTCAGGATGTGTGTGGTGCACATATGCGCGGGCACTGACACATTCCTCTGTGAAATTGTGTAATGTAGTTCTCGCCATGAATATGACCTTAGCTGTCGAAATGGCGTTAAACATCTATTACTCACTCACTATAGCCCTGGTGAGTACTGTCACTAGAGCTGCATTCCTGCAATATACCTGTAGGCTCCCATAGACTCGACACTTAAATGGTCAACATAGGTAGATTCAGCCCAAAAAAAACACCTCCATCACATTTAAAATCACCCCCATACCATCCCCAACCCCCAACACAAAAATCATTCTCTCACCAAACCTCAACCCCTCACATCGTTGAGGGTGTGTCTACTGTAGAAAGCTTCAGAAACACCTCCTTGTGTTTAGGTTTTAAAGGGGCACAGTGTCGGCGACCCCCAAAAAGTGTTCGTGATCTGCTTCCATAATCCAATACGATTATACTGCCACCTGAAGTGTGAACATTGAGCTCTGCTGGCAAAGTAATTGATTTTTAAAATGAGGCCAATTTTAGTTTCAACTAGGACGATCCTTAATTTAAAAAGAAGTAAATAAAATCTGGTAGGTCCTTCATAAACCATGAAGCATTGATTGTTTGGGAAGACAGTGAGCCAAGGGGTTTCTGTATGCGTTTTTTTTTCCTGCTGGCCTCTCAGGTTCACTTCCTTTAGATGTGAAGTTCCTCCCATTCTCTATACAAATGTATTCTCCTTCATTTGCAATTTTAAACAAACTTGCTGTGGCTGAGATGTAGGAATGTAAATAGCCTACATAACATCTCATTCCTGCCAATATTACAGATAAATGGTATGTGATGGTAAATGTTTACCTATGATAAATATGTTTATGTTCATGGCCTATATCTAATATTTCTTGATTCCTTTTCCTGTAGGTGAGTGTGTATACCGTGTCCAGAAGTACCTGTACTGTACAGAAGGTAAAGTAGTCTTTACTATAGATGTGTATATATACTAGATGTTAAGGCATTGATACACCATGCAGACAGAAGGGCATGGTGCCCTCACCAATGAGGCAGTCCCATGAGGCCTACGGCCTTAGGACGTTAAACAAATCAATCAATCAATCAATCATGGTGCCCTTCTGTGGTATTCTTCCTTTACCAGGTTATTTCCCTTACTCTAATACCCCAGACCCCAAGATAGTGGTCCCCAATGGCTGAGGAGGTAGATTCCTGTCACATTCATGCCTAGAGCCGGCTTCATACCCAGCTCGGTGAGTGCTCTGTGTCAGTGTATGCTAGTCTGTGTTCAGCAAACATATGGGCTTAGCTTACTAGTGTTCTCCCTACCCTACCACAAAACTCACTCTCTCCCTCAACCTACAGAACAGCCAATTATATCTCAAAATTCCTGTAAAATAACCTGAAATGTCTCTGTCGTGTTCTATAAATTGTATATTATATGTGTATATAGATATTGGATGGATATTTAGGGTCGGCTCAATTCATTGTGTAGTCAAGTCTTATTTAGGAAATGTGAGTAGAAAGGACATCCTTGTTACCATAGTCATGTACTGTACTTGGTATAAGCCCCTCTTGACCTGCACATGCTCTAAACTTTTATGATTGATCATGGTTGAGCTGACAGACCAGAATGCTGTGTTTTCATGAATAATGATATTCTCACATTGGTATAACCTCTAGGTGGTATTTACTCGAGCTGTGATTAATGGTATTCAGATAATGCAGATTGGTGTACATGATGATTGATAACATAATTTCTAAAATGGGAGATAACATAAATCTGACATGATCAGGTATCCCACTTTGATAGATATCCTATAAATTCCTAACTGATAGAGCTTCATGAATGCTATCATTGGCATATGCAAAGGCCCAACGTCCATATGTAGACACATATGTAGACACATATTGATACCCCTCCCTACTACCATGTCCGAATCTGTGTCCCCACCCCACCCCATATTTGAAACTAAATGAGGTGATAGGGAAAGATGTATGTTTTACACGTTTTATGTATGTGTAGAAAGGACTGCTAGTGGAAGGGAATTCAGGTTCAAAAGTCTAGACTTATTCAGGTTTGTGATCTATATTTGCTACACCAACTGGATGAGATTCATAATTCACGTTCACTGTCCATGTGTATATGAATAAGATACAGGAGAAATGAGAAAAAGAAACACAAATAACAAGGACAGCAGCTCGTCTACGGCCCCATCCTGTTGACATAGACACACAGGCTGCTTCCGTCTACTCTCTAAATATCCTACTTCTCCCACTTCTAGCTGCTATGTTTGCTCCATGGCCATAATGCCACAGCCTGTATCTTCCATTTCACCCTTTTAAGGCAGGGTTATGTTTTAACACATCGCCCTTTGCCATAAATTATGTGTTTAAATATTACTGGGCGAGTAATGCCTCATGTTGATACATGGTAATGGTGAGTTACTTGCTTCTGTTGGGTTGGTGTATCAGGATGACAAGTGGACCTCAAGTCTTTAAGCAACATTCCATCATTTTAAAAGGGTTAACCATTACTCCATAATACCAACAGCAAGCCACCCATGCCGTACACCATGTCCAGTCACTGCTCATACAGGTCAACACAATGTGTACTTTCCTAAAAGAACCATGGCTGTGACGTCATAAAACTGTGTATTTACTCTCGGCTATGTCGTCAACTGTAATTTATTGTAGCATTGCTATGGCAAAGTGACATTTGAGAGAAATGAGTGTTATGCACCCAAAATAAAGGTAATTTGTATCACAATTCAGTGTGCGCTTACTCTTCTAACGCAAGGGAATTATTATGAAAGCTTTGGTAAGCATAAATACTGACAGCTATTTTTTAAATGCTGATCACAAATATTTCACCAGTAGAAATGATCTCCTAATTTCCAACCGTCATATGAGAATCCCCTACAGACCATGGAGCAGTGATGTTTAACCCTATCCAGTGGCTGTAAAGGATTTGTCAGACATATGTTATGCTATGTTCCACTAGTCTGTGACAGTACATCAACCCTGGAGTACAATATTTACTCTACTGATAGCATCAGCAGACTAGACAGCTTGTACATTTATGAACTTTGAGTAGACTGCAGCCTTCTGTCAGGGTCCCCACTATCAAAAATCTCCCTAGCCAAATAAGACATACACTCTGTTGTGTAATGTTTAACATACATACACCAAATAAGACCTTCTCTATCTGTATGATATATAGATTTGAGAAATGATCATAACAAACACACTGTGTCTTGGAGTCTCCCTAGAGTTGAAGTTTAGGGGTTTCATGAAATAATGTATGCAGATAAGTTAAATTTGGAAATTCCCTCAAGCTTTTGGCAGTTGAAATGACTACTTTTAGTAGCAGGAGCAATGCCAAAACAATATGAGGATAAAGACTGCCAGTTTACTCCCGAGCGCACATGGTGTATCCCTTTGAGGGTAGCAGAATTTGTTAATACATTATACCCTTTGGTATCACAACAATGAGTAAACTTGGCACGCAAACTATATTGATGTATCATGGCGACATATCTGAATATGAACCCATGAGGTATCTTGTCGCATTTAAGGGTTTGTTAGATATTTGTCTGATACTACTTCTCCAGGGTAACACCTGGTTGCCTGTGATGGTGGTGGTGTTCATGGCGGATCCTCCAGTGGGTGTCAACATAGACTTTTACACCTGGCCCAGTGCACAGGTGTGCCATCAGCTTCACCCACACCCCATATATCAGTATCACACATAAACCAGCCAACCTCAAACCTCCAGCACCTTAACCATGGGAACTGCCCAATCGCCGGTGTTTCAAGTATATCGTATACAAGCACTACTATATAGACACAGGGATAATCTGTATTACCCTACTTAGATTCAGACAATATATTCTAACACTTCTACATAGGCCCAGAAGTACAGGTGCTGAGACCCAGGCCAGTATAGACATGCACAGTTAACCCATTAAGAATAACATTATGCTTTAAGACTTATGTTCATTTGTCATTATGATACACCGATGTAGTACTGGCTAGTAACTCGCCACTACCCTTTGGTAGTATGTCAGTGTGGCACGATGCATTAGAAAGAGCAGCTCTGGCGAATTACTCTTCATGGGTGCATTCCTATACGTGGCGACCAGTATGCACAAGGCATAAAGCACTATGCTGTCCTTTTTGAGGTTAAGGGTTTGCCCTGGCTCCATGTATATGTAAATACACTTTGTGGACAGTGCAGGGCACCTCACATGTTAACCCATGAGCCTGTAGGATCACCTCTCTTTATTCAGGTAATGACATTCCAGCGGTCTAGAAACCCACTTATTTAACAGTGAAATAAGAGGCGTGTCATCCGAAGAATTCATCGTCCAATTCTACTACACCCATGTGATAGAAAATTGCCTTTGGGACCAAATCATTAAATATCTCTTACAAGGGCGTGGCAGACAGGTTCAAAGCGGGGCACATATTTTGTTGGCTTTTCTTTTGTTGGGATTTTGGCCTCTTTTGGAGTAAGTTTTCAGGTTTGACCTTTTTTGATGGTTGGTCAAAAGTGGGAGATGGGGTAGTGTATATGTCCCCGGGTGCCACGGCCCTTTCTTAGCAAAACGCCTAATATGATAAAGAAACATCTTGTAGCGTATACTTTAATCTTCATTGTAATAGTCAGCGAATCCTTGTAAATTCAGATATTGGATCCACATGTCGTCGCCCTAGTGCAAGAAGGTTGTAACTGACACTGTTAAGTGCTGAAGTTAGTGAGTTACAACCTTATTGTACTTGGGCGACGATGTGTGCTATTCTTTCAGTAATGGTATGATTTGTTGACAATATTTTGCCTTTTCCTATAAAAAGTGGACCAGTGGTCTTTTGTTGAGATATTCTGCTTCATAGAGTGTCACAGAGGCCTGCTGGGCCCCACAGTAAATCCCGAGGTGTCAAATTCCCACTATTGGCATTCATACATTTCTGTACCTTGGAACTATCGCCCCATTCCATTTCCAGTTCCTCATATTGCAGCAGGAGTTCTTTTTCTCTGTCTCTCCAAATGATGAGTAGTTTTATATTGAAGAATAGTCAGGAATGCATAGAATATGGACATATGTATAGACATGGCAACTAAAGCTAGTCTTCAGTCCGGGCCTTCATTGTACTGTCCAGAGTCCTTTTGATGCATTCATCCATCGTATGAACACGGTTAATGGATACACCTGATACATCACTTCAACACTGGCGAGTTATTCACCAATAGTGCAGTGGTGCATCATAATGATAAACAAGCAGGTATTGAGACAGCCTGAAGGCCTTATGGCCTCAACATTGTGTCCATTGTGTATTCAGCTTTAACATTGAGTTCAGCTGCATATGAGTTCAGGCCTCAGACCCTGCAACTAGTTCATCCTCAATAGCTTGGCAAATCCTGCCCCAGATTTCCAGACTTTGTGTGTTGGCATCAAACTCTTGTGGAACAAAAAGAAGAGCAGACATAGAGGAAGTAGAACTTGTACACATCCTGTCCTTCAAAAGTACAAAGGAAGGTACACCCACGCTCTGTGAGGCGTGGGCCAATCATTACAGAGATTAAGTTTACATTATTGCTGGATGTGCAAAGTAGATCTGTGTCATTGGCTCAGGGTCTCCTTGAGTCAAGGCTGCTGGGTAAGCAGGGTCCGTTTCAAGTCTTAATCTCCAATTAAAGTTAGAATTCATAAATATTCTGTCATCTAATTTACATCTAACAATAGTGAACAGTTGAACCCTGACAATGAACCAACTTTCAAGGAAAAAGCCTGCTTCACTTAAAACAGCACCTTTTCAAACTTTCCACTTCCCCATTGAGTCCTATGTCTATAGGTGAATTCCTGGTCTCACTCAATTCCTATATCAGAGATGCCACTTTTCCTGGTTTACCAGGAATTCCTGGTTTTGATTCTAAGATTTCTATATTAAATCATGTCAAATTCCTGGGAAAATGTGTCTAAAGTCCCGTTTTCCTGGTTTTTGTTGGCCAGTGAGTGGCATCTCTGCTATATAGAGCTGCCTGGTCGACCATTTGAAATCAAGACTCTTTTGGTTGAAAACTTAATTCCCTGTTAATTCCTATATAAAATGAAATTAAAAATGACATAACTTCTGTTCTAACCAATAGATTTTCAATATTCAAAAACCTCTGGGCCCCCACCCCCCTACACAACTGTAAGCGGATGTGGAATCCTTTGGGAGAATTTAAAAAAAAAAAAAAAAAAAGTTTCCCCACCTCTTTAAAGATTCACCAGGGGTCCATTATGGTACCCTGAGCTACAGAGCACATCGTCCATTCATATCTCACAGTTGTTGATATATAAGTGGAATCATATCTCGCAATGGGTAGAAGAACTTAAAAGGCAGACCATATTGTTGGGATTATTTGCCTTTTTGGCCTTCTTAAATTTCGTGAAATTTTGTCAGAATAATCGATACTTTTTTACTACTATATACATGTAGCATGTTGCAAATGTAATAGTTTGAATTACATAAATGATAAAAGAACACACTAACAAATTATATATATTAGAAAATGGATTATGATGAGTAAGCGAAGGTTCAAGTAGGGATAGGAGAAATGCCATCTGATTATGCATAAAGCACCAGAAACTTACATGTCACTGGAAATTGGAACCTGAACTTTGTGATTTTCTTGTCTTCTTCCTCCAGTGCCTCCTGGGAGGATGAAAATAAGGAAGGTAGTCTTCTTAGGGAAATGCCTCGCCTGGAGGGGTTTTGATTACCATTAATGCCTGGGCAATGCTTAGATTGATTACTTCCCACTCGGCAAATTGGCTGTGGAAAAAGAGGTGCGCCAAGTCGTAATAGGGTCACTGGTTCGCATTTCTTTGTACTGCAAAAAAAAGGGGAATTTAATTTCTAATGGTACTTCCAGGATCACTGATTCCCCTTAATGATGTAGATTTTCCTATGAAAGACTGACTTATCTGAGAAGCAGCTTGTGATAGATATTGTTCCTCGCCACCGGGGCAAGATTAATGAGGATAGGAAGGTGAGTGTCATCGACATAAATGAGAGTAGCTACACATCATGTACCACGGTGTAAGGGTAGCTCTGTCACATGATTCTTCACTGTATAATGTGTAAGCATTTAAGGGAACTAACAATTTTTATCCCTGGTCCCTGTGAATGCCTATGATTGGGTAGGCCCCTCTGCATACGACTAGACTAGAGTCAAAATTCGCCAAAGAAAATGCTAAAGGAACTAGTGTGGTGTGTCATTGTGGGGTACATATAACGTATTACCTATGTTGCAGGGGCGTGGGAAGCAGTTTCAGAGTGGGTGGGACCAGGGTGGTTTTCTGCAATTTTTGACCTCCCTTTGCTTGACATTTTAGTTTTGATCTTTTGACGAGTTGGCCAAAAGTGGGGGGGGGGGCATGTCCCCCTGTCCCCCCTGCTTTCCACGCCCATGTGTTGAAAAACTACATGTACCGGTAATTGCCATTGATGTCCTAATGCTACGATGATTTGGGTGTTTGAGACCATCAGATTCTGTGCCATTTATCCGATGTTGAATGGAGAATTCTAGTGTGAGGTAGATCTCTTTGAATGATAGCGTCTGACACGTTGAGGTGTGCATTTCATGAGAGATTAAGCATGACATTAAGTTCTTTGGTGCTTTAGGAGCAGCAGCGTAGCAAGGTAATGCATGACCTTTTGTGTAATATGCAAGTAACATTGATAAAGCATAGGAATGACCTTTGGAGCATTGGATTCTCAGGAACAGCAAAAGGAGTACCATATAGGCCTCCGTAGAAATGGACATCTACATAATTATGGCTTTAATTATATAAACATGACATCCAGTGAGTGTGGAATCAGGGCCTTAGAGCCGTTGGACAGATGGATATTGCATTCATTTAATATGCAAGTGTGGGATAAGGGCCCTATTGCAATTTGAGATCTAGACATTGCATTTATTGTGCAATTGTTGGATCAGAGCCTTACTGCAATTGAGCATCCCGGGTTGAGGATCGAGACATGGGAATTAGTGAGAAGTCAGAGAACAGGAAATGGACTTCAGACATTGTATTTTTGAGCAAGTATGGGAGCAGAGCCTTACTGCAATTGGATTTCTAGACATAACATCTAGATTCTAGTGAGTACGCATGAGATCATGGGCCGAATACAATATGTGGCTCGTAGTCTATACATGAAATTTATTAGGTAAGTCTATGAGCACGCTTAAGTTATTAAAGTGGAACCATGGTGGAAGGTGCCTAACTCAGTAGAAGTTAGCTTTTATGTTAGTAGATCTACAGGGGTCTGTCTCACTCTGAGATTGGATTTGGAGTGGGCGTGTGACGGCGAGCAGTCTGCTGAATTTTAAAGTGAGTGTGTCTAAGAGCAGACGTCTTGTGTCGGAGCGGGCGTCTTCTCGTTAATTAAGTCCCGCTTATGGCCATTAAAGACTCGCATCACATCAACAGGTTCACTCGACCCCGCCAGATCTAACGCCAAACTGCTCACCAAGCACATCCCTGAACCCACTCACGTGTAAACTGTATGTAGACCCGGCGAGCAGATCATCTGCTTGGAGAGTGAAAGTGGTGCCAAAAGGCAGACGACTTTTTGCAGTCTGCCGCACACGCGCACTGCTTACTTCCGGTACCGCCGCTACTTGTTGCTAGGTACGTTAGTCGCCGGGTCACGTGACCTGCCCAGATCACATGACCCTAGGGGATCAAAGCTGAGAAAATTTTGTGACTGCGCGCGCAGCCGACCCAGCGTCCGGAAGCTTGGTTTCCGGTCGGCTGATTCCCTGAGAGTCCGTGTGCCTCGGTATCAAAAGTGCTGTGCAGTTTGAGAGGTAGGGCCTATCAGGCAGAAACTAGCGACTCCCCTCCCGAGTAAATGGAAAAGAAGTCTCTCTGGCTTTATAGAGGGCTACATACTAATATGCAATCGGCGTGTCTGTGTCCCATCAAACGTAGGTCTATGTCAATTCATGTAGGACCTATTTTTATCAGGCCAAAAAAGAAAGCAGTTTGGAGCAGTTAAATAAATTGCAAAATAAAAAAAAAAAACCTAACCTACCCTACCTATCTTTTTGGCCCAGGATCTCCCTGGGTCATTGGCGGCGCCTTTTCAGCTGTAAACTTTCGGACAGGACAGTCAACTTTAAGTAGGAATTGTTCTAATATGTCATCTTTTTTCTTAAAATTTAACGCTTGTTTTCTTCGGTTTAAATTGTCTACTTTCGACAATGATCGACAATTCCTACATATTTTGTCGTTTTCTTAATGAAAAAAGGTGCTGTACTTACAATCTCATTTTGGTGCCTTACGGATAGCAAATTTGTTAACATTAAGGTCTATGGGACGATAGATTTTGGCATTAAAATAAACACATGGAGTCCTATGGGAATTCGCAAATTAAGACGCTTTTTTTCAGCAGGTAGCCTCTGAAATCTTTGACTGTACTGACTACAATGACGATAGGCACAACATCTATCGTTTATATGTTAGAGACCGACTAGAACTCATCATATATAGTGTCAGACTGTTCATGACCGTTACAGATCGTTCATGACTGTTCAGGACCATTCAGAACTGTTCAGGACCGTTCATCTTTTAACCCTGGGCTATGACTGCTCTACAGCAGGCGTACAATATTTTTTTAGCCTGTTACCTGAAACACAGGGGTGTCGGAAGCAACGTGACTTTGGGGGGGGGGGGGGCAACGAGGGTCAGGACGGGCGCATCGACAAATTTAAGCAGAGCAAATGAAGCACTTTCATACTTTTAGAGGGTTTAGGGGCATACACCAAGATAAATTTGGAAAATTTAGACATTGATCCTACTATTTTGGTCAAATTGTGAGCAAATGATCAAGCTCACCATAAAAGGGTATATTGGTTTCAAAATTTTAGGGAGGCCAACATATAGTCTGCCCCCCCCTGGTCAGAGATTGGGGGGGGGGGCATGGCCCACTGCCCCCCCCCTATTCCGACGCCCCTGAAACAAATTATTTGTTGTTTTATTTGGCCACATGTAGCAGCAACATACATCTGTTAAATTGTATTTTCTTTCTTTTTATTTCTTTTCTCCTTTATTGGATACATATTCTTCTTTACCACTTCGATACGCTATTGCTTGTAGATGTGATAAAAATCAGAAACTTTCAGTTGAATTTAAGCATGGTAATTGCATCAAATGTGGAATCCAACAGTAAATTTTTATATTTTGTTTTAAGACTATCCTATGAGACAGTCTGCCTCCTGTCTGAATAGATTCTCCTTATTTCCCTCCTCCTGCCCCCTCTGATATATTGAATTCCGACCCAGGGTCATTTTTGTTGCCTGTGGCAGTGGGTCTGTTATTGGATAAAGGCAATCATATTTACGTTGTCTGTTTGACTGAGCGTCTTTTCCATGACGCCCTTTCGTCCCTATTATGTTCATATTACAATTTCCCTTTATTTCAACGCCTGTAGATACAAAGACTAAAGTCCACCCTGGGCTGTACGTTATTGGGAGTTTTGTTCCTTGCTTTTAATTTCCTCCATTGGTGGATTTAAGTTCAGGGGTGTTGGAAAGAAGAAAGGGAAAGGGAGAGTGTAAGGTTCAACTGTATTCTCTAACAACAGGCATGTCTTGCTGGGAATTGCCTCGGTTTACTTTGATCTTATGTCACTCACTGCGTGTGGCTGTTCAATGACAGGAGCAGGGGACTATATGGGGATGCGGTGGGATATATAGGGCTGTAGCTAAACGTTCCCCCAATCACCACGTTTGCTGACACAAGCGCCTATCGCATGAGGCTGGCTCCTGTCTCGCTGTACTGCAGCTTGTAGCGCATGGAAATCTGTTGCCCTCGGAAGTGAGAATTTATCTAGAAGCCAAGATGGTTACACCCACAGACTGAGTGGTTTATATAGATGTATAGCTAAGGTAATTAAAAAGGAGTAGCGGCCACACCACCAGCAGGGCTTAACGGCAGTTCTACCTTCTAATCCCCCAGAGTCTGTAATGGCGTCTCGCCCTGTTTCACCCCAGAGACTATAATCCATATACTACTTCCTGTCTAGAATTTTAAGATTCCTAATGTCATTACTGAGAAGGAATACGATAAAGTTGTTATACCTATTTTTGAACGTGGCTCTCAAATGGCAACCCTGTAAAGTGTAATGATATCCATCCCTTTCAAAACCAATCTGTACCCCGCATATAATATAGGGTGCGGGCGGTGCGGGTTATATTGTCAAGTAAGGATCTGTAGTGCGCCTTATAGAATCAGCCAAACTTGCACCCGATATTCAAGGATTTTAGCTGTACCTATTTGACCATATATAACTTATAGAATTAGGCATTATAAGCAAGGTTCACTTTATATACGGGGTATCAATTTGTGAGAAATGGTCAATACTTGAAATTATTCAGACTATCACTAAATACGAGGACAATTTATAATCTATGATATGAAGAAAATAAGTTTGTCTCCATTGGGAATTGGTAGTTTATACTTGTATATAGACTTTAAAGAAGTCTCAGTCTGTATTTCTTAATTCAGTGCCACTAACATGGAGAGGGTTAATTAAACAGTTACAGTTAATGGGACCTGGCGCCCTTTCCACATTAAGTATGTATATAGGCACTGTATGATTGGGGAAAAAAGAACATTAAGAAAAAATGACCCAGACTGTCTAGATTCGGTTACCAAGACTGGAAAATATAAGTAAGCCTTATCCATTCATATCTCATTTGGCCCTCAATATGAATGTGGTATACCGTGAATTCCCTCGTATAAGCCCCACCCTCATATAAGCCGCCCACTGAGTTTGGGGAAATTTCTAAAAGTTTAAAAATGGTATAAATCTTTTTGTTATTAATGAATCTTCGAAATTAAACAAGCTAGGGGTTGTTGGGGCACCGGCTCCTCTCTGGTGCTGGTACAGTTGAGAAAAAATTATGGGTATATGTCATATCTGACCCTACCCCCACCCTCCTGGGTTGTGTTCCCGTACAAGCTTAGACTTATACTAGGGAATTTACTGTGATAGGAGGTACGGGGTTAGGATTTAAGTAATATATCATAACATTAGATTTGTTCTGGCAGATTTTGGCAGTGGGGGATAGTCCTTCGTCTATTAAAACAGTGAGTCACTGTACTTGCCAAATTATAATATAGCTCTCAATTGCTGGTAATTTTAACTCTGGCCCTACTAGTTAAGCGCGTGTATAAAGTCTATTAAACTTATCACGTATAGGCAATTTGACGCATAGTTATGGGGAGAATTCATGTATGGGATGTACATCAAACACTTTTCTAGTTTTAGAGGGTTAACTATTTTCTACTCGTCAGCTCTAGGAGAGGTTCATGGTGTGTGGACAAGCACCCATCTCAAGTCATAGAAGGCTCAGGCCTATACCGACTGTCTTGTCTCTTTTTGTGCAGACATGAAGTCTTCAGTCATTTTTCCTCCACAATCTTTCTCAACCACCCACTATCATTCTTTTTCTAGCATTTGTCATTTTTATTTCTCACAGTTCACAGTCACAAAAGACTTATCAACAATCTTCATCACTAACTTTTTGGCATGGATTCAAGTGAGCTAAAGAAGGGCGACCGAGAGGTAGTGAGGGAAGCATGAAGCAATGGCTTTGGAGTGGGGGGGTACACTGATTTTTTTTTTTATTTTTAGCGCCTCCCACGCCGCGTAGTGGCGGTACCGCGAAGCGGTACGGGAGTGCGCTATGATGATTGCATTTGCCCCATGTGACGAGGTCTCACAATACAAAATTACTGAATAGAGAAATTGATCATTGTGAAATCTTCTTTATGTCTGCTTTTATGAGACATGTCATCAAACACTGGTATACCGACATTAACGGCAGGAGGCGTTTTTTTTACGCGGTCACAACCACATTTCTTGTTATACAATGTACATGGTGTAACTGTTTCGTCCAATAGTGTTGAGTACCTTTTGAATTGAAGCTAACATACATTATATCAAAGAGATTGAAGAATCCCGATTCCACTGCTTTTGTTTGATAGAGAAAATATCTTGCATATAATGTGACTACTTTGGAAATGCAGACATTTCAAGCCACCCTGCAGAGTCCCAGTAGCATGTACATCGTAAACCGGTTACTTTCATTCAGGTCACAGATAAAAAGAGAGAGAGAACTACTAGTAGGTGGGCCTAAGGAAAACACTTCTGTAACATCAGTAACTAGCATTGGGGTAAAAATCAGGCTTAAAATACTTATTTGTTCAGAGTTTCCTCGGGCGTATACACTATCTTGCCAGTTTAGTGAGTGAGGTGACCCGGGAGGGTATTATGCATATTGATATGAATACGGAGATTGACCTGGAAATTCGAATGTTGATATGGATATCAAAATTCACTCATCTCTTCCCACATGGAGTGAAAATGTTCAAAGTGAAGATTAAAAAGGCATTAACAGAGATAAGGATTCGCATATCAAACAACTTTGCTCAGAATATCTTGACGACTTGGAAATTACTTTATTTCCCCTAGAAGTGTGGGTAAATTTGTATAAATAGCAGCATTGTCAAACCGGCCGGAATGTAGACACCCTTGATGCATCGTGCTATACTTGAATATATGATAACTAGCTTTTCTAGTTCTGTAGTTTTTCTAGTGACAAACTACTGTCTGCTGTGTCAGTAGGCCAACCACACAAAATGTCAGAACAGGACCTAACTCTGATACCCATAGAGCAGTTTTAAACCTAAACACATTAACCCATCGAGGGCTAGCATCGACTATAGTCGACACCATGGAGGGCCTAGCATCGACTATAGTCAACACCATGGCAGGCCTAGCGTCGACTATAGTCGATGCCAGTTATATAGGATTAGTATAGGAATTGAAAATAGGCTCGTCCTCTAGGAACTATACTTTTTTCAGAGGCCGTCCCCATGGCCAGGGCAACGATTTTTGCTCTGTCCTTAAAGGGTTAAGGGTGACATAATGCCTCCTGTTCCATGTCGTAATGATGCAGCAACATGATAGTGCTGATGAGTCTTCTTGTCAGTGTAAGGGTTTGTGGCCTTACGGACCTGGGGGGTTCGGGTCTTACGATTCGGAAAGAAAGAGTAAGACAGTATTCCAAGTGTATGCCAACGGTTAGGTTTATTACTTAATGCACACTCACGGCTGCCGAATGATATCAAAGAGGCAGCTAATATTAAAAGACAGTGGTTTACATAGTGTGGAGGCCAGAAGGGCCTCTGACGTAGCGGCTGAGCCCTGGGCTTTATATACGGACCCAGGTGTTCGTCGTCAGATGTCCCCACAGACCCGGATCGGTGCTGCCACCTATCCGGAACCTGAGGAACGTCCGACGACTCGACTCACCCGCCACGTCAGACGGTACCCAACTCCTATGGTAGTAAAGTGTACCTCTACACCACTCCCCCAGACATTTAGGAGGGTGTTATACGTATAATATTACTAGGATAACATTTCTACATGTCTAAACCTTTAGTAATAGAGGTACAACCATAGGTATAACATTAGCACTAAATAAATTGTGAACCAGATGTCATATATATATATTCGATAGTGAATTTTAGTTACATATAACGATTAGGATGTTGAAATATTATACGAATTACTTGAAGAAGAGACAGTTATGTGAAACGGAACTGTCTATTTAATTATTATACCACATAATATTGTATTATATTTCAGGTATAATTAATAAGACAAGTAATATGAATCGTATACATGTGATGATGACAGCTATATGTAACGGAACTGTCGATAATAAAACATATCACAAAATAACATCCGTATGTGTGTTTGTAGTCATTGACAACACATTTGAATATGTAGTCTTAAAGAAGACTGTTATAGTAACATCACTATCTAATGACATGTCGTATATTAATATTATACGAATCCGTTAAGGATTCCGTGAGTAGTACGAATATGATTATTTATAACATACACTTGAAAAAAAAGAAAAAAAACATCACGGTGTGGTAATGAATATAATAATATATTATCACCGTGTACCTAATAACCTTTATAGCACCAGATCATTATACTTATTATATATTTTGTCTCGCAGGACAATAATATGTGTTATCTGGTGAAGTTTAACGGATCTTATAATATAAATACTAATAGTGATTAGAGATCCGTATCAGGAAATGTATATGTACCCGTATTATAATATGTATCTAGTGGATATGTACATACATATAATATTATAGAAAAATAGAAATATGACATTATATACAATATACACGGATTATAAATGCTGCTGGAGTCTTCTGCTGTATCCTCCGGGTACTAGTAGGTAGGTGTGGTCAGCTAACCACGGGATGGACGTGCTAAAGTTTATAGTTTCCTTATATTGAGTGAACACGGTAGTTGATTTGGGGCAGCTACCCACAATCCTCTAGTAGTGCTAAAGTTTATAGTATATCCGAATGGTGTAGATTTGTAGAATATTAGTCCGGATGTGTCAACTGTGTAGAGAACGTAATCCTTTTTAAGTTTTAGTTGACATAAGTAAAATAATAGTCCGATATAGGTTGATCCGGAAGTAATAGTAATAGAGATATAAGTCCATTCGGGAGTACAGATGAGTTGTAGAGGTAAATCGTAAAGTCCATCCTAGTAATTGGTTAGCACGGGTAACAGCAGGAGTCTGGAACTGGCATCCGGATACGTCTCACAGCAGCAAGTCTACTATCGGATTGTTCATGGATGAAATTATAAATCCGAATAGGCTATTCAGGGTGTAATAAATGTTATACAACCTGAATAATACACTGGTCAAAGGAACCCGGAACACATAGTATAGGTGTTCATGCACTAGTAAAAGCATTCGCAGACCTTTAGGGTTCCGCAAAGACTATATCTGGTCATTTGGTGTTGGAAAAAAAATTATGGAAGAAATAACCCTAGCATGCTTTAAACGGATTTCTTAGCATGCTTCTTCTTCAGAAGAGCTAAAGCCGACTCGGGAGTGCCGTCCCACTCGTCCAAGTCGACTCCGAACACCCTCATGAACTTAGTGTTCAGGTTGGTGTTCCGAGTGATCTCCTCCTTTACACGCTTTTCCAACACGTGTACATCCATAGCTGCTTTTTCTTGAGCAGCTGAGGCAGCCTCCTCCTGGGCCTTTACATCGTCCCGGATGAGAGTCTCGAGACGTTGCTTTTCAGCGTCGCCCACCTGTTTCATACACAACAGGGTTTCGTTTAGGAGACCCTGATGAAACTCGATCGCTTTCTCACGAACGGTCTTCTCCCAATGGGTGTAGATGGCCTTCTGGACATCTGCCTCCCCTTGGCGAGACTTCTCAAACCAAACTTCCGCATTACCAGTTTTAATGGTAATGGCGTCCTTCGGTTTCTCAGGTGCCGCGACAGCCTTGGGAGGAGTCGAGGCGGCCTGTGGACCACTTCCGGGTTTAGGACTCCCGGACACACCTGTCGTTGGTACACAGAAGGCAGGTGGTACGTTCTGTTTCAGTCCCATTTGCAGGTACATGTTTAACTGCTCCTGGGTAAAGGTAACTGGTGGGGCGGCTGGAGCGGATGCAGATCCGGCGGCAGCAGATGCGGTGGTCTTCTTTGGCATAAGGCGACCATCCTTTCCTACCACCAAGGTCTGGCTCTCAGGTCCAGGTCCCTGGTTTAAGGACGGAAAGTTTCGAGAACTCACTTTCCCAGGTTTAGATACGGCTCCAGCGTATCCGGCAGGTTCAGGCTTCTTGAACACCGGAGTGCCCTGAGCCTGTTCTGCGGGGTGCCTTGTCAGAGGGGACCTGGAACGGTCCTCTGCTCTGACCTTCGGTTTTGTTGTGCTCTGACCATTACCATTGCCGCCACGGTTCTGGTCTCTCCTGCTCCTTTCACGAGCTCTCTTTGCATCCTTTCCGGATTCCTCGCATTTCTGCCAGAGAGACTCGTGCATGTCCAGTTTACCCTTTCCAGGAGTCAGGACTATCTTTGCTCGGAGTTTCGAATCCTTGGTCTTCGGAACTTCGCAGAGGACTTGGTCCCCTGGTCGGATCTTAGACCAAGCATCCTCGCTCAGGCTATCGAACTCCTTCATGAGTTCCTGATGAAGCTCCATGATGCGCTTCCGGGCCCCGTCCAAACCTTCTGCGTGGCATTTCTTCTGGTGTCTAGCCAGATCACTACGTCGGTTGTATTGCACCTTCGTAGTACACTTCTTGCCCTTCTTACCATAACTCGGATCACAAATGTAAACCGGGTGATGGTGGAAGTGGGCCTCTACCAGATGCCTTTGGAACCGGGCTGGAGTACTCCAGGTCCGGATCGAGACATCACTCGCATCCTGGCAGATAGAGAAGGGACAGGACTTTTGATCGTCACCGTACCACTTCTCTAAAGCCCAACGCAGCTTCCTCCTCTGGGTATAAGTGTAATACCCTTCGGTGTGGTTTAGCATAAGCCACATCTTTCGATAGGCTTTGCTCGGATTGGGGTCCTCGTCCGAAAGGCGCATCCAATCTTCATCATCCGACTCATCGTTCTTATTGATTGAGTCTGGACAGGCATAGAGGGTAGAGCCGTCCTTCTTAACTCCGTACGCACAGTCGGAGAAACACGTCGGGATCCGGGTTTTGAATCCGGATTTGGCGTTAGCCCAACGTTCGGCCTCGGTTTGAGTTGATGGAGTGGCCTTCTCATCATACTCAACCGAGGATTCGTGCACCGACTCCTCGTCAGACGACTCAACCTCCATGGCAGTACTACCAGTGGTTGAGGTGCTGGGTTTCGGCTCGGCTCTCGCAGAATCCGGGAGATTCTTGAGCTTCCGAGCAGCGGATCGTCGGTTCTTACTGACCTTCCAGTCTTCCTCCGGTTCCTGGGTTCCGGATGTGCTGGAGGTCGTGGCTTCTACTGGAGTAGTAGTGCTGCCGGTAGCTGATGTAGCACTGGCGGAGCTTCTGGTGGCAAGCTTCAGGTCGGGGATAGGAGGTGCGGGTGCTTCCGCGGCCCTCTTAGCCTCTTCCTGTGCCTCCTGTTCGGCAGTCATGCGGCGGACAATAACCGTCCGAAGGGCTGCAGCTCGGTCCAATCCGATTAGTGAATTGTTCTGGACATCCACCAATTCCTGTTCGGTTATGTAGTAACCGTCGTCCCACTGCTCGAAGTTAGCAGCGGCCTCCCGGAATTCCTTAGTGGTCCGGCACGGCGTCCGGATAGCACTAGGGCGTGGGTAGGTCTGGCCATCGGTATCCCAGACACAGCCTACCCAGTTAATGTTCGTAGCCTTGACGTTCCACAGGGACTTGTCAGGCTTCGGATACGCTCCGAGCTCGAAGGCTCGGTTAGCTGCGTACACGGTTTCACGGAAACCGGCGTCCACCATAAGTCCCCGTTGGAACCACGGCCAGTCTCGAAGCCACTCGGGAGGCATCCTGGTTAGCTGTTCGGGAGCCATGACGCCCTCGATAGCTATCCTGACTTTCGGGTCCATCCTGACTGGTGTCCCGTCCGCGTAGGTCACTTGTGCCTGCAGTTCCGGGTGGACATACAGGTAGCGACCATCATAACTGGCTGGAAAAGGCTCCGCCACTGCTGGCTTCCACTCATCCTTCTGTCCGTCAACTTGGGTAGTTTCGGACTCTGTCGCTGCGGGTTCAGCACTCGCAGTCGCTCCGGATCCCTCTGCTGGGAGTGGAGATAGCAGTTTCTCTGGCTCATTGAGTGAGAATGAAGCCAGCTTCTCCTCGAACGAGCGATCCGTGGGTTCCTCCACGTCCATCATCTCGCTCTCTTCCTGTGTAACAGGCGACAAAGCTTCCGGAAAAGCTTCTGCGGACGGAGTCAGCTTATCCGGGTCACCGGATAGCTTGGCTGCAGCTACGGATTCCTCAGCCATGACTGGGGAATCGACCACGGGAGTAAACTACTCCTTTTTCCGGCTTTTACGGCGCCGGGGCCGGCACAAACGGAGTCTGTCTACCAGGAGACAGACTCTGGAGGAGCAGCGGGGGGTTTGCTTAGCCGGTAAAATCCAAGAAGGGAGCGAGCTCGACCGTCTTGAACGTTACCGAAAACAAATATGGCGACAGGCCAGCTTTCGTGACGTCATTTCCCCGCGGTCCGCGAGGTCACGAGAGGTCAGCCGAGACTGGACACGGTGACGTCATGCGGAAACGCACGTGCTACAGGCGGTACATCAACAAACTGATTGTTTTTAGGTAATTATCGCTCACCCCGATGACTCGACTGGGGATTTAAGTGGAGATTATGGAAAGCTTAAGCAAATCCACCGGATTATCCGTCCACTACCCATTGGTACATCATGCGGGGGCGACAAATAAGCCTTTAGGGTCAGTTGTCATCCGTTCCTCTAAATGTAAACATTACACTCGTTGTGTATACAGGTTAGGTCACTGCAGTCCTCTGGGCAATTCGGGGGCTGCGGCGAACGTATCTCCCCTTCTCGGATAGTTCTTTATCGGACCTGACAGTCTGAAGAGCTTTCTCTAGGTGCTTCTTAGCCTTAGAAACACCTTTCCTCTTCTTTCTGTCTTCACCTGCCGAGACTTTTTTAACTCCCCCACGCTTAATCGGTGTTGGCGTGGGTGTCACTGATTCGGAACACTTTTTGGGTCTACCTTGACCACGCTTCACTGTAGTGTTCTTTACCTGGTCTATTATGCGATTCTGATTCAGG
Source organism: Acholoe squamosa (assembly GCA_949317995.1). Lineage (NCBI taxonomy): Eukaryota > Metazoa > Annelida > Polychaeta > Phyllodocida > Polynoidae > Acholoe > Acholoe squamosa. The sequence continues at coordinate 26,602,625 of OX439046.1, forward strand.
ATCCTTTCGGAACCTTCACCATACATTTCTGTGGAGGTCTCCCTCCCAGACCATCTCCTTAATCTAGCCACATTTGACTTATAGAGTCGACCAAGGTCAGATTTAATAATTACGGTACAATCACTGATAATTTGTGTTATAGTAAAGGGACCGTCCCAATTAGACGCTAATTTTATGTGTCTAAGTGGTTCATGTAATCTGAGGACTCTGTCTCCGGATTGGAATTTCCGATGCTTTAGATCGGTATCGTATCCTACTTTCTGCCATTTGGCACTTTTCTCCAAGTCAATTCGGACAGACTCATATGCTTTTCTAAATCTGTCTCTTAAACATTCCACAAAAACTACATGGCAAGGTAGTTCAGGGTCCATTCCTACGACTCCAAAAACTAGGTCAGCAGGCATTATCAAATCCTCTCCGAATACTAAAAGGTTCGGAGAACAATTTGTACTTGAATGTACCGTACTATTATAAGCATGTGTCACAAAATGACATTGCTCATCCCAGTCATCCATATGTTCATTAACGAGTGACTTTAGGACTTGGATGAGGGTTCTATTGAACCTTTCCACCAATCCGTCGCTTTGTGGTCTATACGGATTGGTTCTAGTCTTGCAAATAGCCAAGTATTCGCACATACCCTGCCAGAGATTTGATTCGAACTCTCTGCCTTGGTCACTGTGTAACATTAATGGTACACCGAAGCTTAGTACCCAACCTTTTACAAAAGCTTCGGCACAAGTAATTGCTTTGTGGTCCGGTAGTGGAAATACTTTAGTGTATTTCGTATAATAATCACACACTACCATCATACAGGTATTATCATTAGCGGTTGTATTAAATCCACTAATAATATCTACCCCGATTCTTGCGAATCTAACTCCGAAAAGTTCTTGGGATAGGGGAAGTTTGCCCATCCCGGGTCCGGGTTTGTTTTTACAACAATCCGGACAGGTGGTTACCCATCTTTGCAAGTCCCGTGTCATGCCAGGCCAATAGTATTTCTTGGAAAGTCGTGCTAGCGAGCGTTTCCTTCCGAAATGACCACTGGTCCGATGTCCATGACAGAAGTACATAATGTCATGTCTCATGGCATGTGGTATCACCACTTGCATGATTCTATCACCATTATTACATGGCTTCCAACGGTATAACACGCCTTTCCGGACTTCAAGCTCGGTCCATTGAGCAAGAAACCTTCTCATTTCTCGATTTTCCAGAGAGACCTCTGGTCTAACTGGACGTATACCCTTTGGTACTAATTGCAGTAGCTGTGCAGTTATCGAGTCAGCTTCCTGGAAATGTCGTATGTGATCCATAGACCAATCCAGTATACTGGCAACTAGGGGTACGAATGGTCTTCGAATCCCTGCTAACACTGCCTTATGAGCTCCACAATCAGTACAATCCGGATTATCACATTTCCGGATTGGTATTCGAGACAAAGCATCAGCATTTAAATGCTTAACTCCGGGTCTATGCTGAATCTGTTGATGTTCAAGCCCATATTCGGATAAATGGGCTAGCCATCGGCCTAACATGCCTTCAGCATCTCGGAAGTTCAGTAGCCACCTTAAAGAGGAATGATCCGTACGCAGAGTAAAGTTCGTTCCCCATAGAAAATGTTTAAACTTCTTGGTATATACGACTACTGCCAACAACTCTCTTTTGGTTGTGCAGTAATTGCGCTGAGTCTTGCTCAGTGTGTTGCTGGCAAAGGCAATTGGTACTTCTCTCCCATTTTGGACTTGCGAGAGAGCTGCACCAATGCTATCATTACTAGCATCAGTATCCAGTATGAAATGATCCGTCTCATTCGGATATTGCAATACGGGAGTACTCGTGAACAGGTCTTTTAGCTTTCGAAAAGCGTTTTCCTGTTCATGTGTCCAAGGAAATTTTTCCTTGGTACTTCCTGGAGTCCAGTTAGCTATTGCTTGTAATGGGTAACTGACTCTAGAATAATTCGGAATAAATTCCCTGTAATAGGAACAGAATCCTAAAAAGGACCTCACTTCCTTGGGTGTTTTAGGTCTATTCCAATTCGTGACTGATTCGATTTTTTCCGGATCAGCCTTTATTCCTTCATCACTGATGATGCGGCCCAAATAATTTATGGACTTTCTAAACATGTGGCATTTCTTAGGTTTCAACTTGAGACCATTTGAAATAATACGTTCTAGTACCATTTTTAGGTTATTAGAACATTCTTCGAATGTTTTTCCGAAGACAATGACATCGTCTAGATATACAAGACATCTTTTCCACAATAAATCACTTAGAATTGTTTCCATCATTGCTTCAAATGTTGCAGGTGCATTGCACAATCCAAACGGCATTACATTATATTGGAATAATCCAATATGACTTGAAAATGCAGTTTTCTCCATATCTGAAGGGTTCATTCCCACTTGCCAATAGCCTGATTGCAAGTCTAGGGTACAAAACCAACTGTTTCCTCCTAAGGAGTCAATGGTTTCATCTATTCTCGGTAATGGATACGAATTCTTTTTCGTTATTCCATTCAACTTCCTGTAGTCTATGCAGAAACGGATAGTACCGTCTTTTTTTGTTACCATACACACAGGACTACTCCATGGGCTATTGGAAGGGACTATTACATCCTGTTCCAACATCTTATTTATTTCATCCTCAGCTACTCTCTTTTTTGCTAAGGGTAACCGTCTATACGGTATCTTAAAGGGTTCGGCATCTCCAGTATCTATTTTATGTAATACCTTATTTGTCGTACCTAGTTTTTCACCAGGTTTGGCAAAGGCAGTATGATACTGACAGAGCATATCATAGAACTCTTTCCGGTGTTCCGGATCTTCTAATGAAGTTTCTTCATACAACTTAAGTAAGTCTTCCGAAATTTCATCATCTCCTGTTACCTTCTGTAAGCTTAGCTTACTATCCGTTACAATTTCCGAAAGGGTCACGTTTCCAAAAACTTGTCCCTTTTTCAAGTAGATAGTAGTGTTTCCAGTATTGGAGACAGGTACTACCGACCAGGATGCATTCGCTACTATAGTGTCTACAGAATTTAATCCAATACCTGACAAAGTAACTACATCCGGTTCTATCACTGCAGGTTTGTTACGCATTGCAGGATCACTTCTTACAAGCACATCACAGGCTACTCCCGGAGGGATTCGCACAGTGTGTGCCACACTAGCCATACTGCTCACTTGTCTCAGTGCACATCTAACCTTCACGGGGTACGGGTATCTCACACTCAACACTCCTGTTTGGGGTTCCAATACAGCACCATACAGGGATGCGAAATCCAACCCGAGTATCCCCTCATCTGCTATATCCGCAACGGTGGCGCTCATGACATAGTCATGTATACCATCTAACTGTAGTCTCACACAAGTTCTACCATACGTTTGCAAGGTACTGCCGTCGGCCGTCTGAGCACTTCCTCCCGATTTGAGAGTATCATGTTCATCCGGTATAAGGTCGTAGAACCCCTTGGAGATACAAGAGTGGCTAGCTCCCGTATCCACAAGGAATTCGGCAGACCTTCCGTTAACAGTAAGGCAAACATACCACCGCCTTCCGTTTAGAACAGAGGGCATGTCCGTGACAATCGGAACGTCATTTTTCACACCAGGAGTCAATCCACATCCTTTTAAGAATTCCAGACAAGGATGACCCGGGGGCAGGTGGGCACCACAGACCTTGGCTAACGAATAGCCGCCTGCCTCGTTACTGATATTGGGTTTCCCCTGTGCTCCCATAGCACCTGTTATATCAGCTTCCCTAACCTTCCGGGTGTCTACAACCACCTCGGTGTTAGGCGATCTTGTTACTTCATGTGAACTATCATCACGGATGGTGATATCATGGCAAGATTTGTCACTGGGATCCCCTTCTTTGCCCCTCGGGAGACCCCTCCTTAGTTTTCCTCTGTACTTACTCCAGAGACACTCTCCTGTCTACGAGGGACAGGTTTTTCAGCCATACATTCTGGAGCATAATGCCCCAGTTTCTGGCATCTGAAACATCTCCTCTGAGATTTGTCAACTCTCGGTCTCTTTAGAGCTTCTGTTAATCCGGCTAATAATGTTTCCATCATGTTAGTCGGAGCAACAGGGGCTGCTACAGTTGGGTTCGCCGTAGAGGCTACACTGCCAGGTTGAGTTGATCCGGAAGCTGTTTTACCAGCAACAGATCCTCCTCTCCCTCTCGAATGTACTTTCCTATACCGCTTTTGTCGGTAATACTTTCCAGCTACATGGACTGAACCAATATAATCTCCGTTTTCATCGGAGACATATTCATCTTTCTCATCAACTTCATTCGATTCAACCGGAGCTAATTGGGAAGTATCGTATACCGGAGCAGGTGTACCTCCATATTGGAATGGAGCTGCTCTTATTGGATTAGGTCCGAGACCTACCAAACGTTTCTTCATGTCATGTCCATCGATTGCTATGAACAGATCACTGAAGGAAGTGTCATCTTTCCAAGAGTCCCAGACCACTTGCTTGTGATCCGGATCACGCAATCCACTGTAGAATTGTATAAACAATTCTTGTAGATAACAATCATCATCATGAGCCCAATTTGGACGTGCTTTCGAAAGCAAGTCCTGTAGCTCCAAACCAAAGACTTTGTGTGATTCTTTAGGTTTTTGTGTCCTCTTCTTAAAGCTTACCCACGGATCTTCTCTAACGATTGATCCGAAAAGGTATGCGGCACATTCGACCAATTGATCATAGGTACCATATATCCCGTAAGCTGCTCTCCATTGGTTGAGAGCTACTTTTCCGCCTTTATTTAACCAACAGATCAAATATGGCAGAGCTTCTTCTTTTGTCCAGCCACTACAATTGACTTCGTCAACAAAAGCTTGATACCTGTCCTTCCATGGATCATTAGAATCATATGGAGGGGGTATCCGTGCCTGCCTACGTGCCGGATTATTACATCCGCGTAGTCTATCTGCTTCTCGCATGCTCCAGTTCATGACTTCCATGCCGTCTGCTCCCTTTCGGTAGCAGTCAATGCCAAGGTTTTGTATACATTGGCTTCTATCAAAGATGGTTTGCATCCCTGCAGGCATAGAAGTTCTCCTGTTAGGTTTCCTGCCATCTCCTCCTGATCCTGATCCTCCGAATCCGGATCCTCCTGGGCCGCCTGGAGGGTTTCCTCCTGGTGGACCATTATTATTATAGCCTCCAGATGAACCACCAGGGTATCCACTATTGTGACCGGTGTTTCCAGAAGAAGCATATCTAGGGTAAGAATCATTTTGATTCCATCCCTGGTTATAGCTATTACCATTCTGATAATTGCCACTTCCCGATGGATTATAATTATTTCTATATCCATAGGAAGATGTTCTCGATTGGTGCGTACCGCCGTTGATATTGTTTTGTGGCGGATTTGGTCTCGGAAAACGTCCATCAGTAGGACCATTACCAGAACCTGGGGGTGGATTCGGTAATCTTGGTACTGCTGGTGTACTGTGGCCGGGTTGGGGGAAATATGAAGGTGGTGTCAACATATGTCTCATTGGTCCGGGTGCTCTTGGTTGTGCCACGGGTGAATTATTATTATTCCCTGTAGCACCATCGTGAGTCGCTTTGATTTTGTGACTCAAATCTGGTATGGGTGGTGCTGGTCCTATCGTATCCAGCATTGGAACTACTGGTTTAGATGCGGTTCCATTTACTGCAGCGTTATCCGGTTTCTTATAGATTCCGGATACCACATTCTTGTCAGCCCCATCATCAACGAATGGGCTGTATCTAATTGGGGTTGCATCTTTAGATGTCTTTCCCAACATTGTAGATACCACAGCTGGGTCTATATTACCTATAGTTAACTGGGCTGCTTCTACATATTTATCTAGAGTTATTGCAGTGGCCTGCAATTCCTGAAGCTCATTCGTGAGTTTCTGTCTATCCTCCTCCAGTTGTTTGTTGTAAGCTATGATGCCTACCCGGATGGTCTCATTATCTTCAGCTTGTTTACTGCACTGAAGTTTCAATTTATCCAACTCCTCCTGATAATGGCGAATTTCGGATTCGAATTTTGTCTTATCAAGGTTTAGTTGGTCGTTCGTATCTATGTATGTTTGGATACGAATGTGCCTATTGTCATATTCTTTATTGAATGAATCTCTCATAGATTGAAGTTTTAGTTCTTCACTCTCGAGTTCTTTCATGTACTCGCTCCTTCTGGCTTCGAATTCCTTTCGCATGCCAGTTAGGTCCTCTTCCATTTGAAGTTTTTCATGCAGTACTTCATCCTTAGCTTTGACCAAGGTATTTAAATTCTCGTTCAAAGTTACATAAGTTTCATTCAACAACAGGACATCCGGTCGTTTTAATTCTTCACCTTCCGGTACCGCATAGGTTAAGTCGCCATCTATAGCGCTATAATCTAATATTGGTAATTCGGGCCTGGGTAACCTATAAGGTAGTTCTCCGAATGTTACCCTTTTTCGCATTGGTGCCGGATGTTCTGGGTTAGTACTACCACCGACTTCAAACATCGAATCACATAATTCGTCAACAATTGAATGCTGGCCTATTAAGTTACTATGTCTCTGTATGGACTGTTCGCGTCGTACAGAGTCTGGCAGATTCTCCTCACTATCATTATAGTGGGGTCCGGGATCTCTCCAGGATGCTGATTCTGCATCTTGTGGGTCCGAATGGGCTTGGAGCATTAGCGATCCATTTCCATTCTCTTGGGCAAGTGATTGCCCTGCTGGGTTAGCTTCCCTAAGGGTGTCTAACCCATGTACTAGCCGTTCGGACGTTATAACGTCCGGGCTATACACCAGAATTGACTGGTCACGGCACCAGTGTAAGGGTTTGTGGCCTTACGGACCTGGGGGGTTCGGGTCTTACGATTCGGAAAGAAAGAGTAAGACAGTATTCCAAGTGTATGCCAACGGTTAGGTTTATTACTTAATGCACACTCACGGCTGCCGAATGATATCAAAGAGGCAGCTAATATTAAAAGACAGTGGTTTACATAGTGTGGAGGCCAGAAGGGCCTCTGACGTAGCGGCTGAGCCCTGGGCTTTATATACGGACCCAGGTGTTCGTCGTCAGATGTCCCCACAGACCCGGATCGGTGCTGCCACCTATCCGGAACCTGAGGAACGTCCGACGACTCGACTCACCCGCCACGTCAGACGGTACCCAACTCCTATGGTAGTAAAGTGTACCTCTACATCAGCATTGCTTTGGAGCATCATTCACCCCCCCCCCCCAGCCATTAGAACCTGGCACTTGCTGCAGTTAGCATCATGGCAGCCAAGGTATGTGACACTTAAATGGTTAAACCATGAACTATCAAGTGTTTCTGCCTCCAGGATGAAGAATAGTTCTGGGGCATAACGTTGAGAACCAACATTACATAGCTGACCTACATATCCCCAACAAGAGGTGGCATCAAGTTGGGAAACATTTACTGTGTGAACATGGATCCCACAGGGCATCAAGTGGGATTAGGGGAGAATGGGGAGGTTTGGGGGAAAGATAAACTAATGTACATTTTGTATTTGAACTAAATGTAGCTCATAGCTGCATGTTCTATGTTCTGTATTAGTCAGGACTGTTCTATGGTTTCACATTTAACAGACTGAGAAGTTAAAGAGAGATATGGTAATACATAAAATATCGGTGTGGATGAGGGATGTTCCCTCACAACTACCTGCCCCCATCCCTCAGTATGGAGTGACATATTGAAGTCTACCTTGGTCAGGTAACCTATACATATCTGCCACCACCACCCACACCATTCCATTACCTCTGCAGTGATAATACCTTTTTGTATGCCAAAGTCTATATAGGCATCCTGAAATAACCTATAGTAAACTGCCCTGATAAAAGGACAACGACCAAATACAATGACATAAATTCCTGCCTTTGTTAGAATTTTAGTCAATAAGACACTGCCACCGACACTGAACGAAAAGGTATACTTTGTTGACATGTGATAGGGCTTGTCATACAGGTTGAAAAAGGAATAATGTGAACTCGAAACGAGTTAAATTTTTGAATAACGCTCGATACTAAAGAGAGTAAAGCGCTGTCGTATATGATATAGAAGTTAACTTTGGTAGCTGTCATAAGATGGGAGGAAAGGGTAACACAGAGTTAATATTCACCATAGACAAGCTAGGAATCGTAGGCCCCACTTGGAAATATATGTTTTTCATATGACACTGCCCACCATAAAAATAAAATTGATATCAGTACTGGGGTATCGCCAAACGCTGGGACGTTTGACCTCAGCGATAGTCATGGCTGTGTTGGTGGCTAGGAGATTCTGTCGGGGTCAGCAACAATTCTCTTTTACTGCTGGTTACTATTGTCACGAATTTGGCTTTGTTACAGTGTGTCCTCAATGTGCCTTGAGGTGTGTCTTCCCTCCTTTGCATTTCCTATGTGGTATGCATGGAGATGAATGTGTGTGGTCTGTTCAAATTCACACTTTGTCAAGCACAATTTATCTTCTTTTATTTTTCTCATACATGGAAGACCTATTGAATGTCAAGAAAAAAATCTGTATTCCTTTTTATAAATGTCGTAACATGTATCAGAATATCTGCCGCACATTGATAAGGGAAAAAGTCACTCTCTTCATAATATCAACTTGAAAAAAGATTATTCATTTACTTATTTGCATTTTTAGTATATTAAAGGCTATATATGTATGATATATACATTATACTATGAAGTGGTATCTATAACTAGCAGGCTTTACCTATAAGGAAGGTATAGTATTGTACAATCAATACACACTGTGTATAGGTCAGAAGGTGGGATTGTTCATCTCACCTGACATCTCCCAGTGTCTACGTCCCTCCCTCCTGGTCTCCTCTCACTCACACTCCTCCCTATACCTGCCACCTCCGCGGCATACACCTGGTGGTATCGATCACATATAGGCAGGAAGAAGTAAAACGTGCTTAAGACCAACAATCAATAAAGTTGGGGTAAGCTATGTAGTTTTGAAATATATTTCTTTGAAATTTTGAGAAGATTCCCCCATCGACCTGAATCATGTTAGATATATCAATATGCCCTGAATTTTGCCTAACAAAAATCATGATTTCCATTAAGATCAGTGGCCTAAAACAAACCTCAAGTGTTTCTTGTATAGCATGCCTTCCCTGCCTCCCCATGGTATTGTTACCTGAGTGGGGGATTTACCTGACTCATCCTTACTATAATAGAGGAAGGGATGGCCATTGTGGTTTACTTCCGTATGTATATTCATCATGAAGGCGACATGGACATCGATTTGTGATATCCTTAGTGGGTCAGACCTGTGTACATGGATATGAATCACCTCCCTTGAGATAACTACCTGTCATATAAACAAAGGGGAAAAAAAACAGATTGATGCTCACAGATAAAGTTATACAACAAATTGAATGATGAGCAAAATAGGAATCTACTGGAATTTGCTGCTATAACTTGCATTTACGGTTTAAGACTAGTAGCGTTGCAGTGTCTGCGAAGTACACCTGCCACACCGGACATTTTGGGAGTTAGACAAAAATGTCTGGGTGTAGACAATTTCCACACAGGCCATTTTGTCCGGTATTGAATTTCTGTTATTCTACAACAATCATAAAACCTGTGGCTATCATTCACAGGCCATACTAGGTTCGGTACACCCCATCTGATCATGTGTCTACCACCTTACCATAGAATTAAAAACCCACAAATTGCTCAATCAACTGCAAAGGTAGTTTGATTAGAGTACTGGTATTAACCAGTAATACCCCAAACTTTTATAACATTGGCTGGTGTATGGAAAAATTGTCCTGTTTAGTGGCCTACAACACCGGCCAAATTGGACTGTGTAAGATTTTTTACTTCGCAGGCACTGGCGTTGGGTAGTGTCAAGACCAATAACCAACAAAGCCCCCTACTTTTCCAAATACCTTGCTGGGCCTTTGTAAGGTATGAGGAAGGTTAGATTTGAAAAATGGCTAACCAAAACTTTATCTCCAAGATGAACGACCATAACACAGATCCATTTATAGAGCAGTGGTGCATGTGTACGTATTGATTGTTGGGGAAAGCCCAGTTGTGACTCCATAGTACAAGGTGGTCTAATTTAGCTCATGTTGGCGCTCTGTTCTTGTATGTTGTAGTTGGTAGCTTGGTGATGGTGTTAGTCCCCCATTACTAGATAATGCCGCTCACTCCACCTGTCTTACTTACAAAAACTGTACCCAGATGAATCACTCAGACCAGCATCATGATTTGGCACAACCTATCGTTTTGTATGTTGATGTATACCCCTATGGTCTAATTGTCAACAATGATAGAAATAAAGACAAAGGGTGCCTCACCACTGTTGTGTATTTCCAAGATTAAAAAGTGGCACAATAATCGATAGGCCTCCGATTATAAAGTTACTATATATCAAAGACTTATCCCCTTCAATAAAAAAAAAATCAATCGTTTCCCTCCTTCCAGGGCTTATTATGGGGGGGGCAGGAACTCATGAGACTAACCTTTATTTGCCCCTGCATGTAGGAGTGAATATTCTCTGTGCTTTAAGTGACTCTGATCTTATTTTGTGAAAAAAAGAAGAAAAGAAAAACAGCCTTTCCCTTAGACCACCATGGTTTATGGTGGCGTCAGAGGTAGGAGCAAATAAAAACACTAGTAATTCACCAGTAAAGAGAGTTGGGTGAGAAACAAAACCGTCTGTGAAGTCCTACTGATAATATGAGCTGATAACCATTTGTTTCTCAAAGGTATTATGTATGTGGGTATGTTCTGACATCATCCTTGATAGAAGTGTGCTTGAAATAATGGGAAAACAAAAGACTGATAACATGTTAACCCTAGCGTGGATCATGTACGTAATACAACAGACCTACGTCAACTGCCACCTTTATGTGAAACGATCGGCTTACCTAAACTGATACGTATATGGTATAGCCATATTCGCCAAGAACTATTGATATTTATAAACTGCCGGGCACTCTATACGTTTGACTGTCATTTTTCAAGTAAAATACTATGCTTGAGAGAGATATCCAGTTCACACAGTCGGTGGTAGAAAAATATTAACAGGCTATGGCGTTAAGATCAAACAGGATCCAACTTCCTCCTGGGTCAGTGATAAATGTGCCATAACCCACTTGTAAACAATGCTGATATCTGCAGGTGCTATTTTGTTCCTTTTTTCCTTTCTTTCACTGAGGTTATCGGTCGGAATAACGCTCTTTCCCTACTTCCAATCGATTCACCATAGAGCACAGATTTGTGTCTTTTTTTTTATTCTTCTGCTCTAGATCCAAAATATTTAGCTGCCGCTTAGCTCTAGGTAAAGCAAATTAGCTCCCTGACTGAGAGGGGGGGGGGTGCGAGAAGAGTTTGGGTGGGGTAGGGCTGGGGTGGTTTCAAGGTGGGTGAGCGATAATGGGGCCAGGTGTGCTGATGGCTGCAGGTAAAATGGGACTAGGAGCAGATTGCCACCATTACTTGACTCATGCCACATCAGATCAATGTCTCAGTTCTGTGTGTCCATGGTCAGTACTGTGTTCCCCTTGATTGACTGGGACTGATCTGACTTGAGGCCAGATTTATATTACTACAAATCAATTTGTAGAATAGTGGTTAGTGTAGAATGGAGAGTAAGTAGGCCAATTTACTATTGTTTCGTTGGGGTGTTCAAAACTCATGTGAAAGCGATCAAATTGGTGGTAATTTAGGAAGGTGGGTAGGGTTATATTTATCAGGGTAGAAGTGCACTCTGATCTTGAAGAACAGCATTATGGTTTGACTGATACCTTGAGTCTTAGTTGGCGCACATTTTAGGTAATAATGCACCAATCTTTACTGGCAGGTGATTCACTCAGAGTGCTGCATTTGAGAATCATGATCCAGAGTTAGGCCACCTTGTCAGAGCTGGTTTCATACATCATGGCAATGTATGGGCATAATGTAATTAAGCACTCTGCTGACCCTGAGGGGTGAACCACAATTCAAACTCTGAAGCACTGTTTGCCATGGTCATGTCAGCCAATGCATTTGCCCCTGGTGTGACAGAGCTCTATCATATTTGACGCACGGACCCATATTTTTGTTTCTAGTATCAGAGATACCACTTTTCCTGGTTTACCAGGAATTCCTGATTTTGGTTACAATAATTCTATATTAAATTATGTTACATTCCTGGGAAAATGTGTCAAAAATCCCGTTTTCCTGGTATTTATTGGCCAGTGAGTGGCTTCTCTGTAGTATTCTATAGATAGTATTCAGATAATGAGATACATTGACAAACCCAAAAGGTACTAAACCCCTGAGGGATTAATAATTCATACTTTGGTCAAATCAGCAGGGTTTTAAGATCTGAATTTTTCAATCAGAAATAATTTCAAAGGCCAAAAGCCTCCGATGTGTTTTTTTTTTGTTCATAGATGTGGCGCTGTCTCCAGTTTATTCATACTCTTTTAATCCGGCTCATTTCAAGTTGAATACTCTCCTAATGAGGTAGTATCACACATTTTTGACAGTGTTGGGGATTTCTGTTAACCGCAAGTCTTATTTAATTCAATAATTATTATTTTCTGTGATTATTTCTTTTTATTGTTCTGGCCCTCTCAGTAGGTTACAGGGCAATTCTGATTCTCCGCCATAATTACAATTAGGCATATTAATTCTGTTTTTGGCCTGGGGAGGGTGTGGAGAGCAACACACCGTCTGATTATAGAGAGGTACTCCCCCCATCTGGTGGACATTTCATGTACTACAAATGCCTCCAACTATTATAATAATGAAAACTGCATAGAATAAAAGGAAGTGGTCGTGTGAATAGGAAAATAGAAAATACAATGACAACGCCCACATCAGCAACATGCAACTTTTACAAGTGAATAACAATGCATTTTTGATGTTCTGAGTGCAAAGCCTAATGTAATAAAGACACTTCCAATAACGGCGTGAAAGAAAACATTTGGAAGCACTTCATTCTTGGATGGATGAAAGTTATTTTGATGATATACAATTAGAAATACTGTCCATATAATCTTGTGGATTAAACTAGAGGATTGAAAAAAAAAATCCACACAAGATGGTACATTTGTCCAGCACAGTAAGTGCATGGTATATAGAAGAAAATAGAGTGTAGATTCACTGACATAGGATAATAAAGGGCCGGGGGTGGGGGGGGGGCTTGGATCCTCAATAATGAGAGGATCCAAGCCTAAATGAACCTACAATATAATAGTGGGTCCCCAAACTAAATCCTACCCCAACCTAATAGCAATCTGCTTCCTATGCCTCTATTAGATGTACAGGGTTTGATTCAATCTCCTGCATCATTTGGAAAAAGAGAACCCATTTAAAAAAAAACAAAAAAAAAAGCACTCACGGGATCTGGTCGTTAAAATACCTAGCTTTTAGCAATTACAAAAAAAAAACACATAAAAAAACTGTTGTATCATCACATTCCCTCACGCACAAAAAAAAAACCCATATACAATCAATCTAATCGTATTGTCCTATTCATATAAAAAAGCAATTGGTTATGCTTTATCACTTTGATAAGCACCCACTGACCGTCATAATGTGAGTGACTCATTGTGTATTAACCCCTTAGATGCCGCATGATGCACTCCAGGTTCATGATCCCGTCTTCATGATGCACAAATGCATTGCACAGCACTGATGCAAAACTCTCTACTCAGCATGATGCATGAATGCAGCCCTGGTGAGTAACTCGCCAGTGCTGTATTCATGCATCATGGTCATTAGGAGACATGGGTTAATGCAGTGTGCTGCCCTTAAGGGTTAAAGAGTAATTGATCACCGTTAGCAGCTCACTGCATGGCAGGTAATGGATGATATTACTATGGCTTCATTTTGTCCAATTTACCTCGTGACAATCGACATAGACCTGCCATCTCATTATCAGGACTGTAGCCTACTCATAAGTGCATAGTTCTGGCCTTTTCATCGCACATCTAGGCTCTACAGTTATAGCATTTCATCCTTCGATGCTGCCACAAATTCCCATATATGAGATAAATATTTCGCATGAGCTTGGACAATCATTTCATCAAGTGAAAATGGTTTACTTGGATTACCAGTGAGCACTATGAGCTGAAATATAGAGTTCCTGGGTCTCTTGTAGCATCCAGCATTTTCTGACCGATAAAAGAGTACAACATTGTACCAGAGCCTTAAGGCGTAATGCCAGCCTGCTCCTCCAGGACATGGACCACCCTCATCCCCACCCTGAACACGCCCCTCAGTGTTGGCGCTCCCAATTGTTGCCGCCACTTGGACATCACTTTGAGGTGTTTTTAATTGTGGACCATCCCACTGGAGAACCTGGTTCAGAGGTGGGCAGACCTCCCCCTGCACCCTCCTGGTCCCTTCTGTCCACAATCCTCCTGTTTGTCCTGGGGCCTTAATAACAGGGCCAATGTTGACACCCAGAGGGTAGGGCCACCTATAGGGCATCTAGTAGCATCTGGCAATGAAAGAACTGCAATGGTGACTGCAATCACAGATAAAGGCTTAAGTAATCTCAGATTTCCAATAAATATTAGTACTCACTATGTCCGTTTACCAGTTCTGCTGATTTACGGTGATTCTAGTGGGTCACAAAATAGGGAAGAACGTATGTTTTCAGTGCCAGCTTAGATTTATATTATGACAGGCTGGATTAACTTGCAGACTTTGTGTCCCCACCCCAACCTTCTCCATCCTCTATCCACCTCTTCATCAACCCCTCCACCCACCCCTATGCTCCCTCGCCTAATTCCCATTCCTGGATAAGCAGCAGTGTCCGCTGACCTGCCAATTGCTTGCAGAGACTGTTAGGTTGGTTGTTAACACTGTCTCTAGAGACCAACAGAAAAAATGCCAGGCCATGTCCTGTAGGTGACTGGACAGCAGGGAGTTGTATTAACAGGCTTGGTCACATCCCCCTCTCTGTTCTCTGCACATTGCAAACATGTTTGATTGACCCTTGTTTGTGGATGTGATTAGGAGGGGTCTATACAGCATATATACTCTGAAAAGTTCAGCTGCATCTAGCATGGCCAGAAAACCTAGGGCTTAGTAAATGTGGAGTTCATTTTATAACTAGAGTATGCACTTTAATGCTAAACTCTCTATTTTGAACCAGAAATACCTTGCAATTCTATGATAAATCAAGTTTGAATCAACGAAAAAAGAATTTCGTTTGGAATCGACAGAAATTTGGGTTTAAGGAAGTCGTTCAACTATCTTTGTGCCAATCCTCTTAGAATACAATGCTAAATCATGCAAGTGCCATTTCCTAGAAATTGAAATCACATTGTTTTCAGAATAAATGTATGAAATCTGAATGGCAAAAAAGGAGTTGATTGTAGATGGGCTGTGGTCTGTAGAAGTCAGCTGGTGGTGTCAGCCCCTGGTCACCTGTCACAAGGTGCACATCTGTCTTGGGCAGTCAGCTGGTCTAGTCATGTACATATAGTAACATTTGTCTATGGCCATGTAGTATATAATGCCATATGTATACTATACCAGCTAGATTCTAGTTCCTGAACTCAGAGAGTGATGTGTGTAGCAAAGTTAAGAGGTCAAATTCCTGTTGTAAGCCCGTATCTAGCCCTCAACATGAGGTGGTTGGATTTAGGATAAATTGGCTGGACCTCATGGAGCTTAATAAAATTTCTTTAAAAAAAAAAAAAAACGAGTATAAATATTCACTTGGTTTGTGTCCGAAATTGTAATAGCAGTGAACCATATAGGGCAAAATATCCCCCATTGAATGTTAACTCTAAAAACCTCGATAATTATCTGATTTACAAACTGCAAAAACTGGCAGGTAGCTCACTATTTAGATTCAAAAATGGAGAGAGGGGATAGTAAATCAGACGAACCCACCCTTAGTTGTGTGCTTGCTGTCTGATATACATGTAGCTTGATACAATTGAAGCAGGATGCCAAAATTATTATGAAAGAATGATATCAGGAATGAGTGAATTGCCCGATTCGCTGTTTTACCTCACTTCTTTGCAGACTTCCTCCCTCTGTGTCTGTCTCTGTCTCTCTTTCTCGCTCTCTCTCTCTCTCTCTCTCTCTCTCTCTCTCTCTCTCTCTCTCTCTCTCGTGTTTCCATACAGGGTACTACCCCACAGCGATCACGGAATTAAGGTGGCCCATATGGACACCAAATTCTGTGATGGGAATAGGAAATCACCAAAGGTATGACCATCAGTCGTGCAGCTGGCACAGGAACTGACAGCAGCATGAATATTTTGTTAGCAGAACACAGAGGTGCAATATTAACGGTGTCAAGGGTGGATTTCCTCCCACAGGTGCTGACAGGAGTAATGTGTCCATTGAGATAATAGAATCAGCCATTGCCGCACTACTGATCACTAGCTACTGGGTCAGGTCTAACCCTGGAGGAACCCTTGGATCCCTCCTCTGCCCACTCCCATCCCAATGTCATGCTTGACCTTCAGGCGACCTTGAGGGTTCCCCACGACCTCGTTAATGGAGCATTTTCCCTGAGGACTTCCCTAAAGCAATTAGTCAGACAAAGGTCAGAACCCAAGGTCATTTCCAATGTGACCGTCAAGGTCAGCTGGCTTCATGGGAAGAGTGAAGGGACTCTAGAGGGAGGGGTTGTCAGGGGGTTGGTGCATTATGGTGTGGAGTTGGCGTCTTGAGATGACAGGTCTTTAATTGTGAGTTGGAGCTGACTGTTGGCACAACGACCTGATCCCATTGGGACCTCAAGGTCAGGCAAGGTCAGCTGGACGATGGCGATGTAGCAGGGAGAACAGCTGCGGCCATCTCTTAATCATTTGATCTGACTGCGGAAATGAGCACCCTGTCTTAATAAGGGATTCTTCTCGACATTACTTTGATTTGATTGATACTGCAGCTTTAAAGGACCTGCTTATGGTAAGAATTAAGAGATAGTAATGACAATAATAGTATTGACAGTTTGACAGATAGTCACCACCAGGGAGCTTGAATGGATGATAAATACGGTGAGTGATATCAATGGCATCAGCTAATTCCAGTACCTCCCCAACCACAAATCTCAGTTTTATTACCATATGATCAGCAGAAATTACCGGATAATAAGATTATGTGTTGTGTAGCTAAACTACGTCATGGAATGTATACATATATAGCATGCATCTTATGATGATGAGCAGATGCATAGGAACCAAATCTTGATTTGGGGGGGGGGGGGCAGGGGGACCCATCATTATTCATCGGCTGACATTGATCAATGCGTATATTATAATATAAGATATGTGTACAAAAGAAGTCTTTTGTGACTTTTCCCTGTGATTTGAAGCCAAGACTCCCCATTTTTCCCTATTCTCCTACCATATTGCCAGGATCTGGGGGAAATTTTTTGCATCTTATCATGGGTCTTGGCAAATTTGGGGTGGGGGGACATATCCAGGCCCCACTTCCTCTGGAATTGGGGGGGGGCTGGGACCCCCTGCCCCCCCCTTTTTTTCCTACGCCTCTGTCTGAGGAGTTGCGTCCTTCAATATCACATGACTTGATTATAAAGACGTCTTTAATAATTCCCTCACCACAAAAAAAAAAGAATGTTTGAATAGGTAGGTCTGCCTCAAAAGACAGTAAGCATCTACTGGAGACCATAATATATAGCTATGACGTGTTACAAGACGTATGATGACGTACACAGAAGAGCTCTGCCCATGTGTGAGCATGACAGAGCAGCATCAGCCATTTCGTGACAGTCCCCCATCATGAGCTGCTCCATCGAAGCCCATATTGCTCCTGTAACCATTCCAGGGCTCCACAAGGCTTCTATGTTCACCTGGAGTCATAATGCATGAATACAGATCTGCTCAACGTGGAAAGGATGAGTCTTATGCTGACGGTTAACATGTGTATCAACCCCCAGCATGATGTACCTCTCAATACAGTTCTCCAAGGGGCTGCATCGATACATCATGGCAATACACTATTGGAGCACGTTGCTGTCCTTAGAGGTTTATTGAGTGCAGGTTATCCCTCGGGAACCTTCAGCGTTTCCGAGAATCCACGAGAGGTGACTTCCGGTCATGCGCATTCAGTTTGGATTTCCGAATTGACAGCGTCTCTCTGGTCTGCAAGAGCCCTTAGCCATTTCGAGCTGTAAGTATATAAATTGTTGGTTCTGGGGGCGGATTTTCGCCTTACAGACTAATTTTACTGTATAGATTGTTTGGGCAATGCTTTGTTTGCCCTTGCTGCTCGTTTAATTGTGTTTGGAGCAGTTTTCAACGACCGGGCCGATCCTCCTCCGAGGCGGCCATCTTGGTTTTCACGGTCGTCAACATTTCATTCAATTTACACCCCCCGGTGTCAACAGAGTGGAATTTTACCCGTTTTCAGGGCATATCACAGCTTTGCCCACCCCCAGGTGGCCATTGCGGGCATTTGGCGAGCATTTTGTCTGTTTTTCGCCAATAAATGCGAGTTTTCCCGATCGGTACGTTGACCGAGCGGCGGAAAACTTTGCCGCTGGGTTCGGCGTGTCCCTCGGTTAAGACGGAGACCAGCGCGCGCCCGGTACGTTGACCGAGCGGCGAAAAACTTTGCCGCTGGGTTCGGCGTGTCTCTCGGTTAAGACGGAGACCAGCGCGCGCGCGTCCGGTACGTTGACCGAGCGGCGAAAAACTTTGCCGCTGGGTTCGGCGTGTCTTTCGGTTAAAACGGAGACCAGCGCGCGTCCGGTACGTTGACCGAGCGGCGGAAAACTTTGCCGCTGGGTTCGGCGTGTCTCTCGGTTAAGACGGAGACGAGCGCGCGCCCGGTACGTTGACCGAGAGGCGGAAAATTTTGTCGCTGTGGTCGGCGAGTCTCTCTGTTAATACAGAGATAAGGACAAACTGAAGGCAGTGGTGTGCTGGTTTAGCGATCGGCATTACCGGAAGTTTTGGTTTAGCGATCGGCATTACTGGGCCTGTTCACTTGATGTTGATTACAGTTGAGGTTAGTTTCTTCTAACTATTAACTTGAATTGTGATTCTTCCTATCTTAACACTGTAGTGTTTAAATTTTAGTGACTCTGGGTCCTGTTTCTTACAGATTCACCATGAGTGATCAGAAGGAAAACAAGGGCAAGAAAGGTCCAAATACTAGGAGGAAACATACTATAAGTGAGGATGGATCTGACATTCAGATGCATGACTCCAATGAGACCATTGGCACGTCAGGGGCTGGTCATGCTGGTACGGAAGGTACTAAGACTACGGCTCCTATGGAGGGTACTTCAGGTACTTCGACCCAATCTACTGCAGGGACTTCTGGTACTCAAGGATTTGATTTCCAATCCTTGTTCCAGAATGTGGACACATCGGCAATGATGGGCCAATTCTTGGGGAGTCTACTGATGCAAGCTGTGAAGCAAACACCCACTGACCCCTCGGAAGAGGAAGAAGATGAGGAAGTTGAGGAGGTTCAGGACGAACCTAAACCTTCCGGTAAACTTTACAACCTCATGAAAGAGTGTGTGGAGCAGGAACAAGAGAAAGGGAAGAAAGGAAAGGATATCAGACCCTTTGTGGCAGATTTTCTGAACTCAATGTTCAAGGAAAAGAGGACCCGGTCTGACCTGGAAACGTTGCACAGCAAGTACCCACAGCCGGAGAAGGCTGGCCAATTGGTTGTGCCGGAGTTAGAACCAGTCCTTAAGGTTCTAATTAATAAAAGCAAGAACTCTGAGTTTCTCAAACGTGAGGAAGCATTGAAGAAGTTGCAAGTGCACCTGGTAAAGGCCATGCTGGCATTTGTGCCGATCATGGACCTGTGGATATCTCGAGGTGATAAGGACAGTCAGTTGGATGAACTGAGTGAGGCTTTTGGGGACTGTATGAAGTTGATTGTCAGTACAATCAAGGCCATCACTGCTCGTAGAACGGAGGCGCTCAAGCCCATGGTAGTTGCTAAATACGGGGAGCATTTCCTCAAGGATGGTGGAGATGACCCGAAGTTCTTATTCGGAGGTAATCTCGAGGAGGCAATCAAAACTGTGGACTCAGCACACAAGATGGCCGAAAAACTTGAGAAACCAGCACAGCAACATGCAGCGCCAGGGAAAGCTAAGAGTAGCTTCAAACAAGGCCAGCAACAGCAGCGCCGGCGGGGGTTTCCCCAGCAGAGGCATCAGCATCAGCCCAGGGGGTTCAACCCGTTAGCTGGTATGAGGTTCCCATTCGTGATTCCCCAGTTTGGTCACAATGTGGCACCAAGGATGAATGGACCGAGGCCCAGGGCACCAGCGCCAGCAGCAGCGGGTAGTGCAGCGAAGGCGAAGCAAACCTTGGGTTTTCAGAAGTAGGGTCCTTAGCAGGGCAGGTAAGTCCCCTACAGTTCAATCATTCTGCTCAGAATTTTGTCGCTGGTAGTATTGCTAGATATATAGACCGCTGGTCCATGATAACTAGTGACCCATGGGTCCTGGACATGGTTAAAGGGGTGAAGATACCTTTTGAGGAGTTGGAACCAACTCAACAAATGGTGCCTTTCCCTTATGATCTGGGATCAGAGAAAGAGGAGCATGTTGACAATGAGATTGGCAAGTTGCTCATAAAAGGTGTCATAGTTCCTGTGGAGCCAGCTCAAGGTCAATTCATTTCTAACGTGTTTGTAAGGCCCAAGCCCAATGGCGAGTACAGATTAATTTTGAATCTGTCAAAAATGAATGAGAGTGTAGAGTACACACATTTTAAAATGACAAGTTTAAACACGGCTGTTGAAATGATGAGGCCTGGATGCTTTATGGCATCCATTGACCTCAAGGATGCTTACTATTCTGTTTTGGTGTCAAAAGAGGATAGGAAGTTCCTGAGATTCTACTGGAAAGGAATCTTGTATGAGTTCCAGGGCATGCCCAATGGTTTGGCCTGTGCCCCTAGAATTTTTACAAAAATTCTAAATCCAGTCTTCTCCAACCTGAGAGAGGGAGGTCATGAGTGTTTTCAATACATTGATGACTCCTTTATCTTGGGAGATACAGCAGAACAGTGTAGGGTTACTACTGACAGGCTTGGACAAGAGTTAGATTCTCTAGGGTTTGTGGTGCATCCTGATAAATCAGTATTTACACCTACACAAGAAATTGTGTTTTTGGGGTTCCTGTTGAGCTCACAGACTATGACCGTGAGACCCACACAGGACAAGATAGACAAGTTCAACATGGCGGTGTGGAACTTGGCTAATGGTCCCAAGCCTTACACAATAAGGGATATTGCTGGTATTGTTGGTCTGATGACGGCCTATTCTGCAGGAGTGCAGTATGGGCCGGCACATATCAAGGGCCTTGAGAGAGAAAAGAACCTAGCGCTGGAACAAAATAAAGGGAATTTTGATGCAGAAATGATTGTGGGTTCACATGGTATGGATGACATCAACTGGTGGTTAGAAAACCTTCCGACTGCTTCCAAAAAGATCAGAAACGAGGGTGCTGATTTTGAAATCATCACCGACGCTTCAGGCACTGGGTGGGGGGCTCACAGGGGTGAGACAACCACCAAGGGTATTTGGAAGGAGGAGGAAGTGAACCTTCATAGTAACATCCATGAGTTGATGGCAATCCAATTAGGATTACAAGCATTGGTACCAGAACATGGGGTCAATGTCAAAATTCGTACTGATAACACTACTGCTTTGGCTTATGTCCGAAAAATGGGTGGAATCAAATCGGTTGAATGCAACGAGTTGGCAAAGCAAATCTGGGACTGGTGTGCCGAGAGGGATATGTGGTTGACCATCAACCACATACCAGGAAAGGAAAATGTGTTGGCAGACTACCTGTCAAGACACTTTTCACCAGATCTGGAATGGGAACTGAGTCCAAAAATTTTCAAGAAGGTTTGCAAAATTTTTGGCACACCAGAAGTGGATTTGTTTGCCTCTCGTGCTAACGCTAAATTGCCATGTTTTGTGTCTTGGGGGCCACAACCTGGCGCCTGGGACAAAGATGCCTTGTCCATCTCATGGAGGGGAAAATACATGTATATTTTTCCTCCTTTCAGTCTGTTGGGACCCGTAATTCAAAGGATCAGACTGGAGAGGGTACAAGCGATTCTGGTCACCCCCGATTGGCCAGGTCAACCGTGGTACGGCGGGCTCCAACGCACCAATTGGAGAAGACTTCGCTTCAGGAGAGACAGAGGAAACTTGTGTCATCCAGGAGAGCCCGCGAACAAGCTAAGGCTACAAACTACCCCGTTGGTGGTCTATCGTTCCTTCTGAAGAAGAAATTGGTGAAAAGGGGATTTGACAGTCATACTATTCAGCTGGCAGTTAATGCCAGGAGACCTGCCACTAGGAAGTCATATACGACTTATCTTAAAGACTGGTGCGTTTTCTGCGTGGAAAGGGGCATTCCAGTGCTCCAGCCTACTATTCAGCAAGTGTGTCAGTTCCTTTCAAAACTGCAAAGAGAGGGGAAAAGTTACCAGGCCCTGAACGCAGCCAGATGTGCTCTCTCTGCGGTTTGCAATTATGTCAATGGCAAACCAGTGGGACAACATCAGGTAGTCAAGCTGTTGATCAAAGGAGCGTATGAAATGAATCCGCCGGGTCCCCGCTACCACACCTTTTGGGACGTCCGTAAGGTACTTGATGTCATTCAGCAGTGGGACAATGAAACAGTCTCACTTAAGAAACTTTCGATGAAGTTGAGCATATTACTACTTCTCGTGACATCACAGAGGGGACAGACCATAGTAAATCTGTCAATCAAAAACATGTCTGTTAAGGACAAAGCAGTGTTCCGCATGACGAAACTACTGAAGAGCAACCGGCAAGGTGATCCGCTGAACACATTGGTACTTCGGAAGTTTGACGAAAACCCTAGGGTGTGTGTGGTACGGTGCCTGGAACAGTACCTGGAAAGAACAAGGACAATTCGATCTGAGGAATCGCAGTTGCTTATTAGTTATATAAAACCACATCTACCGATAAGTCGGGACACTCTATCAAGATGGGTGTTAGGCGTACTTGCGTTATCAGGCATAGACGTGCAACAGTACAAGCTGCACTCAACCCGAGGAGCCTCAGCGTCGGGGCTCCTCAGGGTGGGGGGCAACTTAAACCTGCTAATGAAACGGGCTGGGTGGCGCCAGTCAGTTTCATTTGCACGGTTTTATCACAAACCAATAGAAGACATTGTCGAGGGTAACGCCATTCTGGCGTAAAATGAAGTTACCTTTTGTAAGGCTGGAAAGTTACTCTTGCGAGTATTTGAACTTTGTAAGTTTAGAACTGTTATGGTTATTGGCATCTTAAGATGACATATTGGGTGTATAAGTCAAGTTAGACTTATTATAGACAAGTTGTTATCATATGTGGATATATATTTTCTTCCACATTACCACTTTAATACGGTCACAGACAATACAAGTTGAATGTAAATACGTTGTTGTGTTTTCTGTTCAGGGTAGTCAATTGCTCTGAAACTCTCGTGGATTCTCGGAAACGCTGAAGGTTCCCGAGGGATAATATTAAGATTATTTGAGACTTACCTGTAAGTTGAGGTATAATCAGGATTATACCGAGGGAACCTGGCGGTTCAGGGAATACACGCCCTACCGCTCCCTCCCTCGGTTAATCATGATGTCTCAGATTAATTAATAAGGGGGGTGTTTTTGGAATTTACCCCTAGTAAGGTTAGGTATTAGTTAGTTGACCCCCCTTCACAGGCTCTTAAGGACTGAATGCGCATGACCGGAAGTCACCTCTCGTGTATTCCCTGAACCGCCAGGTTCCCTCGGTATAATCCTGATTATACCTCAACTTACAGGTAAGTCTCAAATAATCTTAATATTGGCTGGTGAGCAGCTCAGACCTGTGTATGGTGTGTAGGGGTGGTGTATGGATGGGGCACAGTTTTAGACACGGCCACTCTGTGTGGACGGGATTCACTGGGCACTGATTGGATCACGCCGCTAGGGGAGCCACCGTCTGTGGCCTCCTCTTCACTCGTATTCACTCTCCATTGGTTTCTATAGGGTGCGCTCAGTACCAGAGAACAATGGCCTAAAGGGCAAATCGGACCCACCGATTGAAAAGGAACTTTATTGTGCATTATTCCCTTTTATAACATTTCACAGATTATTATGAGAGAAGGTTTACATCAGGAGTCTACATCTTGTTATCGCCAGACAGTCTTCATGAGCCTTTTTGTGTAGCCTCTTTGTTATCACCCAATAATTACATATTTTTGTGATGCAGTCCTTGTCTACAGCCTTACCCAGAGTGGAAAATGTTAAAAGCAAAGATTTTTTATAGTTTACTGCTGATATGGGCCGGACAATCCATTGTAGGCATTATTAGACCAATTTCCTCCTATGGCGAAGATGGCTTCTATATGTATGCATGCAAGAAAGTCCTGGGAAGACAGTCCTTATATCTTAAACACAGTTTGTAGGAGTTGCTCCCGGCTTATGTTGTTGGAGTGTCCGGTTGTAGGGAGCTGCCTAATGAGGGGGCACTAATCAATTAACCAGAGGTCACCTTGTAATGACTACACCAGCCTATAATACACGAGCGTCCCGCCAGACGGCGCTACCAGCGTCTCCTCTATCCACAGGATATACATTGTACATTCACCTGCCAGGAAACCGCTGCTGAATCTAACACTATAGACACTAGACTAACGACACTGCCATCTTGTCTCCATCCCCGGTGGCCATGGTCTTCTAATGCTCATTTCTTCCGTTCTAGTGAGACATAGTAATTTAGCCTTTCGTCAATTATTGCCGCTTCACCCACTGGATGACGAATTTCAGCACTTCGATTTTATTTCTGACATTTCCAGAGACACGTCCTTATCAACCGCATGTGCGCCCTTGTCAGGCTTGTGTTGTTCGATGTTACGAATGGGCTTTCATATGGGTGTGGACCACTAAATTTGACATGGTGACATGGCAATTTCTTAAAATCGACATGTGACATGAGAGGTTCTTAGAGGTGACATGGGACATGGGGATTTAAGTGACATGTGACATAACCATTTCTTAAAATTGACATGTGACATGAGAGGTTCTTAGAGATGACATGGGACATGGGGATTTAAGTGACATGTGACATAACCATTTCTTAAAATTGACATGTGACATGGGGGACCCCCCATCCACACCCCCTTTCATAGTCCACCTTAAAATGGCATTAATCCTCTCTTTCCGGTTCCCTCTGTGCCTGGTGCAAATTATGCGCTGGCACACATTCATCAGTTGATGTCTAATGTAGTTTTCCCTTCATGGATGCCCTAGCTTCTAAATGGCATTAGACAATCACTATACTCACTCACTCTTTGATGCGATTTAATCGAATCCCAGTCATTCAGAAAATCATGACTCTCTCTTCGTTCTAGGATGTGGGCAGCACTGCTCCATTCCCCTTACCACAGGCAGCTGCAAGGAACAAGTGATGGATCAATTTCCACTCCACACAAATACATGGCGGGTATTAGAGGGGAGGGATGCAGGGGGGAAGGGCTCCGTAATTAAGCGTAAACTGTGCCACGCTTCACGCCAGCCTGGATCGGCCAGTCTTCTTCTAGCCTCCTAGAATCAAAATAGATTTTTTGTCTTCCTGAACAGGCGTGACTGACTGTATTGCTCTGAAGCTTCTTGGAGAGATGTCTTCCAGAATTGGGTCCATACCTTTTCTCAGAGGAAACCAGTTAAAAGCAAGATTGTTGTATTTGTAGTGCTGAAAACTGGCCGGTATATAAAAGAAAGCATCATTCAAAAAAACATTATTTGTATGTTGATTTAAGTCGCATATCTGATAACTTCCCTTTAGATATTTCATTCGACGTGAACCCCAGTGAAGCACAAATCTATATATTGAAAGCCAATACGGACTAGTCCAGATACATCTTCTCTATTTCGGTTGTAATGCAGAGTGTCGTTCTCGTGTATTCAAAAAGTGATAACGGCCACTCTCACAGGGAATACTCATACATCTTCTAAAGCCCTCAAGACACCAAAACCTCTCTTTTTTCACCCAAGACCTTTTACAATTACATTCTCCTTTCTTCGTCCACCCTGTGGGTCCATGCCTTCCGATTGCCCCTTTTCCCTTGGTAAAGCATAACTTGGATGTTTTGCTGCCCTCATCTAAATGCGCTATCCAGTGGCGTATTGCGCAGACTCCTCTCAGTGAGGTGATTACGGTAGTATAGACGCCGATCCCACTTGGGGGCACTGCAGTAAGCTGAAGAACTTACGCGGCTGCCCAGAGGCGATGCGCAGAAGGGCTTTTCTACTGGTTTATCAATTTGCATAGTACATTGATAAAATGGTCTTTTATGGTCGCGTATCCTGGAATTTACTAGATATATGTATACACATTACTTGTGACATAGAGAGGCCTGTGACATGATTAAGGTCGCTTTTAGTTTAAAGCAAGAAGAAGGAAAATATTATTCATGTCAACGTATGTTCCAAAAGAATGTTGGTGCCAGCAGGGTAGAAGTGTTTGGTGTCCATTCTTTAAAATGAGTCTTCCCAAGTCATAAACATTGTTTTCGACAGTTTTTCAACATTTTAATTATCTTTGGTGTGGTGTTAAGACTTGTTCTGATGGTTGGTGTGTCACGGACCCATTCATTTGTTAACATTTTTACCTCAGTGTCTCATTTTTGAAATCCCAGAAAAGGGGAAAGAGAAAAATATGCAGAGAAAGGTCTGTTTGTCTGGTTGAGATTAATCACTGAGATTAATCTGCTTCGTCATTCTCTTACCTCATTCTCTTACCTCATTCAATGAAGAGAATTAGAACGACAACAACGGTACAAATCCCCATAGACAATCCCCACTGTGGCTCTTGAGCAGTTCCCCTACAGCATTTTGTTAGTGAGCATCTTTGTGAGCAGCTCATAATAAAGGAAGTGGTACTATGTCAGGGATAAAGGATTGTTTAGTTGCTCATGAGCAGGTGGGATATCTCACCTCGTATTTGAGTGTCTTGATGATTTATAGGAATTGTAGGCCTATTGAATGAATCTACAATATTTATTTCCTTATGCTTATTAACCCTATATGGGTGACAGCGATATTATGATACAGTGATTTTCTGCGAAGTGTCTCTATGTATGTCGTTATGATGCATTAATACAGCCATAGGGAGTAACTCTGCAGAGTTGCATAAAGGCCCTAGGAATTAGCCCTACGTATGCATTGTTTTCTTTTACTATAGCCTAACTTAAATATACTTAAATTCTCAAATGAAACACGTGTTCATAAAGAGCTGAGTATATTACTAGCTAAATATATGATACCACCAAAAATGTATTAACATTGTATGATATTGCTTTTAACATTGTTGTCATTTTGTATCTTTTAGGTGAGTGCCAATCCCGGAGTTATAGATCCCAGCATTATTGGTAAAAGGCTGCAAGTATGATGCTATCTTACTATAATTATTTGTACTGCATCATGAGTTGTGAAAACACTGTTCAAATACGAATCAATATGAGTGTGAGAGAGAAATTCTCTCCATGGATTTGAAGATAATGCTCTGAAGAATTTACTTGGGTGTAGTACTTTGGAGATTGGAGTGCTACAGATTCCGTGATAACAATAGGGTTGCTCGTGTCTCTGCCTCTCGGTTTTGTTGTTTTCAGAGCAAAGTGTTGTTATCTGAACAATAACCTGCACCTCCATTCACCTGGAAAATGAACACCTTGTTATACAGCTAATGGGCGTGGCTTGTTGTATCGAGACATGCAATAACTGGTAGTGCAGGAATAATGTCTGTCATAGGACACCTACAGGCTGAAAAAGTGGGGAGGTGCATTTTATTTCAGCTTGCCCACTCTTACATTGCTGTCTAATTTGTAGATTATGATTAAGAAATATATGGAAAGTTTGAGCTGAGTGCAGTGTTTCCTTGACCTTCTTACTAAATTAATCTAGATCAATTTCTATCCAAGTAACTGAAAACATGTTTTCTTGATCATATATATGCCTATGGAGACTGATTGATGTTTTTTTCCCCCTATGAATAAGGCTACTCCGCGTTTTTTTTTGGATAAGCAGGGCAGGAGTCATACAGTAATGTTTTGTTATGTGATAGGAATGAACTTTACGCCTCATAACCAGGTAGTAACCGTTATGCATATGGACAGTGTCACACATTGGATGCTGAAGTATTGACATTCTAGAATTTCTATATGAATAAATGGTATGATTCCTACACAATTCTATCATTTTCAATGATAAGGAAAGCTTAAACTCCAGCTGTAGTCGACTGCTTGAAAATGGCAGGTTGAGGGCTGCCCTTCTTTATACTGCGAAGCAGACACCTCCCAGCTCCATGGTCTGCCCCTCAAGGCTCTGAGAGCTGCGTAATTGCTATGATACCTGGATGCAGCCTCGACAGGTGACTCACGAGTGCAGCATTTATGCAACAGGTTGAGCCTATAGGCTACTTGGTTCATTATTCTCAGACGATCGGCATGGTAGACCAGTACCCTTCGGATGAGAATCCTATCCCCACTTTTCGCCTTTCCCAACCCTTGCCTACCCTTCAGACCTCCCCACTAGTCCCCAACCAGACCTGGAGGCCTCTTACCTGCGGCAGGATGCTGGGGTAAGGAAGGGCAGTGGGAGGGGAGGTGGACTGCCCGGCGCCTTGGCCTCTCTTCATGCCCTACTCACGACGCAGCGGTTAATCCTTCGAGTGCTGCATTTGACCTCCAGGTTCCCCTGTCATCATGATGCACCAATACAGCACTGGCAAGTTTACTCACCAGAACACCATTGGAGAATCCTGCTCTTAAACCCTTCGGGAGTGCATCGATCCTCTGGGCTTTGCATAATTCATTAGGCCTAATTAGCGCACTATGCGGCCCTTGAAGGGATATTGTTTCCATGGTGACCGTCGTCATGGCGTGACGACGGCAGGGGCTGGTACCAGTCAAACGGTTGGTGATAACGCCGGACGCTGTTGGGAACCAGTGGACGTCACGTGACGTACACGTCATGCGTCACGTGACGAGGGTGGCGCCGCCTGGTGAGGGAAGGCTGTGAGCGGCCTCATTTAGAGCGGCGTGTGGTGAGGGTAGGTAGAGGTGACAGCACTGTGGGGACTATGGTAAATGAGCTGAACCCTTTAAGAAAAGTATAGTGTTTTAATGCGCTATGGCCCTGTTTTCATGATACATGAAAAATGCCACGGCGAGTAACTCACTAGCATTGACCTTAATACTGCACATAGGCCTATGCAGCAACAGCGAGTGAATCGCCAAGACTGCTGAGGGAGACAAATGAGTGAAAAGGCTGAGGAACCCTAGCTTCATAAGATGGTTAAACATTGCATCAATACGGTTCATAATGATAGATGACGACTGATATCTTGTCATACTAAAAACAAACAGGCAGCTGAATGCACTATCTGATTCTGAATTCAGTCATTGGTAGACAGAATGTGGGGAAGTTGTTTGAGTAATTTTACCACATAACATGGAATTTGTCACAAAGAAATAGAGACACTGCAGAGTTAATGATACGGGTGAATAATGTGAGCAACGTGGAACTTCCGACAAACATGCGCTATCACTGTCAGAGATTGTGAGAGCCACCAGAATAAATTGCATTCGGTAATTAACTCAAAAATGTGTGTGAATATCTCAGGCATCCGGTGCATGGGAACTTCAGGGGTGAACACATTTTGCTTGGCAGGGTTTTGTCTAAATATGATGTAGATAGGGTTATAACTAAGATAGCAGCTTGTAAATGGGCAACTCAGTGCCTGAGCATCGAGCATATTAACAGAGGATCATGTAACATGTAAAATATATCCACTCTATGACATAAGAAAAAGTAGAAGTAACATTTTGTCCCTAATACTAGCTAACCTATCAAAGTGTCATTTACAGAGGGCGAGTCTATGGACACCCCCCCCCCACCACCACCATTATTTTCCCTGTGGCAGCAGCTCTAGTCACTCCCAACATCCTAACTCCCAATATTTTAAAAAAGGGATTACTATCTTTTTGAATAGGAGATTAATTGTAAGCTGTTTAGGTAAAATTACTGTCACTAACAGTGTGGTATTACCAGTAGTCCACGCTATACAGCTCGGCCTCGGCAGGGCTAAAGTTATCAAAAACTGAGAAAAAAAGTCTTCCATTTGCTAAAAGGAATATCGCGCATTCTGTATAGGACTTAGCAATGGGAATATGAGGAGAGCAGTGACGGCTGCTGGCACTAGTGGTATAGGTTGTAAAGACTAATGTGTATGTAGAAGGATTTGGCGAGGGCGAAAAGCAAAAGCCTTCCTTAAAGAGACAAACCAGGCCGTTCGGGGAGGCCTGCTTGAGAAATCCAAACATCTTACCGTGTAATGGCAAAGTCAGGAAATTGGGGGGGGGGGGGGCAAAATGTGTCATTTTTATTCGTTATACAAAAACTTGTGAAGCGAAATGATGACCCAAAAGTGAGGTGAGCCCTGCCTCCACAGGACTGCATCTGATTTTTGCAAGCGCCCATGCTGTAGCTTACATCATATCATTGAGGTTTTCCACAATGTACAGAGTGTATATTAGGGATATATACCCCTGGCTCTCCTCGCCCAACGCCAAATCGTGGAGAATATACTATAGATGTATTCCCGGAGGCCCCCCCCCCTCCCACCTACTAAGTGCAGCCCTCAGTGTGCTCCAGCCCACAAAGGCAATACCCACAGCAGGCAGCTGTGGACATTCTTATTATTACACAGGACCCCATTCATCATCACCTTCCTCCAGGGTGCCCCACCTCCAGGGTGCCCCTGTCTAAAGCACCGCTCTCAACCCTCCGTGGGGAATAACAGGCTTGCAAATTGACAATATCCTAGAAATTGTATGATTTGAGCTCCAATTGATATTATTCTTGGCTATTTTTCATCGGAGGTAGCTTCATCATCAGCCTGATTTAAGAGGATGTGGGGGAAATGGCAGCCTGTGTGGATAGTGATATCGATGAATCATAGGCAGGCTCACATGGGCCCCATAGCTGTGCATGTGTTTTGCAGTACCACTCACTGTTACAACCAGCATTTGTCTGTACCTCCGTATTCAAGCAGTAACTTCTCCTTATGACGTGGAGAAATTGTCGAAATCTGTTAACTTACTGATCTCACACAAAATTATCTTATTGTAATTTATCATGACAGGGGGGGGGGCTGAAACAAGGTTTATAGATTCTTTTCAAATTTAAGGCGAAGTGAGGCAGCTTAAAACATATATTTTCTTAAAGTAAGGGCATTTACAGTTTCACCTTCTGACATATGCTCAGATTGTGTGTGCCTTTTTAACCACTGGAGGAGAGAGTGCTGACACTGTGCCTCTGTGCCATTCTTGTAGCCTGCCTCTCCCTGTCTTTCTGCTAGCGGTGATTTAATCACTGAGAGGATTTAGCAATGACAGCCACCTGGGTCCAGTCAGCCTCCGTCTATGGACGGACAGGGTAATTAGATCACGCACTTTTCCCCAAAGGTACCGTAAGAACAACTGGGCTCTCCTCAATGTAACAACTGCCAAATCTGTACCACTGGTTCCCCCAATACAAGGGCGAATCTAGATGTTAACCGTATTGGTAACTGGTATTGGGACAAAAAGGATCTTTATCAGTCAGTATTCCAATCAGTATCTTCAGGAACTATAAAGGTATGACACCTGATGGAGACAGTCCTTTCAATGATCTAAAAGGCTGTGTAATGGAGTAAATGGCCCTGGGGTAAATGCCCATTCCGATGTCAAAATCATCACTGTCTGCAAAAGACACTGTCTGTGTCGATTCTATGTGCACATCAGCCCAGTATTAAAAGAGGTCTTCACAAATTACGTCAGCGATTTTGAACCTTCAAAAAGACCCTTGTACACGTTAATCTCCGAAATTAATAATGTATATCCCTGTTTATACTTCTTCATCAAACCAGAAGAACCTCACTCTAAATCAACCCGTGACGTCATTTATGATTTTCACTGCATAGCTTTGCAGTGAACATTTTAAAATAAATCCTTTGCTTCAGAGCCCTTGCATGACCACTGCCTGTCTCTCGATATTAGACATGCCTGGAAGTGCCTTCACAGCGAATTCCTGCTATCAATTAATGGCAAAAAAACGGCTTAGTGGGTTTACTTTGTAGAAAGGTAACATCATCCAAAGCTGCTTGTCTGGGGGCTTATTTAGGCTCATTCCATCTCCGTATGCAATCTCTGTTGACACTGGGACTGTATAAGTCTGGGATGAGTGCAGAAGCCCTGGGGCATTCCAGAGACAACCCTGCCTACTACCCCCTCCCCCCCTCTATAGTCCCCAACCCCCCCCCCTACACCATTCACACGCACAGATCTTGTAGGCAAGGTATAAGAAATAACTGCGCAGACAAAACGTCAACAACGCACACAGAAGAGCCAACGTTTTAAATCGTTCCTGACGAGCCTTGTCAAAAATCGAATGGAGTCGTTAGTGAGTGCTCTCTGAGGCTGGGGAAGGAAGGATCTATGGGAGTAGGAGGGGGATAGGGAAGGGTGGTTGGGAGAAACATTGCCATCGGCAGAAGCAGCTGTGTGTTGTGTGTAGAGGTGAGGGGGGGGGGGTACTTCAGTGCGTTGAAGTTTTATGGGAGCTGATCGAGGAAATGCCAGCAGAGTGTTTTTAGAAAACATCTTTTTTTTTCTCTCTCTGTACTCTTTTTTCCCCACTCTCTTCCTATCTGCCTTTCAGCAGGTTAACAAGCCACTGCGTTTGATTTGTGATACACCTCCCGTACAGGTTTGCTCTTTTTGTGTACTTTCATTGAAAGGGAGGGGCTTTAATCAGTCTTTTTATATTCCATTTTATTGTGATCGACGACGGAGAGATTGCCTCATTATTTGGTATCCAAGTATTAATTACCAGTCATGTGGAGGTACAGCGGGAGTATCTTAGGGTATATAGATGGATAGGATCTAGGGGGCTCAAAATTTTCCACCTACCAAATATCAAGTTTATTCACATATTAATTTTGAATAGTATGTGTTCACACACTGTCAAACAATACCAAACATAACACATGGCATAACATATAAAATGTTTCGAATGAGGTCCTTTTAGTTTTGGCAGCCACATATAAGCCATTATCATCAAATATGATTGTACTATGGTGCATGAATGTCCCTAAATACCCCCATCTTCTCCTGGGAGTCAGATACTGTCCAGATGGTGGATACTTTGTCCTCAATCCGGGTCACACGGCACCCCTGCCTTCAAGTGGAGTGGCTTCTCTTGAAAAGACCATATGTATAGTGGCTTCCGCTGTCGGTGAAGCCATGTTCTGAAGACACTGTGGACAGGAAATAACATCCTTTCCCTAACTAAAAAAGAAAAGAGTGACACACGCCAGTATATTTCCTATCAGTCACTGCTACTTAGAAATATATAAATGCATATACTTGGGATATCGTTAGATAGCTGAATGGTTGCTTCCCTGAAGAGGATTGGCCAATCAGTGCTTTGCTTCTTATCTCGTTTCAAATGCCTGAAAGTAGATTTTCTGTAACATCATAGATCTAGTATCAGAAAGGTTTTTTTCCAAGCTCCAGTCTAAGGGCCTTTGTGGTCAAGCAGCCCTAATTTCATGCTTAAATTGTGCTATAGCCACAGACACAGTATTTCGACGAAGCCAAATGTATCCAAATCTGAATTGATTCATTTTGGCACGGCACTATTTCTTGGGTTATACGTTGACCCTGCTTCAGAACGCCAACTCATGTACTACTCTCAGGGTATACTACTAATGTGCTCAGGCTACAGGGTGGCGGGGTTCCTCCTTCTTGGCCCCAACGAGCAAAAGCAACGACAAAATGCAGCGCATGATACTTCAAGACATCTGGCCATGCTCTGGTGCATTATCCCCCCCCCCCCTTTGGAAATTATTGTTCAGCCCCAACTACGTCAGCATGGCGCATGGATGTGATGTCTTTGCTGAGTTATTTGCTAGTGGTGCCTTCAGCCACCATGCCGACACAATTACAACGTGTGGGTTTAAGGTAATGTTAAGGCTCCAGTACATGACCCTTTCTTTGGGGTTGACTTCATGTATCATTCATCATGCATCAATACCAGATGGTATATTATAGAGTGAAGTTGGACTCTGTGGAGGAGTAAATAGTGAGGATTTAGAGATTTCATATGTGGACAAAATGTGGACAAAATGGAGAAGGGTCAGGAGGTTAACTGATTACTGATTTCTCAGGATGTGGCCCCAGCGCAGCATCTCAAAATTGTCAGTTCGTGTCATTCTTTTGCACTTAGTACCAAGACCCCTCATTGCACTGGGTACAAAAACTCTGCTTTGCACTTGGTACAAGGATTGCTCTTTGCTCTTGCTACAAAGCCCACTATCTATCCCTCCTCGTTCTTCCTCATCTTCCCATCAGCCAACCCACCCAGCCCCAGCCCCAGTCCCCCCCCCGACACACACAAACACACACCAACTCAAGCTCTTAGCCATCCCTATATAACAGCTGGAAAGGCTGGCAATCAGCAGGCCCAGGAAGGCTTGTAAAGAATCTGCAATGACAGGAGTAAGGAAACCACTCAACAGTACAATTACAGGCCACATACCACCCTGCCATAATAACCATAGGCACTGCTTGTATCACATGCCGCTCTGCTTTCAGTACAAAGCTGCTGCCCGATATTGGGATTGGGCGTTGTCTAAAAATCAATACACTCTATGCTTTGCACATGTATAATATATATTCAAGGGGGCATTTTAAAACCAAACTCCTTAGTGTAAGGTATAAACATGTATATTAGACTTTTGTAGTGAGAGAGAGAAAAAAAAAATGTAATGTTAGAATAGAGAATAGATGTCCCGTTAAGATGATTGTGAATCTTCGGATTATGAATTAAAAAAAAGAAAGCACCTCCATAGAAGGAAAAAAAACACATGAAGGGGCTATCTGAACACTTTTATTGATGCTATTTCTCATTAGATAATAAACGTAATGTAAACATGATTATAGATCTATGGCGAAGAGCTCCATTGTTTGAGTCATACATTGGCTTGTCACAGTAGTTCGTCCCGCCCTTTCTAAGCCGCTGCCATCCCGAGTCTCTCCCCCTGGTGTCCCGAGGCCGAACTACAGCCACTTTTTGCTTACCTCTGCCGCCGTGTTTACTTTGGTACGTCACAGGTCCCAGGTCTTGTCCCATAGGACTACGTCACTGTCATCCACGTCACCGTCAATTTGTTTTTCATTTAGGGAGAATTGAATTGGAGAATGGGTTTCATGCGCTGTAGAATGGCTATGAGTGCTGTACATTTTTTATGTGGCAAGAAGGGAGATTTAGTGAATCTCCAGAGTAGTGTATTTTGTCTTTTATTGTGTTATTGGAAAAAAATGAAAACATTACTGCGGTCATGCATATTTCCGACGCAGTCGATTTGATATCAAAGTTTAAAATTATCAGGAAGTTTAAAGTACTTTAATAATACTGCTTTCAAATCATAAGTGGACAGGAAAGTTTATCCTGATCTTGATCTGTTGGTGCTGGGGCTTATCATTGTAAGTCATTATTGTTTGATAGTTTTTAGTGACGTCAGCGTCAAAAAAAAAAGAGAGAAAAGGAAAAGAAAGATAAAAAAAAAACACAGCTTATGGAAATGATGATAGTCTGCCTTGTCAGTTCCTCGTCTCTGCCCTAACCCTATGATATCCCAAAGATCACAATTTGGGCTATGCTGATAAAGACTGATAGGTGTTGTCATTTTCTCCATGTTCAGGCTCACAATTTAAGTGTATAAATATACATGCTATATGACACAAATGTCCTTTATTACCTTTGTGACAGTCAGATTTAAACCAGTCTGAACTGATTCCTTTGCGTGTTCCCTCAATGCATTTCCATCTCCTAACCCTGCCATGTCTGTTTCGACCCTTCGTTTATTGTCGCTGAGTGACTCGCTGGTGCTGTGTCGAGCATCAGGACAACTCGTTGTGAG
This sequence comes from Acholoe squamosa, assembly GCA_949317995.1. Classification (NCBI taxonomy): domain Eukaryota; kingdom Metazoa; phylum Annelida; class Polychaeta; order Phyllodocida; family Polynoidae; genus Acholoe; species Acholoe squamosa. The sequence goes on from OX439046.1 coordinate 26,638,606, forward strand.
TGTATCAGTATGTATGAATGTTTCAATGGCGAGTTACTCACCAGTCAATGCTACATCCATGCGTCATATCAATAAGAAGGCATATAGTATTGAAGCCCCCTATGCTGCCCTTTAGTGGTCTAGCCTGACTATATAAAGGGGGTGTGTATAGTCAAAGTGGTTCTGTCATAGCCTACCCTCACCTCTGACCTGTAGCCCAGCCCTGCGCAGTATCTGCACGCCCTGGAGTATTGACCCCTGGGCTGGGCTGGGATCTACCGGATCACCTGTGCCACTTGAGTGTGGCAGAATTTTGTCACTTCTCATCATACTCAGAATTCGCCTCCCTCTGCTCATCGTGTAGCCAGCTCAATACTCAAACCAAAAATACCTCCACACTTCCACCAGAGTGAAATCCCCCTGAAATGCACAGATGTCAGTGCCTCAGAGGCTAAAGCCCTCACTGGTTTGGGGCTATTCGGAAATTACCGAGCTGCTCATCAGTGTGAGTACCTCAAGGTTGTATGCTGTAGGGTATGTATATAATGCTGGGCTGGTGTTTTCCGAATATGCCCGCTGAGTCACATGGTGAAGCTTCAGGATTGATCCCGCTGACCTAAACACCTCTCATTGATTCCGCACCGCTCTAGGACACCCCCTCTCACCCTCTCCACCACCACCCCTACCACTCAACCACAGTCAGCCACCCCCTCCCTACAACCCCGTTCTCCTTTTTTTTTTTTTTTGCATCCACAGCTGGCCAGATAGCTAGGAAGCCATCTATAGACCCATTGAGCTTTGGAATAGACATGGACGTGTCTCCCACACTAACTGCTACCCAGCCTTTGAATAGTCACGGGCCTTAAACATGCTATGATCCTTAGTCAATGTGGTACAGCAGGGGATGGCGCAATGGTCAGAAGCCAATGTTGAAGCCATTTTAAGGATCCAACACTGAAGCAACTTCTAGAAGCCAACTTTTTGCCAACTTTCAGGCTGTTCTTCTCAGAGGATATTGAAGCCATCAATGGAAGCCAATGCTAAAGCCATTTCTGATCCTTTCTAATTACAAAATAAGTAATCTAAAACTGAGGCATTCCTAGAAGCGAATTCATGCTGAAATCATTGATAGATTTCTATGTACGATTTGTACATACTGAGCAAGTACATTTTATATCTATGGCCGGGCATTTTCATTGCTGAAATCAACCTCTTCTCAGAATGCTGGAATGCCAGATTTTCCTGAAAACACAGGAGCTACTGGCGCAATCAAATTGCCAGTGTGTCCCTTGTAGGGCACAGGTCAAAATGGCTGACAGTGACCTTGACCTTATGGTGATGGTTCATCCAGTGTCCTCAGTCTCTGTTTCTAAATGATTGGGCACAGCAGACATTAATGAATGTAGCACTCACTCATATTGCCCATAGAGACAGGGAACGAGTTATACCTAATACTACAAGGACAGCATAGTGATTCCAATGTACTCTGCCATTATCTTTTGATATTACATGAATAAAGCACCAGTGCACGTATTTGTGCATCGTTGATTGACGCACTCCTGAAAGGTTATCGTGAGCGGTAATGCTGCGCTGGTGAGTTACTCACTAAAACTGCATTGATGCACCATGATACAAATCAATATAAAGCCTTGGGGTGTTGTGCTGTCCCACCAAGGTTAATAATGTAAGGTCTACTTGGGCCCCTGCTCAAGTAGACTATATTCTATTGCTGCTTGGTGCACCGCCATTAGCCTGCAGTATGTCTTCATAAAAGCAGTGTATGATGTATGGGCATTGATTTTTGTGCTCTGGCTGGGTTTTCTAGCGCACAAGCCCTTCACTATACCGACTACTACCCAGTGAAGTAAGTGTATTGGTAACATTTCAAGTCCAAAGGGCCAGCCACTGCTACTATGGGTCTTAACCTTTTTTTCATTGACCAATGTGCTTTGATATATTTTTGTACCGTTTTTTTTTTTATAATAATGCCGTTATACAGCACTGATAAGTAAATGGCTTGTGATTTTGGATTCATGGGCGATTTGCATATTAATAATACCAAAATGTATTATTTGTCTGTAGTATCTGCTTTTAGTCAAATATTTCCCCTTCTTTAATTGCAGGTGAGTGGGTGACAGAAGACTACCAAATATTTTCTAATAATCACCCATCGTAGGCCACAAGGTACAGTAGTGTCTAACGATTCAGGGACGGATTGGTGAATCGATGCAGTATTATATTCTTTTCTTGGCATGGATACAGTAAATTCGAATATAACTCACTGTCCCTATACTGGCTTGGTAGGCTACTCTCCCAAATGCAATAGTCACAGTTTAACATTTATGTTGAATCCACTTTGATAGTGAGCTTCTAGTATTTGATACCTAATGCCTGGCAGGAGATAAGATGTATGGCAGATTTTTTTAAGTCGACGAAGCAGAAATGTTTACATCATGGACACCGCTAGATCTTCTGTGAATGAATAGCAAGGGGTGAAAAATTCAAAGCAGCTTACTAATCCTTAAAAGGCAACATGATGCCTCAGGGTCCATATACTCATTGTTTTCCTGATGCACCAAAGGGGCGCTAGTGAGTAACTCACAGGGACTACATTGTCCATCATGCTGAGCTTATCACCAACCCCAGTATAGGGTTAGCATGACACAGTTATGAATGTAGCCCTTGGATGTATTCACCACTAATTTTGACCATTTGAGTGCATAAAGACATTATGTGGTCCTTTAGGTACACAAGGCTGCTGTGTGCAGGTTGGATCCTTTGTGTTGGAATCTGATATGGTTATTGATTCCTCCAGTGGGTGGGAGGCGACCCTGTGGCCATGTTATAACATGGTTTGTTTACATTTTGTATAGATCCTCAGTACTGGGTTGGGCTTAAGGTTAGGGTTTATATGATGGAGTGTCATCTAGAATCTCACTGGATGATGTTCACATGGAGGTAGGCTAGGGGTTAGGGTTCTGGCCACGTAGGGTTGGAATAAGATTCTTAAAGGCGTTTTATTCTTTATTCTACAATGTTGGGATGTGACTTCTAAAATGTGTTTCATTTGGTAGGAATCTAAGATTCTCTTCCAAATTTCAACTTTTCTCTAGTTCACATCCTTGAACGTGGAGGTCAACTCTCCTCACAGAGGCTTTTTTAAATCTTTTCTTTAAATCTTTTTTTGACATATTTAGTAAAGAAAGATCAAACACAAAAGGCTTACAGAAGAGTTCCTTGATCCCTGTGTCAACGTGACTTGTCTGTTTAGAGTTATTGTATGCCGTCTTTATACCCAGAATAAACAAACGTCTGGTTGACCCTTTAGAGGGTACATGATGCCTTTAGGATCATATTCCTTCCTCATCATTAGAGAGGTTAAGATTTGTCTACTTGTAAATTGTACGACAACGTCTGGTCTACCATCCCCTATCATTGTAGGTGTACACGTTGTCGCACATGTCGTGATCTTAACCTTACTATTGTGTACTAATACAGTACACTATTATGCACCAATAAAATACTGATGAAGCTACTCGCCAGCACTACATTGGTGCATCATGGCAAATCTTTTGGCGGGCCTCCCTAGCCCACTCAGGATGTGTGTGGTGCACATATGCGCGGGCACCGACATATTCCTCTGTGAAATTGTGTAATATAGTTCTCGCCATGAATATGACCTTAGCTGTCGAAATGGCGTTAAACATCTATTACTCACTCACTCACTCAAATCTTTTGGATGTGATAACTCCCTACAGTGAGCGTAGTGCCTGAATGATTCAAAGCTCCTGCAATTTACTTGTCACAGCTATAGTATTCATACATGGGTGATGACCAGGGGGCTTGCTGCATTAATGCACCATGTGGGCATAAAATGGTTGAAGTTGATATACTTTAAAAATATGTAAACTCTACAGAATTCTCTCATGTGATAGATGCTAATGTTATACCTTGCTTATTTACCACATTGATGTAAGCGTGGATATGAAGTAACATGCTAGATTCCACCTATAATGAAGCATCTGAATGAAACCAGCCGAGATGTCACCAAAATAAATTGGTCATCACTTTACTTCTAGCCAATGAACCTGGTTTTGCTTATTATCACACGGGCACCAGCAAGCCCTCCACTGCGACCAACCGACCAATGCCTGCCTAAACTGACGACTACCTGATAAACCATTTAAGGTCCCCGTAGGGACTATTAGTCTTTTTGTAGCATGTCCTTCTGTAGTGATGCATGGGTTCAGCTGTTATGAATAACTCGCAATATTCATGCATCATGGCGACAGTATAAGATTGATGCACTCACAGAGGGTCAGCATGACTTGAAATACTGAACTAGTTACTCACCAGCATTATATCAGTGCATCATGCCTGCTTATGCTTCTGAACCAGCAGGCATCCCATAGCCTTTAAATGACCATATGGCATAATAAGCCAGGCACCACCCTGAACGTGATGGTGCCCTGGGCGGACCGTGGAGGCTTCATGTTTTGTCCGTTTTGATATGTCAGCCATTTCATCTGACACCCTATTAGCCCTCTCCCTGGGGTTAGTTGCTCCAACACTTTATTACAGCGCCAATTGCCTCTCCAATTAGGTGCCGCCCAGGCCGCACCCAGTCACGGATCTTTAACCCTTTAGAGGGTAGTGTGATGCATTAATTTGCCCCTCACGATGCATGGCTATAGTACTGGCGTGTTTGCTTCCCATCGCCCCTTTACACAGTATGGCTCTACTGTGATGGTGCATAGTGTTGGCATGATGCACCAATGCAGTGCTGGTGAGTAACCTCGCCAGAATTGCATTATTGCATCATGATGACAACGGAACATGCACCTTGAGACCTTAAAGGGTTACAGGGTTAATAAGGGGTGTTATTGTGCGTGACTGAACGAGTTCTGATAATTTTGTTCAGTTTTTATTTCTTGTTTATGTTTTTTTGTGCAAATGAATGTAGGTCAGTTGTCGTGCATGGATGGTTTTTCCTTATAATTACCAAATATGGAGGAACTCAGTGCCGTTGGGCGGTATGCTGTGGTCCATATAATATATAGTTATAGAGGCCTAGTTCATGTCATTGGAGGTGTCAACGATGTCACTGACTACCGCGCTACAATGTAGAAGGTGAGAGAACTTGGGGAGTAGCGAAAAAGTATTTCACGAATAGGGCCTAAGCTATATAGGTCCAATCTGAAAAGTGTGGGGGATGCACACCCACAGTCCTCAAAGCTCCACCGACTACAAAGCATCCTCTGTTGGGAGGTGATTGTGAATTCCAATTACAGTTAACATGGGTTTGACATTGAAGAGGAGCGGCGGTTGCTAAGACTGAAATCCAATTTGCCCAATTCCAATGCCTCTCTAATTCAGGTGAAAATACCAGTACCTGGGTGCTTTATGTAGTTTAGATCTGACAATTGATGAGTATTCATATTTTTCATAAAATTATCAATGTGAAAATGCATCTACAATAAAACTCATGTTCGACTGGAACATAAAGAAAGCCATACTGTTGAGAATTGTACGTGCTAACTAAGTACATAAGTTATGCTGTGAAATAATACAAAACTAAGTAATAAGCTACTTAGAAGGCCACCTACTGTGGACTCCGTATACAACAGTACAAAGCTAAGTATCACACTTCCAGCTCTAATATAGGAGAGATCGGTTGTACTCTTAGGACCTGCGTCTACCAAGGCCTCAAGAAATTACCCATTTTGGCTGTGGTGCATTCATTACTATATAATTCACATGCCTTTTTACCCCCTTTGTCTATTGAAAATTCCTGGCACTGTCTTAACTGCTCGAAGCAGCCTCTAGGGTCAGGTATATTAACTTTCATTGGTATTCTTATCACTTGACCCTGACAAGATGGGACAGAGTTTGTGATATCCACTTTGGTTCAGTTGAGTCATGGTTTCAAGCGTGATAACGGTGAGTCAGTTCTGTGCAAACCTGATGACTGTCTATTGCTTTGACACCCATCACTGTTCCTATGTGGATATTGTTTGAATTGTCTGTAGCATTGACTTTCACTCAGTCACTTCAAAATTCACTGTCATAATGTCACTGACAGAAACTATGATAGACGCCGACCTGTGGCTCCAAAACAAAGCCTAGCTTCATAAGAGCAGTGATAGTTGGCTAGGTTAGTGCATTAAACTGCATAGTGAGTACCTAAAGCAGACCGATTCTTGTATAATGGCTGTTATGCACGATCCTGGAGGTACATAATTAATTTCCAGCCAGCTGAAGCCATAATGGCCGGAGGGCAGGCAGAGTGCCTGCGAGCGTTCCTATTGTCATGTCTCTAATACATGTACCGTGTAAAGGCTAATACCAATTGCTGTCATGGCTTCAATATTCTATTGACTCCTCCCCTAGCTCTATTTGAACTTTAAAGAGAGATAATGTGAACTTTTGGAGTGGCTTCAAAAGGTTATAATACAATAAAGCCAGACAAGTGTCTGTGTTCAAGTGGCATTTTGGCAGGTACTTCACTATTTTCATTATATCATATTTTAAGTCAGTTAATGCCCCTGTTTACCGTCTATAGGCCTATTGAAATGCCATGACATTTCAGTTTGATGATGTGGGCTACAATGCCCACACATCAGGCTCGGTATTCCCAGACTGGCAGTGTTCGGACAGGGGCAGCTCGTCCACTGAGCCAGGTAAACCTTTAAGGGATGCATAGTGTATTAATACTTCATATCTATGTGTCATGATGCCCTCTGACATTTCAATACTGGTGTTTGGGATGTATCGGTCTTTAGGGTTGGTGAGTTCACCATAGATGCTACATTCATTCACCAAGACTGCTAAGGAGGAGAGTCAAATACGCCTTATACAGCCTTGAAAGGGTTAGCCATGACTCGTGGACAGCGGCGAAAAGACTAGTCACCGAGCAATGCCCTCAGGCACCAACAGCCATTTCCGGGATTTCCCCACAACAGATGCCTTACACCAGACCGCTTCCACCCAGAAGCCACATGGAAGCCACTCACACCCCCACATCACAAGTCATGCTCTAACTGCTAGCTTTTCACTGCCAACATAACAAGTCCCACCCTTCCTATAAGCCAAACACTCCCAACGTAAGGTTTTTTTTCCCCTTTAGGCCATTAACGCTCCCAACATACAAAGTCCTATCCCTTCCATAAGCGAAACACTACCCAACAATACAGGTACCTTCCTATAAGCCTCCCATGCCAGACATCACACTCCAGCATCACAACCAGTCCAGTTAAAGCTTTCTTCACGTCCTTCATTCTGATAATATTAAAAGTAGGCCCATTATATTCTAAGACATTGTCAAGTATGGTTCTATGAGTTGAATATGTTTGGCAAAAAAAACCCACTGTTGCTTCACTATGTTAGTCATCCCAGCATAAAGCTCTAATATCCATGGCTTTTTAACAGCTATGAGTTGGAAGGTGACACAACACTAGGATGTGCAACATATATATGTAGATGATGAACAACTAGATATGATGAAGCAAAGGAATCACGTGGTGTCCATGATATTGTAGTACATGTATCAGATACATATCACACTATGCCACAATGCTTCCAGCACCGACAACACCAGCAGCAGGTATTCCTCCAGGTCCTACACGACTCTACCAGACCTCCTCCTGTTCCAACCATAGGTCAGGTAACCTGAGAAGGTGCAGGCTCTGTGTTAACCCATTTAAGGACTGAATAATGCTTTAATGCACAATAGCCATTTGTTGACAGGATGCAGAATGCAGCCCTGGTGAGTTAAAGCATCAGGATTGTATTACTGAAGTATGCCACCCCTTTGGGAATTTTAGAGTCAATATATTGCCTTGGTGATTAGACTTACTAGACATGCATTATTTTTTCTGCCAATGAATTGGCATAATAAATTAGTTTAAGGCACCATGCATCCCTTTAAGGGTTAAGGCTCCACATGGTACAGCAGCGTTGGTCATGTGGCATGCCTGTGGACACAGGAGGGCAGAGAGCAGGACTCTGCAGCTTTCCCATACTCCTGACCTTAGTTCAACCACTCCTCCTCCAGTCCCCTCCAGGTTATACCAGACTGGGTCTGGCCAATGTGTTCTAGGGCCAAAAAAAGGGTTGTTTCCAGTTACCCGACCAACCCTAGCAAAACAGGACTGAGGACTGATTTTTTTTTTTTAATTTGACAGGACCATAGTAATTTTACCAATAGAGGTACACAAATGACAGATCACTTTTTGGAAAGAGCTCTCTATCCGCTGACCAATATGCCAGTGTTAATACTACATTTCTTTCAGTCTTTGTGAAGGAGTGGGGGGGGGGGGGGTCAGAAAGAAATATCCTCTCAAAGTCGCCCTGAAATTACGTTTCTGTTGATATATAACATGTCTATATTGGACAGGAGGTAAGGGAAAGTAAATCCCCCCCCCCCCAAAAAAAAAAAAAAAAAATGATAAAAAAAAAACGACCTACCGACCCTAGCATTTCAGTTCATGTAACTGGAAACAAACCTTTTCTTCTTTTTTTTTTTGGCCTAGGTCTCAGAGGCTGGAGGAAGACGCTGAATTGGTGGGTTATTGCATATATCAAATACTCAACCTGGGGGAAGTTCATGAAAATGAGGCAAAAGGAGAAATGAAAAAAGCAAATAAATAGAATAAATGCAGAGAAGACCCAGATATCGGGAGATATCGAAAATATATGACATACTAGTCCCCTTTCTGCCTGCCTCGCTGAGTGAGATTGATTTGAGGTAAACATCTGAAGTAAATGAAGGTACTTCATAAACGTTGTTCAGGTTACTGTAGAATGTTATATAGATTAGATTTTAAGGAAAGTATGGAATTGTACACAAAGTTATCTTGTAGAAAGCATTTGGCTTTGGATAGTCCTAAATGTGTGTTTTGATGATGATATTGAGTCACTGATGTGCACTCTAGGGCCATTCATACAATATGCTCCGGCCTCAGTCTTTGATATCGTATGCTAACACCCTGGAAGTAATCAGAGGTTGACAATGATAAACTAAATAGATGACATTTACAATAAATTACCATTGTAAATATATATGCCTTGCAATAAATAACCAATAGCCTCCATCCATCCATCCATCCATCCATCTCCCCGTCCAATAACCCCTATGGTACGCCCACCTCCCTATAAAAAGCCCATTACATGGTGGTAAAAGTGGTTTATATGGCTCTTTACAAATGCATGGGAACTAGGCATGTCATACAGACGTATGCATGCACCCACTGACATATATCTACACACCCACCCACACCTTCAGCTTATTGATGTCTAGTTCATTGGTATCAGTATTTTGATTTATTCACATCAAAATCGTTCTTTGGTTATTTAGACTAGACCAAGGTAACACACTCAAACGTTACCTCTTTCTAATTTTGCCCAAGGCACTTTAAATGCCAAGTCTCGATGGCACGAAAGAGTCACACTTTAGATGCGGAAACAACTTCTATTTACTTAGACTTGACAAAAAAAAACAATCGCATAGGCAACCTTCAAATGACAGACAATTCTACCTCCATTGAATCCTCAAAGTATCGGGGTCCGTACTTCATTGCCAAATTGAAAGACATGTCAAGGAGATTTCTAACAGAATATGTATGCAATTATTATTTGTCATCATTTTGAGGATAGAATAGTGAAATGATGTATACATACACTGCTGCCAGCACCATACAAGGATAAAACACCCAAAAGTAACTGGCCGGTTGAAAATCTTTTCATAGCCTTATGGTATATAAAGTGTTAATGCATTATAACGACAAAGGAGCAAGAAACCTCCTGCATTGTGCTGCACTCAAAGTGCTAACTTTAAAAACACAATGAGCTGCTCACTACAGATACATGGCAACATTTTCTGAGCTGCTCACACACACAAACCCCCTCAGCTAAGTGGTGATGGTTGGTGTGACAGAGACCGATTGACTCCCAGTTGGAGCGGGGCGGTCGTCAAATAAAACTGTATTATTTGATGGTGCACGGAGGGCGGTCTGGGAGCCAGCCTCTAACATGCGAGCAGCTCATCTAACAGTGGTACAGCTCACTACGCTGAGTGAGTGGGGTCCTGGTGAGGTCCCTTTTCCTGCTACTGTGGCTTCTCACTGACTTGTGAGTGGTATTGCAGTGAGTGGCTGGGGCTGGGGTCTGCAACATGCTGTAGTGTGTTTGGTACTGGGTTATAGTACCACTTCCTGTAAATCAACTCACACATAGCAGCTCCGAGCAGCTCACAGTCTGCTACTGGGGTGAAGTGACTTATCACTCATCTGCTCTAAGTGCCAGGGAGACAGCTCTATAGTTTTCAGTTTTAGTGCACTGAGCTGTATTGTTATACTCCATCAGCCCCGGTGGTATTAAAATTGTAATGAGCGATATTTGGAATAAAATCTGATTTAAAAGCAGTTAATCTATTGAAAAAATAGATAAAAAAAATATAGGTATTCAATTTGATGGAATAATGAAGTAGTGAAATGGGATTGGATAGCTTAAGAATAGAATCAAGGGAGGAAAAGTAAAATCAACATTTGATTAGTCTTACTAAATGAAGTGGTGTGATTATCGACTAGAGGTAGGAGGTAATAGGATTATGGTTAGCCTGTTAGATTAAGCTTAATATATAGTTAAAGTCTGAGCACTCTTACAGGTCAGGTATAGAGACATTGCCATATAAATCAAGGGGAAATTAACATGGATTCATGTACTGATAAGAAACTTTCCTATATAGGACATTCATATCAAATGAAGATTCTCTCTTAAGATATAGCCTAGGCTATGTTAGTAAGGAGACCAACAGGACCTGGCAGATAGAGAATGTGGCCTCACAAGTTAGTAAGATAGAAAATTCCCTGGTTGTATCTGCACCCCTATAGAAATAGATGTAGAAATGACTTCATGATGTTCCGCAGATTCTATGAGATTGCCTTATCAAGCACAAAAACAAAATGGCAGATATGTCCCATACTCCTGCCCCTCTCCAGCCTACAGACACAATGCCCACCTTAAAGGTTGAGAAGTGCCCACTAAGGGACATTATCAAGTTGTTGTACGCCACTCCTGATTTTCCTCCTCAGTATTCTCATACAGCTACCACTGAAAAGCATTTATTTCTTCCAAATATAAAGAAAGGATGATATTATGACCTTATACGTCCTTCCCCGTCCCTGGATCTGCGATAAAAGTGGCTGCGGGGGCTATAGGGATCCATTTTCAATTGAAGCCTGGGCGTCTAGCCCTTGTCCTTTTTGTCCCCCTGGCCTTTTAAGTCTCCTGTTCGATTGATCCTAACAATTAGCATGCTATCGACGCCAGCCAGGCCAGATGAGGCAGCAGCCGCCGGCCCATTTTATGGGGACATCCATAATCTGGCTCCAATTTTGATTCATGAGGTCCCTATTATAAAACAGCCGCGTGCAGTAGACGACCATCGATTCGCTGGTTCTCGGCCGCCCTCCGTCTCAGCTCGCAGAGGGACAATCCAAGAACCAACACAACATCCGAGGCACGCGTCCCTGCATCCGGGCACTGGTGACAGACGCAGGTCCTGCCGAATGTGTGGCTTCTTTGAAGGCTTAACGACTGTCCTATCTGTCTGTTGCCCTGCTTACTACTGCGCTCTGTGCTTGAATCTTTTCCGTTATTGCGTCCCCGCATGTCCATCTCTCCAGTGCTGCTATTGCCATGCTCCTGCCCGCTTCCTTGAGTAGCTCCCTTCCACCCCCTTTCCATCAACTCCCTTCCCCTTCTCCATGCCTAGAAGTGTGGAAACAAATTACTAATTGCAAATCTATGATGCCTCGGTCTATTAAAAAAAACGGGGGGGGGGAGGCGTCTTCATTGTACATAGCCTTGCAATAATTTGCCTAGGCTTAGGGTCTCCTTTCACCACTGTTAAGGTGCTCTTCCCCAGAAATGCCTACCTCCCCTCCTTCAATTCAGACTGCCTTCAATTCATCCTACGCTTTTTATTAACTGACATTTCCCATTTCCTTCTAAACTCTACTTTGAGCCGAGGTTTCATGGCCACATTGATTTAGATTTTTTTCCTGATTGACTCCTATAGCGAGGCTTCCTAACAGGCATTGATCATCTCATTGAAAGACTCCTCCTCTTTCCCCCAAATGAATCAGCTGAAAATGAGATTTTGCCATTTCTATTACTTGTAGGATTATGAACAGGATTGTGCCCCAGAAAGCAAAACTTTTAGTTCAAATCTTGCCGAAGCATTCATGGAATGTCACTTGTACACCAAACTACGAAATTAGCTATTTGCATATTCCTCTCGAAATGGGAGTATCATCTATTTGCCACGACAGACGGTGCACAACACCATCCCTACTCAATTGTGTCCAACAACACTCAGGCCCTAATGGTGTGTTCTTCTTTCTTATTTGCAGTACATCAGATGACTCAAAAACATGTCATCACATTATTCTTTAAAGGACCTGGGCATAGCTAACTCTACGTACAAACACATATAAAAAAGAATGTAAGCATCTAGATCCAAATCTCATCAGGGCACGTCTACTCAATAATCCCCCTAGCACACAGTGAGGGTTGTGAATGATAGTACTGATTATTATTGGCAGGGGGCAGCAGTGAAGCAGCAGGTCGGCCCAGGTCAGCAGAAACCACTGTGAAACCACCTCACCATTGTCGATCTCATGTTGCCTCACTCATTGAAATGCATTGGAGTGGCACAAAACATGTTGGACTGTTTGATCAGAGAGAGAAACCCTTGTTATTTCCAAGTGGGGACATGTGTTAGCATAGAACCATTGTGTTGGCTTCATTCCTTTTTAGAGGTGAAGCCTTGTTGGCTTCAATCTAAGCAATTGCAGGATTATTGGTTTCATTGTGTGTGTATGCAGTTAGACTCGCCCAATTGTAGGGATTCGCCATACATTTCTATTGTTTGTTGGGCATTGCATTCCACCAGCCATACCTTTTGTACCACACACATAATGCTTGATGTGTAGGGATTGTGTTGCATTCCTCTATAGGAATTGTAGAGACTTTATCTGGTGGATTTATTGGCTCAGGGACCCCCCTGAGTCTATACCGCCGGGTAGGTGGTGTATGATAAAAGTCATTCACGTTACATTTTGCAGTTTAAATTTTATGTAAGAAATAATAGTGACACATCAATAAAATTGCTATGTTTGATAGTTTACATACTTGTCTTCCTATGTATGCAAATACCACATTTAAATATGTAGTTGCTAATTTATAGTGATTTTTTATAAATAAAAATAGTCATTTCTTTTTTTTTTACCAATCCACTTCTCCATAGGTTTACCTCCAGGCTGGACTTTTCTCTCTTTGTTTCTATTTGTTTCGAAAACAGCGTCTAAAAGTGAGACGCTTTGTACGCCTTTCAAAAAACGCGGGAAAAGTCACCCTGAGCCTTCTGTGCCAATGCACGTCGCCCAATTTTTTTTTGCCTTTCTGTTATAGCTTTGATCCAAACGAGTTCAATTCAAAGGCGCCAAATCAAAAGTTTGAACCAGTGTTTGTGATACAAAATGGCAATAAAATGGTCTTAGGTGATCGGCCTTCAATGCCCTCCTCTGGATAGGGAATAGGATGAGTGAACATATATATGCCTTTTAACACAGTGCTTATTTATTCACAATGATTCGGAGTTGTACATTCCGTGCATGCATGACAACAAGTTAATATAAACTATTGAAGAAGCAAGTCTTCCTTAAAGAGTTAAAGGTTCTCACTTGATGCCTTTATACCTATTTTTCAACATTATATTAGCTGGATCACACTCCAATCTTGATTCTGGAACGCTGCCATCTTCTATGTGAATAATAAACAATGTGCTTGAGGCTGCCGGCAGATGACAGGACCGTACTTATACAAGGTGGAACCAGCCACTTGAAGTAAGAATGCGCATGCGTAAAGAGTCAATCTTGAGACGCTGAAATGTCGTCTGCTCTATAATTTAAAGATCTAGCAAAATGTCGCCTGCTACAGACTAAAGTTGTCTGCCACGTGCCAAATTCGCTATTTACTCAGACATTTACCTTAAAGGCCGCACATTGTTAAGTAATTTTGTTTGAAAAAGTGACAAGCAGCTGGAGAACATACCATGTACACTGCCTGTGTAGACTTCCTTACAATCTCAACTCTCATAGGTTTGGTCAAGGTGAAAAGAAAAGAAAGAAAAAAAGATTGTTTTTTGGCTGCATTAACCTACCAAATCTGGAAAAGAGTTTGGGGCAATGAAATCAAAATTGGATGTATCCCCATATCGAAGGACGTGATGACTTGCAGGTAATTTAGCCAAACTCATGGAAATAGATTTCATATTTTACACACCTGTACAGCTGTGTGTTTATATATGGTGGTCAGAGCTTTACACGTACGTGACCTGGCAACATATGACAGACATTCCATGGTACATGCTACTCACTCCTGTTGTACACCTGCAAGATACATGTGTTCTACATGCTTTTAAGGTGGCCCCTTATAGAAACGTCCTCAGGGCCATTTTCCAGATTATGTTGATAGTACCAAATAAATTGTAGCTGTTGGTGAATCTCAAATCTCCATCGAAGGGCAACTGATATCTAAATTATTTTACATCCTCTCCAGATAATTCTTGATGATATATTTCTATCACAGTTTCAAATATGATATACTGGCATTGGTAGAGTGTTCTTGGGTTTCAACATGTGAACACTATGCACTAGTTTCTTAGTGGACTGAAAGGAAACGGCTAAAATTATTATATTTGAAGTAATCTTTACATGACCCTATGACAAACATCTCCCTTCATCCCTACTATACCCCCTTCCTCAGTGGCGGATACAGGGGGGGGCGAACGGGCCTTGCCCCCCCCTAAAAAAAAAGGGAGGAAGGAAGAGAGGGGGAGGGGAAAGGAGAGGGAGGCAGTTATTTGAATATGGGGTTCCATATACCATTAGAAAGCTTTGATCATCAGGAAATGACCTGTTGGGTTCTCTTATATGTGCAATACAAACTGAATTTCTTTCATGATTTTGAAATAATTATTTCTGTCCTCCAATATTCAAAAAACACCTTCCAGCCCACCTCCCGGAATGACCCTCAGTTCTAAATTCCACTTTACTCAAATGCCACATCATTGGAACTCATGCTTGACCTTTTGGAGAAAGTACATAAGGTTGGCACAATGCATGTACATTGTATATCACCAGGGTTCCATGTACAGACCAAATTGATGGTATCTACAGGCTTAACCTGGGTGGTTAGTTGCCCATGTATGATCATTGATCCTAAGAGCTAAGTACATGTATGATGGACATTGGATGATCTAGGGTGACAGACAGAAGAATTTGTGCAAATTTGCTTCAGAATGCACCATTTGGTCACTAGATTTCAGTCTTTTAGGGTCATACCTCCCCCATCCCCCCTCAAAATGTTTTATCACTTAAGCCCTAGGATCACATATCAGGGGAGGTCTTGCCCTCAAAACAAAATCTTATCAGGGCCTAAAAAATGAGTCATCTATTTTTAAAAAGCACCAGAATGCACCTTTTGTCCTGGCATTTTTCAAAAATTTTCCTGGGGTTCCCCCATACCCCACTACTTCCATTCTCATAACAATATACCCAGCCAGCACTTCATACTCCAGTACAGATCATTATACACCAAAGAATTTACCCTTTTCCCTCTTCAGGTGACACACTGATATCCTCGGGCTTCCCTAGCCCACTTAAAAGGGTCTATATCTCCTCTTTCCTATCCCCTCAGGATGTGTGTGGTGCACATATGCGCGGGCACTGACACATTCCTCTGTTAAATTATCAACCTGTGAAGCACGGGATAGCCACTTAGTGCCGCTAAAGTGCTGTAAAACACAAATCAATCAATCAATCAACACTGATATCCTCTCCCCCATTCCCTTTCCCCCAACCTTTTTTTTCAAACTTCAAATGGTGCCAGAGCCCTTGATTTCTTTAGGGGAGTAGGGGTGATACCAATTTATATATAGTGCCAAAATGCCTCAGATTGCACCATTTCAACTCTTAGATTTCAACTTTCTCTTGGGGGCTATGCCCCCAAACCCCCCATCCTTTCAATTATCAGAAGCTTAATACAAATGCCCTATTTCATATGGTGTTCAATGATGTACCAGAATGGTCTATTTTTTTTAGAGATCTTCAAGGCATTCTGTTTGTGTAGGGAAGGAGATATACAGGCCACCTATTCATCAAGAATTGTTAACATAAAAACTGATTTCTCACCTTAAATTTTACAACACCTGAGACTTAATATGTTAAGTTAGAATGCATAAGAATGCACCATTTCAAGTCTAAATTCTCAAAAATTTCTTGGGGGGGGGCATGCCCCCAAACCCCCCTAGTTTCACTGCAAGCGAAGCGCAGAGGTGCTCCGAGACATGTAACACCCCTAACACTTTCACCAGGTCTTGGCCCCCCCCCTCTAGAGAATCCTGGATCCGCC